>CM055744.1:10737550-11140050 GCA_029465975.1 Dallia pectoralis
TATATATGTGAGGCAATAATCAATGCAACATAAGGCCAATTAATAAATAACCTCTACTCAACCTCACAAAGGTCCAGGCTTTGATTAGTATACATCATTCTGCATATTAATAGCTCACCTCATCCTCACCAGTGACACAAAACAAGCTTTTTTTAAAGGAAAGGGAATGCAAATTTAGAATTGTTTTGCAGTCATATAAAAACAGAATAAAAGCTTTGAATGATGCCGCTCCGGACAGTGTGTGATCAAGTAAATAAGCAAACAAGTCCGATCACTCAGCGCTATATATAACATTTAAATGCAATAAAACCATCAGAGAATGTGCTACGCTGCCTGAATGTGAAAGTATCGCGTGTGTTTACACCTACATGTGTGCTTGTGTGTGTCTGAGACAAATTCGATTTAGTCTTTCCAGACCAATAGCATTGTATGCTGAATGTCTTGTGTTCGTCTTCGTTCCACCGGTTTACGTGCAGCCGCAGGACTCCACGATCATGTCTGGCACGTCTGTCTTGACGATGCTGTGCTGCGAGTTAAAATACACCATAGACAGAGGCCGGCGCTGGATGGGAACACAGCAGGAAGACACGGCCGTATTGATGCCATTGGCTTTGAGCTGACTGAAGACTGTCGCATGGAAGGAGGACGCGATGCCCGGGGAACCTGCCAGGGCCTGGGGACATTGGCCCATGCAGTAATTCATGTGGTAACCTTCCGGAGCTATGATCCAGTCCTGCCACTGGATGTCTTTGAACTTGATGTAGAAGTCCTTCTTGCAGCAGACGGTGACATCCTCTCCGCACAGCAGAGACCTCTTCCGGAGGTTGTGCACGGGATCCTCCCGGAGCCTCATCTGGGCCACCATAAACGGCTGGTGGGTCCTGTCCATGGCTTTACCGAGCTCACACAGGTTACGGCTGATCCCGTTCTCCCCTGCCGACCTGGTGTCTTTGCAAGTGACTCCCAGCTGAAGCCTCTGCTGGCCCCCGTCCATGAAAGCTTGCAGTGCGTTTGTAATCGGGAATGTGTGCCAATTGCTCTTCTGCACATCAAGGATCTTCTCCAGGAGGAGGGTGCGGTTGGAGCCGCTCTCCACAGGCCCAGAGAGGTAAATTTGGGCGGTGGCACTGGGGCGTGGCCCAGGGGTGTCAGGGGAGTGGACATACAGCCACAGGGATGACTGGAGTACCTGAATGTTCTGGCCTTTCTCCTGTAGGAACTTGAAGGTGAAGCCTGATCCAGCACCTGGTGTAGTGTCCATCTCATCTATATCCCACAGAGAATACACAGAGTGTATAGATTAGTCTGGCATTTTACTGCAAACAGCTGTAACTACCTGTATAAAGTATAGCTCTATAACTTCCATGGTAGTTTTAGAAGTAATGTCACTATTGTCTATGTATATCCCCAAAACACAAAGTTACAGCATGTTATGCATTCAAATAAACATACACAGTATCAAAACGTTTAATTAAGAGTTCTTTCAAACCATCTAAATTCATAAAGTAATTTTAGATTAGATTTGGTTCAAACGAGCCTGAGGATACGTGCGTAATCACACCGGATTTTTGGACACAGGAACCCAAACGCATTGCATTTGAGGTTTCTCAAGTTTAAACACATGTGTTTTAATGTGCCAAACCTAGTTTACATTTTATAATCATATAATTTCGACAAACGCAATATATAATTTGTAAACAAAAATACGCATAAAGTAACACTGACGCGCACAATAATAAACCCGCGTCAGCGATGCGCGAAAGAACATCAACCCGAGGCTGAATTTACCAATTTCTGCAAAGCTCACTACTTCGTACGCCTTGTCTTTGGTGTCCTTAGTGATGACATCCTCAAGTTCTATGGTTCCGTCCGGTCTGACCCGACCCGCGTGTAGTGTGCGCAGCGCCGTTATGAGAGCAGCCCGGGGCACCGTGGAGGTCATGTTCGGTCTCTCTCTCATGTGCAGCTTGTTCAAGATCTGTCGCTTGGCGATCTCAACCATGAGCCTGTGCTCAGGATCCGCTTCCATCTGCGGCATGCCGCACGACCCGGCACAACCCGGCGTGGTCCCCTTGGTGGCCGCAGCCTCCAGTCCATCTGACATCAGATACATCATAAATAAAAGCACTGGCACCGTAGATGGCCACAATGGCATGCTGCTGGTAGGTCTATATCTACTGACTGTATACGTTTTAGGGGCATGAGCAGGTGTGAGAACCGATAATATTGAAGAAAGCATGTTGGAATTGCAAGTTTTAGAGTAGGTTGATCCCGGAGTTCCTGGATGTGTCCAGTCTGAAAGTCCTCGCTCTTGCAGGTGGACGTGCCTCGATGTGCTGGGTGGTACTTTAACACCTGCTGATGATACTTCATATCCTTGGGGTTATCAGAAAAAGTTGTGACACGTCTGAAGAACGCACCAATGAACGCATCAAGAAAATGACAAACGGTGCAATCTCTGTCCGGACAAACACACACGCACACACACACACCTCAAACACACGCACCGCGCACAAACGCAGAGAGAAGCGCCAAAGTGCGGTGTCATCATATACGAATGAGGTAGATCATCTGATAATCAATTACAGAATAATAAATTACAGAAGCCCAACAACATGTGGTAATATACTAGATGCCACGTAGACTTTCATCCGTAGACACATTTGACGCATCATTATTATATAACATAGAGTCCCAGAATATTGCTCAGTCCGGCCCGTCACAAAATATGAACTTTACCCTACTTAGTTACCTAGGCTATTTATGGTACGTCTTGTGTATTCTAGGCCATTTCGTGCTCTCGTATCACCACTTCAATCTATTGGCCAAATGCCCAAAATCTGGGATTTAATTGGATGAGGATTATTTTGCGCATTGTTACATACTGTTGATTCGCAATTTAACATTGTAGCCGAACTTAGTTGGAAGTAGTTCATGATTTTCTTTTAAACAGCTTGTGGTTTTGATTAAAACGTTAATTTACCCGATGATAGTCCAGTTTAAAGCTTCATCTAGCGCGATACTAAAATTCAACTTTGTCCCACAATGCTCCATTTGGTTGTGTTGTGTCTATCAGAACTTGTATGCCACCGTGTGGAGATATTTGAAAACAATGGTTGCAGTAAATACAAGAGGAGATGTCTCAGTTATGTTGCTTTATCCCCAGAGTAAAAATGTATTATAAATGCGAAGAATGGGAGAAATTGATCCCAATATTGTTTTCAGGATTTTCCATATGACAAACAACGTCACTACAAAACATTGCTCATGTGTATTCTTTACTTTGTTCTCTTCAACCTTTAACCCTGCAAAAAATAAATATGGTTAGTTTCCAGAATAAACAATTTATAAATGAATGCAAATGTTTGCGAGTAAATACTTAAGAAAACAATAAAATGGTTTGGCAAAAAGCCATATATCCTTTTGTCCTATAGAAATGTGGGTACATAGACATAATACATCTTTTACCTGTTGCCAACAAGATCACAGCCATGTCTATCACACACTTGTGTTGTTTTGGTTGCGGTCACATTCATGTTATTTATTCTACATCTAGATTCAATTGCTTTGTATTTACGTGTAACTACGTTCATTGACAAACATGTGTCTTGAGTGATGGACACTAGGTCCCCACTCCAGGGTATTAGTGGGGTGCACACTTTATTTCCGGTGTAGTTGTTAAGATTGGGAACACCCGGTTTGTATAAAACAGAGTAATCACCGTTTTGTACTTTTATTCATCGCTTTGTGTGAGCGCACTTTCCTTTCAATTCCGTGTATGTTTTTTTCGTTCCTTTTCCCCCGTTTCTTTTATTTAATGAGTATACCACAAACAAGATAACCCGCTCTGCCTGGCTCATTCTGCAACAAATTTGAGCCATTAAATAAGTGGCTACTCAACTTAACCACCTTTCTAAACTTGTACCAAAGCCACTTCAGCATCTTGGCCGGGCCCTTGCACAGATAGACACATGGGGTGGTCTTTAGCTACTGCTCCAGCCCTTTTTCCCCATTCTCATTCTATCTGTGTATCATACTGAGACGTGCATACATTATCCGTAATGCCAATCCCAAAAGATTACAGTCATGAGGAGGCTGACAGGTACATAGTGCCCAAAATCCAATTAGCTGCCCTCTTTTTGACATTATTATTTTGTTTTCCTTCAGGCAGGGAAACTCTAAAATTATGTTAAAATAGCCATTGGGATCATGGTCACCTCCCTGATCAAGGCTTTTCTTTCCAGGTAACGTGTTTTGATTGGATCGACCATTCCAGACAAAGTGTGGTAGAACTGAACTTATTCTTTTTTAACAATGATGGATCCCATTGTGGTCTTTCAATGTTTTTGTAATTTTGAGAATAAAGTCAGAATTCTGAGATTAATGTCAGAATTCTGAGAATGAAGTCAGAACTCAAATATTTCTTTCACCAGTGGCCCTCTTCCGTACTTTCTAAATCATGTCCAAGCAATTTAATTCTCCACAGAGAGACACTAGTCAAGTTCTAAAGTAATCTTAATCATAATCGTAATCTTAGTAATATTACTGGACACAGAATAAGGCCAAACAGCTCAATTGGTCCATTTCAGCCCGGGTATTCTTCATGATAGCGATGCCTTTATTTGAGTCTCCTGAACTTATTCTAATATGCTGGCAACATTAAAATATTTGATGAAAATAAACAACAGAAAATCACCAGGGAGATGTTGAATGTATTAAGTCAGCGTGAGCACACTGACAAAGAGTATGTATAAAATAAATAAATCTAAAATGACATCTTTTTATATTATATTCTTATTCCTTACCCATATTATCAGAATTTACACTTTTCTGTGTTTTTCTGGAAGCGATCTAACATGGCACCTTTAATGATTATGCTGTGGATGATTTGATAAATGGTAATGAGGAACTCTAAAAGCTTCATCAACACAATAATTATCCTGCACAAAACCACCGTACTTTCAGGTGTTCCGAATGATATATCTGACTCAACAAAAACCATTGGACAAAAGTGTTTTCCAAATATATTGCCCTGGCTTGTTGTATCTCTAGCGAGGAAGAGATTGGTTTTGGTTGAGTGGCTGGACGGATGAATGAAACAGGGATGGAAAGAGACATATTTTGTTTACTTTATACATACCCCAGGGGCAGGCTGAGGCCTACCTGGAAAACCCCTGAATGTATAGCAGGTGGTAGGCAGGTGGCCTGGATGGGCTTTCTCATTGATATATCTGTTTGTTGGTGGTGGAATTGGTTGCAGCAATGTGAATGCAAAGGTTTTGGAATTATTTATTACCAACATATCTTTAGGTTTTACGTGTTTTTAACCTGCGTATTTACATTGATTTGCACTATAATTGGGAGCAACTATATATTTTTTTATAATTCAAAATAAAGTGTTTCTCAATGTATCATATGTAGCTCTATCATCTTGCCAGTTGGCCCTTGAAGGGAACAGCAGTAAATGCACTGCATGCATAACTATGTACTACAACCCGGGTTCTTATTTTGGTGGTGGCATTCTTTCAGTCTCTAGGGGTCCTGCAACGGACGGTGCAAATTGGCTCAGCATTGTCTGGGGGTGGATGTTGGACAGGTTTGACTTGGTTCTTTACACTCTAGTGACTCTCTCTTTCAGGTTCCAGCAAATATCCTGACTGAGCGAGTATAACGATACAAATCTAAACGGTATAAAATTATTTGCATTGGAAGACACTTTTCTTATGCAAAACTTGCAAGAGTCGGATGTTTTCTATTATATACTCTGCAGTCTATAATTTATAAGCATGCACCCACTTTCCCATTCTGCATTGTCATCAATTTTGATCAACTTTATGTGTCTAAAAGTTCTGGTAAAGTATGAAAACTTGAAAAGGGACATATTTATGTATTTATTATATTTCTTGTATTCGTACATATTTTAATAAGCTGCTAGGTAACAATGTAAGTTTTCTTCTTAATAGCAAGCATTGTATTACAATTTGGTGTATGAAGTGGAATCTGCATTATGGCTCTGTTTTTCGATGCCGGAGACACAACATTACCAAAATCATGTAATATTAGTAAAACATTTTTTTTAGCATTTTAAGCTTGGTATTATGGTGACAATAAACCCCAGAGCATATTCCAAGACATCTGTACAATGCGTGACGACTCTCAGGTAGTTTATGTGGTCCTCATAGTGTGAATAGACTCAATTTACCCGCAGATTTGGGGTTGGTGCTAGCGATGTCTAAAATTGGCAAGTGTAGAGAGTACAGAGATATTGTAATCATTTTGGACGATTGGACTGGTTTTAGACTCCTATAGCAACACCATTAGGTAGGGTGCATGTCAGCCAGCTAGCATAGTGGAGCCTGTCGATAGCTAAGCCAGAGTAATAAGCATCGTTTTCACCATAGACACAGTGAGTAAAACCAGGCTGATTAAAATAAAACAAGGTAGTTTAAAACAACAGCAACCTTAATAAGATAAAGCCTTTCCTTCAATTCAGTCATGAACAAAAGTGACATTGATACCTTACAACTTGAAAATAGATCTCCTTGATATTAGAAGTGAACAGCAAAAACATGTACTTGTGTACATGTTTTTGCTAATCTCATGTTGTCCTGTTTTGTGTGAGTAGATGCTGTGGTGTCTTGTTTGCTGTTGTCTAGTCACTGTGTAGTGCTCTGACTTGGAGTTTATAACACAAAGTGGGGGCTCGTCCGGGATCAGTCCTTACTGTTACCAATGCCACTCATGCAGCTATTAATAGTTCAGTGTTGATATTTTTTGGGACAACAGAGCAATGGTTCATGTAGGGACTGTGCATGCTCACAACCTGATGTCAAAGTTGCTTTTGCTTGATGGATGCCTAGTGGATGTTGCCTGATTGGACTTGGCTGGCCTTAATACACAGGAGCACAATGGGATTTTTCCTGTCATATTTGCCTGTTTTCCTGTAGCAACCAACGTCGTTTTAACAGATTTCATATTGTAGGTACTTCAACTTTGCACACTCATTGATCAACCAACTTCAGAAGATCAGAATCAGGTTTATTCACCAAGTCTGTATACACACACACAGAATTTTACACAAAACTGGGGTAAATACCCGCTGTAGGCGGGTGCCAGCTCTGGCAGCTCCAGACATGCTCTCCACCAGATCCCAGCCTCCAACCTCCGGGGGCTGGATGTATTGTCCCCCTGGGGATGTCTGGGTCCTCAAGGTTGGTGGCTTCAAGGGGTCGCTGCTGCACTGTAGCTGTGGCAGGGCTCCCGATGGCTCTAGGTTTAGCGCCAAGACTGTGGATGACGGTGGAACCACGGGTGACTATGCCAGGCATCTAGGAGCTGGCATCGGGTGTAAGTAGTGTTAAGTAGCCACGTGCTGGTTGGGTCCAGCACCCTGGATATCATCTGCAGTCCCCCAAGAACACCCCTTCAACCCCCCCCCTCCCAACTCCCCCACTAAAAATAATTTTAGGTTGCCTCCAGAGTACTCCCCTCCTCAGCCCATCTGTGGAACGCGGCTCTAATGGCAGTCCAGTGCTAGAGGCATATTCCTTAGACTCACCGTCGTGGAATGCATTTCAATAAACAGATTGTTTTGTAATTTCTTTCATTCTAAGTGTGTTTCAGTCAATCAGTTGTGTTGGGATAAGGTTGGGTTGATATTCACAAGACATTGATCTCAGTCAATCCTGAAAATGTCAAGAACTTTAAACGTTTCCTGATGTGCAGCCCAAAAAAACATGAAACTCTGTGTTGAAATTGGCTCTAATGAGGGCAGACACAGCTAAAGAAGACCCAGAGTAACTTCTGCTCAAGGAAATTCAATGGTAGAAATCTGTAATTTAGTCTAATGAGTCCAAATAAGTAAATATTATTTTAACCACCATGTGTGTGAGACGCAGAGTGGATGTACAGATTATCGCTTAGTGGGACTTTCATTTGTTTTTCAACAGAACAATAACGCAAAACACACTTTTCTGGTTACTACATGATACCATATGAGTTATTTCATATATGTGATGCATATACTACAATTCTACAATGTAAAAAAGAGTCAAACTAAAGATATTTTTCAAGAGTTCCAACACATTTGCAAAACATTTTTAAAAACCTGTTTTTGCTGGAGCGATATGTGGCATTGTGTGTAGATTGAAAAAAGAAACGTAAATAATTTTAGAATACGGTTGAAACGTAAAAGAAAAGAGTGCTCTGATCACTTTCCGAATGCACTGAATCCCATTTGTGAATGAAAAATCACGTGCGATTCTAAAAAAGACTGATGTGATGAAAGTAAAGCCATTTCATTTAGTCAATAGAGAAAAACGCGACTTAGCCACATTGTAGAGCTGCTTTGAATATGCGTGAACGATATAATACTATATTTTTGCATCCGTAATGGGCGTGGCCACTGTCAAAGGTGAGCTGTAGTAGCATAACAATAGTTTATTATTATACATCAAAACAGTTTTCACGCCCATTTCTTAGCCCTTCTCCATCGCGGTCCCTTATGGAAACTACCGAAAACGGGAGAATTAATGTATATATTATTTATTAACCATTAAAATAACATATTCAAATCAAATTGTAATGTGTTTCATAAGCACATAAATACGACAGGCTTAGATAAAGACTCTGATTAATCACGACAATATTTGCGCTTAAAAAATGAACAATAACCACGAGGCTAGATACCCTGAAATACAGGTAAAAAAATGACTAAAACGAGATTACCTGATGATAGAGTTTGCTTGCAGTTTGTGCGACTGAATAGTGAGATATAAATGTATTTATATTATGTGCCACTTTTATTGCACGCCATTTATTGATTGTAAATACTTAAGCTTAATGTTCGCGAAAATAGGTTTTCGGTTGCAGTTGGTCTTTTTGGATGCATTTTGTATGTTGGACTGCAAAAAGACACTTCAATTGTTCATTTTTAAGCATGGACTTTGTAGTTGCATTCGTTTATTTATAGCTAATATTCGCCTACATTGTATATATATATATATATATGCCACGAATAGGAATAACTCTAAGGTGACGTAAAGCATAGGCGAAAGCAGTCACGCCAACACGAAGCCGCAGCCGCGCAGCTGAAGTGAATCGCGTTTTTGTTTGTTTTATCTTTCATTTTAAGCATGACGTTATCGTGTTTTGTTCGCATTTCTTTTTAGGCAGTTATTTTAGTCATCGAATGCGTTCTCCCCGGTTCCATTTGGCCTCCTAAGGACGCCGTAGCACCACTCACTCAGGCGCGTGCGGTGTACAGTTGACAGCGTTTGACAGTCAGCGCGAGCCACCTCAGCCTGGCCATTCAGCTAGCTATCGTGTTAGCTACGTGCTGCTAGCTGGCTACCAGTATTAGCTATAGCATCGGGTGAGCCAATAATAATAAAGCCATTCATTTGGATGGTGGTTGTCAACTGGTTACGTTACGGCTAGGGAACACGCGGTATATGGACATTTAGTCGACACCTTACTATATCATGTCATCTGTGTTTTTTTGTATCTGATATTTTGTACTGTAGTAGTAGTAAGCTGTAGAGCAGTCGGGAGGCGGACACATTGCACCGGGGCTTGGTTGACGACACCGTGACAGCTAACTGAGCGCTGTAAAGAAAAGGCTAGCTTGCTTGCTTGCTGCGTCTGGTTGTAGGTGTAGGATCTATGTTTGACTGAACCCAGCACTGCTGCTACATTGACGTCTTGTCTGTTTACCACCACCACCACCACCACCAGTAGCGTTAGTTAACGTCGCCGACTGCCTCCCTCGACTCGACCCTATAAGCGAGGGCTCGACTCTCGACTACTGTCGCTGAACGGTGAGCAAGCGGTACCACATCTTCTACCAGACACTCAAATGTATATGCTTTAATACTGCAAGTTGGTAACTAAACTAACTGTCTACTTGGCATGTCTAACATGACCTATCTCTTTATCGAGTCATAGCTCTGAAACATATGGTATCCTTAATGAATTGTGAAAAGTTATATAAAAGCACCGCATGTAAGAAAAACAAAATTCTTCCACTGAGTGTACATTTAGGCTAAATAATTAATTGGATTGTAATCAAGATAAAATGTCAATCTTGATTTAGACAGTGCCAAACACCCTGGTTTGGGAAGTTAGGAGTGTGTGTGTGTGTGTGCGTGTGTGCGTGCGTGCGTGCGTGTGTGTTAGTCATTGTCCTTTTTAAGGTTATTTCGGAATAGAACAGTTGTTTTTTGGTTGCCTTGTTAAATAGCCTACACGATTCAGTGTATTAGGTACTGTGTTATTTAAAAGTAATTTGCTTACATGAATGTAGCCTTAGCCAACCACATACTTAGGGAAACACCTTGAGATATTCTTAGTTCAGTGGGGATACATATGTACATCCTAATGATGTACTATATGGTTTGTCTTGTACTACCAGTTCTCCAATCTCACATAGTAACATAGCCTTATTCGATTTGTTAATGCAACCATCTTCTCTTCCACCTACTTCAACCGGTTCTAGCATAATATTATGCACCAAAGGAGCTTAGAAAGCATAAACATACATTATGATTGGATGCTTTTGATTCTTATAACTGCTTCTCAGTGTAGCATATAGCAATTTAGTGTCAGGTTGTTACATAGTAGGCAAATGGTTTTTAGAGGATATACCTTGTGTGGGTTAACTGGTTTTGGAAACTTACCTGCCTTTGACTGATGAACCACTGAATCAACAGTGTTGCCAATAAGACACTGCAGTGCTTCTTGCTGTTGCTTTTGCACTAGTGGATGTTGCCTGACTTGCCTTAATATACAATAGCCCAATGGTATTTCTCCTGTCATTCTTGCTTGTTGTCTGTTTTTTCATTGGTGAATTAAAAAGCCCAAGAGGCATATGTCTTATCTGTCATTAGTACCCAGTTAGTTTGTAAATATTCCTGATGGTTTATAATGTCACGATTTTCAACGAGGCACTGTGATAAAATATTCTTGTTTTTGCATTTTGTCTGACTAACATCTTGTGGCAGAACATTTTACCATGATATGACAGCAGATTTAATCAGATTTGGCTAAAGGAAAATAACCTTTTTTGATGTGCACAGAAGATTATGAAGTTATTTCTGTATGGTTTAAAAATGTATTAAGATCAATTAGAACATAGCTGTATCTCAAAGACTACCAGTGATGTATTTAATCTCGCCTTAACCTTCTACCAAACCACAAAATTGAGGCGGATAAATGATGGTAGCATGTTATTTTCTTAAAAAAAGTTGTGATGGTATCCAGTTACGACAATCATTTGATTCAGTCCTGTCATATCTGACAGCGGCCTGATAGGTAAATCACAGCATATTGGTAATAACTGTGATTTTCCTGGATTTGGGAGAATGTCGTACCAGGCCCTGCATATTCACTGTATGTGTTTGAGCAGCCATCCTCAGCCTTTCCATCTAAAACAAATAGTCATTGTACGGATGAATAGCTTACAGTTTGTATTAGCGAAGATAAAGGACAGTCCGGGCTCTTCCGATCTCAATTAGACCATTTTATCCAGGTAGAATCAACGTCATTGAATCTCTATCCCTTAATCAGTTTGTCTTTCTGGGATCGGCTCTTGTATCTTTGTTTGTTGCAGCAGTTGAGATAGCGTTTTTTTTCTAGAGGGATTTGAAGAGCTATTTATAGACCTTTGCCTGAGCACCGAGAACGTGGTGTTGCTGCTTCTCTCTCTCTCCCATTCTATTTCCCTCTTTCTGTCTCTCCACCTCCTCTGAATTTCTAGGGGTGAGTTGGCATGGGAGACGTTTGAAAATAAATCTGAAAATTAGAGTAAACCTTAAACTCAAAAATGTCTAAATGATTAAGCTTCATGCCTTTGAAATGTTATTTATTGGCTATGTACAGTGACTGTAAGGATGAGTATTGGTGTTCACGTTATATTCAGTGATAAAGCAAAACATTATGACCAACTAATGCTGGATCCAACAAGGCCTTTACATACACCCATACATTATTTGATTTACCTTTGCTGTTTTGACTCATCTGTGGATGTTTACAGTTTAGTTTGTGTTCAATTGTTTGGCCTTGTCTTGGAAACAGGTCACGGATATTTCAGTTTTTCGTTAATAAGTGATTTGTAACTGTGCATCCCTAGTGTAATAACATATAAGCCTACTGGCGTACAGTGGATTTAAAGTATACACACCTAAATGTGCGATTCAAAAAAAAAAATGACTGTATATACATGACCACACTGTATTATATGTATATACAGTGGATATAAAAACTGTACAATTTTTTGTGATGTGAAAAAACTAGACAAACATAAATCAATCTTTAATGTGACCTATAATGTGAACAATTCAATTGAAGAACAAACTGAAATCTTTGAAGGGGAAATAAAAACGAATAACCTTACAATAACCTGGTTGCATAAGTGTGCACACCCTTAAACTAATACTTTGTTGAAGAACCTTTTGATTTTATTACAGGACTCAGGCTTTTTCGGTGGGAGTCTATTAGCATGGCACGTCTTGCCTTGGCAATATTTGCCCACTCTCCTTTGCAAAAGCGCTCCAAATCTGTCATATTCCGAGGACAACTCCTCGTGCACAGCCCTCTTCAGATCAACCCACAGATGTTCAAATGGATTCAGTTCTGGGCTCTGGCTGGGCCAGTCCAATACATTTATCTTCTTCTGGTGAAGCCATGCTTTTTGTGGATTTGGATGTGTGCTTTGGGTCATTGAAAGGTGTATTTCCTCTTTATCTTCAGCTTTCTTATGGAAGCCTGACGGTTTTGTGCCAAAAGTGCCTGGTATTTGGAACTGTTCATAATTCCTTCCACCCTGACTGATGCCCCAATTCCAGCTGAAGAAAAACACCTGGGAAAAACGTTCATAGGAATATAAAAGAAAAACAAGACAATTACGTTAGTGAATGTCAACAGCATATGTTGTTATCTTCTCGCCAGACAGTTTATTCCTCATAAAAAATGACTAAAAGCAATATCAGGTTTTTGGGATGTTTATGAGAGGTTCTACAAATCTTAAGGCACTGTTGAATATATTCCATATGTCCCAATTCAGCTGTTTTGTATAGTGGATAATTACATAGGTAACCGTGTTTTTTTGGAGAGAGGAGGCTGCCCAGTTTATTGAAATGCAACAGATTGATTCCCAAGCATTACAGCCAGTGTCTTCTTTCACTCCACCAAGATGGCTGCCACAGAGTTTATATACAAAGCAGTCAGAATTAAACAGGCTGTAGGCGTGTCTACCTAGAACAATACTATCATGGCCTACACATTCCATACAACCCAGGCAATGTCTTTCACCATCTATCATTTGGGGGTCTAATCCACAATAACGTATGAATGTTCATGTGTTAATGCCTTCCTCACTACATGCCAACGGAGTCACATAACAATATTACCTGTGATGGTTGGCTATCCGACATAAAACAGGCTTCCCCCGTACAGCCTACTGACCTAACAATCGGCTTGTTGACTGAATATGGTCACCCTTACAAATTTGGACCTTGTTTTAATCAGTCTCACATGTTTTGGTGCCCTGATTTAGGGGAATGTTTTTGAACATGTTTGGTCATTTGTATATACTGAAACCAGTACGTACAGAAATATGCTTTCCAAAGTAAAAATGGAAATATAATTTGTAGTTTTTGAAATTGCATAAGCTTATAATGTTTTGTTTGAAGACTAAGAAACTCAGTGAGTTTTGCTGATACCTTCAGTATCAACAAAAATAATAAAAATGTCATGTTACATTGACAACACTTCCTTTTTGCTCTCTTTATTATTATGTGTATAGATCCACTTCTCAATCTTTCGATTTTGTTGTTGTTGGTCTGTTCACTGAGATGTTAATATTGGGATTTCGCTTGCAAACACTTAATGGTGGCAAGCGCTCTTGGACGACTCACTAATGTAACAAGGTCATTAATGCTGTGGATGGATCAATACCTGTTATCCAATAACCAGCCTGCATGGTTGATATCTTTAGATCCTGATAATTGTCTTCTACACCCTGTCCTCATGTAAATCCAAAATGCAACCCGTTGTATAAATAGAGATTTTTCTTTAGCCTTAGTAGTAAGAGCAGGCTTTACCCAACAAGCTAATCGTCTGGTTGACATGGAGGCATTAGGGTCCGTTAGTATCAGATCCTTATCCTGGTTTCATGACCAGTCAACCTGAGATGACACTGAATGGTCCTGAAGTGTTGTGTTCAATTAAATTTCAAATCAGTTCATATTTTTTTTAAATTGCAGCTTAAAGAAATTTATAGATGTCAAAAGAAAACACACAACATAGTGGAAAAAACAATAAATTTTTGTAAAATAATAATAAATGCAAACCGAAATGTATCATAGTAGAAATTAAAACAATACAGATGTATTTCACAATGTTTGAATATCGTGTAAATATTTTTTTCCCGTAATTAAAAAATATGACATCATTATTAAAAATCCAGTATCTCAAATTTTATTAAAAAAAATTATATAGTGGATATAAAAAGTGTACACACTCCTAAACACTAGGAGTGTTTAGGACCTCAATTTTATTCAGGTCTGGGCTCAAGCTGGGCCATTCCTTTTCATCTTCAGCTTTTTAACAGAAGCCTAAAGGTTTTGTGCCAAGATTGCCTGGAATTTGGAACTGTTCATTTTTCCCTCCACCCTGATTAAGGCCCCAGTTCCAGATGAAGAAAAACAGCCCCAAAGCATGATTCTGCCACCACCATGCTTCACTGTGGGTATGGTGTTCTTTGTGTGATGTGCATTGTTGTTTTTGTGCCAAACATATCTTTTGAAGTTATGGACAAAAAGTTAAATTTTGGTTTCATCAGACCCATCAAAACATATTTGCCCACATGCTTTTGGGATACTTGATGTTTGTTTTTCAAACTTCAGCCGGGCTTGGGTGTTTGTCTTTGTAAGACAAGGCTTCAATCTTGCAACTTTACTTGCCCATACATATGAAGGATATAGAAGATTGTTGTCACATGTAGCACATAGCCAGTACTTGACAAAAATTCCTGCCGCTCTTTCAATTTTGCTGTAGGCCTCTTGGAAGCCTCCTGACCAGTTTTCATAAATTTGAGGGACGTCCAGTTCTTGGTAATAATGTCTCTGTTGTGCCTTATTTTCTCTACTTGATGATGACTGTCTTTGCTGGGTTCCAGGGGTTATCTAATGCTTTGGAAATTATTTTTATACCCTTCTCCTTACTGATGTATTTTAACAATGAGTACTCTTTGATGCGTTGGAAGCTCTTTGCGGACCATGGCTTTTGCTCTGAGATGCAACTAAGAAAATGTCCAAAAAAAATCCTACTAGAACAGCTGACCTTTATTTGTAATTAATAAGAGTCACTTAACATGATGGCCGGTGTGTAATGACTTCTTTTTAACATGAGTTAAGATGGTTTACTGAGCCTTCAATCTCCGCCTGTTTTAGAACAGGTAACCACAATCATGGAGATGTCTGCCGTTTTTTTCTTTTAAAAAAACACCATCTGATATTTTTGTCAATAATTATGTTGGGATGTTGATTTAAATCATTTCTGTTTAATTTTCTTTCTTTCGCTATCTCAATTTAATCGGGTTTCTTGGCATGGGAGTGTGTTACTAGATACACTGCCAAAGGAAACATAAATAGAAATTAAAACTAAAATGCAAACAATTATTATTAGTAAAAACAGAAGAGTTAACAACAATCACAGTTACCGGTACAAGTAAAATTATGATATCTGTACAGATATTCAATTCTTTATCCATATTATTCAGATTGTTGTCCCTTCGGGTGTGGCAGGAAGGTGCATATTTGTTAATGTACCAGAATCGGGGTATTCTCCTAGAATAAGTTGCGTTTGTATTTTGCTCTCTGGACAGAGGGATCACAAACTGTCCTTTGGGTATCCAGATGTGTCTGTCTCTACCTCTCTCTGGACAGAGGGATCACAACCTGTCCTCTGGGTATCCAGATGTGTCTGTCTCTACCTCTCTCTGGACAGAGGGATCACAACCTGTCCTCTGGGTATCCAGATGTGTCTGTCTCTACCTCTCTCTTTGGAAAGAGGGATCACAACCTGTCCTCTGGGTATCCAGATGTGTCTGTCTCTACCTCTCTCTTTGGACAGAGGGATCACAACCTGTCCTCTGGGTATACAGATGTGTCTGTCTCTACCTCTCTCTTTGGACAGAGGGATCACAACCTGTCCTCTGGGTATCCAGATGTGTCTCTCTCTACCTCTCTCTTTGGACAGAGGGATCACAACCTGTCCTCTGGGTATCCAGATGTGTCTCTCTCTACCTCTCTCTGGACAGAGGGATCACAACCTGTCCTCTGGGTATCCAGATGTGTCTCTCTCTGGACAGAGGGATCACAACCTGTCCTCTGGGTATCCAGATGTGTCTCTCTCTGGACAGAGGGATCACAACCTGTCCTCTGGGTATCCAGATGTGTCTGTCTCTACCTCTCTCTGGACAGAGGGATCACAACCTGTCCTCTGGGTATCCAGATGTCTCTCTCTACCTCTCTCTTTGGACAGAGGGATCACAACCTGTCCTCTGGGTATACAGATGTGTCTGTCTCTACCTCACTCTAAACAGAGGGATCACTACCTGTCCTCTGAGTATCCAGATGTGTCTGTCTCTACCTCTCTCTTTGGACAGAGGGATCACAACCTGTCCTCTGGGTATCCAGATGTGTCTGTCTCTACCTCACTCTGGACAGAGGGATCACAACCTGTCCTCTGAGTATCCAGATGTGTCTGTCTCTACCTCTCTCTTTGGACAGAGGGATCACAACCTGTCCTCTGGGTATCCAGATGTGTCTGTCTCTACCTCTCTCTGGACAGAGGGATCACAACCTGTCCTCTGGGTATCCAGATGTGTCTGTCTCTACCTCACTCTGGACAGAGGGATCACAACCTGTCCTCTGAGTATCCAGATGTGTCTGTCTCTACCTCTCTCTTTGGACAGAGGGATCACAACCTGTCCTCTGGGTATCCAGATGTGTCTGTCTCTACCTCACTCTGGACAGAGGGATCACAACCTGTCCTCTGAGTATCCAGATGTGTCTGTCTCTACCTCTCTCTGGACAGAGGGATCACAACGTGTCCTCTGCGTATCCAGATGTGTCTGTCTCTAACTCTCTCTGGACAGAGGGATCACAACCTAGTGCCCCCTGGTGGACCCCAAGGGTCTTGTGGTTTTTTCCCATCCATCTGAGCTACTTGCGCTGCTTGTGGCAACACAATCCTTGACTGGGTGAATGGAGAAGGGGAAATTTGTTGTCAACCCAACCCATGGCTGGGTAAATTGAGGGAGGGACATTTCAGTTGTCAACACAAACCTTTCAGTTGTCTGCTTTTTCCTCATTGAAGGCTGTCAGGTTGACATTGATCCGCTCCTCCTGTTGACTTTTTCCTTTCAGCTGGGTTTTCCCAGCAGCCCTGGGCTGCTTCTCAGCACGACGCTTGTGTTATTTAGGGAGTGAAAAAGAAAGAAATGAGAGTGTGGGATGCTTGAAAGGGAGGGCTGGTAAAGTCAAAGCGTGTAACGCAGACCCTGTGTCCGCTTGATGGAGTGAGAGGAGAGCTTTCACTCGTTCTCACATCCTCCTGACTGTGCTCGTGTGTTTCATTCAGAAAAAGAGTCAGTCAAAAGAGGCATCCTCCCTCCGCGTCGTCAAAACCTTCACGCTGCGCATAGAAAATAATAGCTGTCGACAAAATCTTCGCGGCAAAGCAGAAATGTATGGTTGTTCACAAAATCCTCGCAGCTAGGCAGAAAAAAATAGCTAGCTAGGACATATGACCGTGTGTGTGTGTGTGTGTGTGTGTGTAAGGGGGGCGGGGGGCTTCAATGGAATCATCTTTTTTCCACCCTGCTGTTAGCCGGTCTACAGCTACAGTTAGAAAAAGAAGAGCTTTAACCGCCCCCCCCCCTCCTCTCTCGTCTCTCTCTTTCCCTCTCCCTCTCTCTTTTTTCCTCTGACACCTTATTCCAGCATCCTGCAAGACCTTCTGTGCCTCGAAGCTGAACAACTTTATACACAGGCAGTGAGGTGTGTTTGTCTGTGCACTGGGCACACAGCTGTTTATTCGTTCCAAGGTTACGTGTAAAAGCAGAAAATTATTCAGCCCACCGCTTCAGCTCATAATTGCTTGTCATCTGGCTGAGTTCGCGCTCCTCATTTCGTCTTGCAGCTGAGGTATGCTTTTATTTCTCAGGCTCTTACAGCCGGACTATCCGGAGCTTAGGAGAGCTTTTCAAGTACCATTTTGTCTAA
The DNA here is from genome assembly GCA_029465975.1 of Dallia pectoralis. Taxonomy (NCBI): domain Eukaryota; kingdom Metazoa; phylum Chordata; class Actinopteri; order Esociformes; family Umbridae; genus Dallia; species Dallia pectoralis. Next base: position 10,755,838 of record CM055744.1, read on the forward strand.
TTACTTTCGCTATAGCACGGAAGGGTGTCGGATCACCTAAATTTGAGCGTTTGTTGATGATGCTTTTGGAAACTGATTGTTTTGTAAAGATAATTTTTATTGTCATTTTATGAGACTGCTTATAAATTACTGGCTATTGCTGCATCTCAGCCGCATGTATAGACCCGGGTCTTCGTGCTAGTGCTGTTGTAAACTGTGCCGCATCTGCATGGTTTTGTGGTGTTAGTGTGTCGTGTGTGTGTGTGTTGGTTTAAGAACACACTTGTTTTTTTGTCATCAAAGCCAGTGCTGAGGTAATGAGGAATTCCCTGCTACCGCTTCGTCGTCCGGTGGGTGGAAGAGGGTGGAGGAGGGAGGGAGGATGCAAGGAGGTGGAGAGTTTACAGGAAGGGGCCGTCACTTTGGAAACTGTCAGAGCACTGCGAAGAAGGGAGGGAGGGAGGCATGGAGAAAGGGCACCCCCGTGGGTGGCTCAGTCAGTTGGTGTACTGTATCCATGCAGAGCAGAGAGGGGACACGGACACGCACACAAGTTCGTCACCACGAGCACGGTATCCATGGAGATGGCAACAAATATATCCCTCCTATCTCGGATGAACATAAAGCCAACTACTGAGACTATAACGAAGCATCATATTTATATATGTATATACGTGCAAGCTGAGTCTGCTCGCGTATGGGGGAGAGAGTGCCGTCTCTTTTATTTTGGTTTGTCCATTAGCTATATACCAGGATTTCACCTATTGGACGGGATTCAATTAAATTGATACATTGGATTAATTGAGTCTAATGGTGATGACTTCTCAATTCATAATATATTTAATATTCTTAATCCCAGAAGGTAACTCGCAAGAGGGCGGCGAACGAGGGGGATAGATGGAGAATGTGCTTGAGGGAGAGAGCCTGGGAGAGGTGTGCTCGCAAGAGGGGGGAGAACGAGGGAGAGAGATGCTCAGTAGCAAAGCTCTGTTGAATAAAAAAACGGCTGCTATTTATAGATACAGTGTTCACACAGCTCCTTCTCTCCTCCCTCACAACGATCACTCTCTCTGTCTCTTAACTCTGAATGTAGCCATTTCCCCCAGGCTTCATTATCAGCAGGTGCTCCATGTAATGTGAAACGGTGGCTGTTGTGTAACGCAAAAATGTTGCTGTTGTGTAACACTATTGTCTCTGTGTAACGTGAAACGGTGGCTGCTGTGTAACTTTATGGTCCCTGTGTAACGTTGGTTGTTGTGTAACGTGAAATGGTGGCTGTTGTGTAACGTGACACGTTGGCTGTTGTGTAACGTGAAATGTTGGCTGTTTTGTAACGGGAAACGTTGGCTGTTGTGTATCATTATTGTCCCTGTGTAACGTTGACTGTTGTGTAACGTGTAACGTTGACTGTTGGGTAACGTGTAACGTTGGCTGTTGTGTAACGTGAAACGTTGGCTGTTGTGTAACGTGAAACGTTGGCTGTTGTGTAACGTGAAACGTTGGCTGTTGTGTAACACTATCGTCCAAGTTTTATGTGGATCGCATTTTTGAAATGTTGAGATATTTCAGTGTATGGGCTCCTTGAGTTTAAATCAGAACACTTGTGATGCGTTCCCTAGATTTTAAAAGTTAATATCACAGTCTTTTATGAATCATTGACAGGTATTACGATAATGCTCACCTATCAAAGAAAAACTGCCAACGTTAAGAAGCAGCTCCACAAATGGCACAACATGTATGATATTATCAGCATTGTCTGTCACGATTGCTGGGTCTTTAACCACCCACTCATTCAGAATCTCCAGAGAAAATGCATAGATTAATTAAAGCGATTTCTGGATCAAGTTCAGATCGTCCAAACAGGAATGCCAATAAATTGCATAATCTTTTTCATTTATTTTTCCGCGGCCCTTTTACCTGAAAAAGTGCAAATTGAGGAGCCGCATACACTGTGGAGGAGAGCAAGATAAAAGGAAGCCATAAGGGGTTGAAAAGGGAGCGGGATAGAGGAGGTGGAGTGTGAGGAGGTGCAGTCTTGTTTAGGAGAACAAGGAGGACGAGAGATGCTAAGAGGAGCAGAGTGGAGCATCAGCCAGGTAGCTGAGCAGATGGCGGTTCTCAGTGAGTGGCCTGTGTGGCATCAGGTCAGAGACGTCACAGTTATTTGGTGCAGGTTCTCTAATTAACACTACCCAGCCCACTAACCTGTACTCTATCTTTCTCTATATAACTTCCTGGCTAGTTGTGATCACCTGCACTCCATTTCTCTACCCTTGCTCATGCATGTTTGTACAATTTAATCCATGCAGAGGAGTGATGTTGACCGAAAGTAGCCACTGCTCCAAACTTCCGCTAAATAGGCCTGGTGCCTCATTTATTAAGCTTGTATATGTACACGTCTGTACATTAGAACGTTACCCAAATCTAGGACCATGGGTACACAAAGTACCATGTACCATTGGTACCATTGGTACACATAATTGGTTGGGTAGTTAACGTAAGCTTATCGTTTTGACCAAATCGCTTTAGAGAAACCTTTATAAAACCTGTCTGCGCTCCTAGAAAATAAAATAATTAATGACACATAGTTGTAAAATGAATTATTTCTGTGAGCTGGTCATAATTATCCGAGTCGCTTTCTCTGTCCTATAATCGGCATATGTGACAAATAAAATAATTGCTTGGGCTTTTTTCTAATTAATGAAAATACTACAAGAAGGTGGATTACCCACTCTCCAAAAAACAAGTATAGCAAGATAGCCATAATTTATGGAAGCCCAGAACAAGGAAGTTGGGTCCTATCTGAAGAACCATCTTAATAAGAGGTCTGACCTTGAGGTTTTCATTTTCATTATTGAATTTTGCCTGTAAAAGACTGTGGTGACTTGAAAATGAAAGTGCAATTGTCCAGGGGGCAGTGTTTTACTTATTGCATTTCAATTTTGTCCTCTGTAAAGCAGGCTACGTCTTTGAATTGTCCAAACATTATTCCATTTTAATATTGTCATATATCGCCCATATGACTACCTGAAAATGAAAATGCAATTAGTATTATTGCATTTTCATTTGAATATTGTCTCAAATAACACTTACTAAATATGCTAAAAAATATAATACATTTGAATATAGTCCCTTAAGGGCTTCAATAATCAACTCTGTTGGAGCATTGATTAACACCTCACTTTATTACTCATAACATTTTTTGTGCACGACTTTTTTGTTATACTTATATATTTTTTTACCCTATACTCTGTAAAGCCGTTGATAGTCAATATTTTGTCTTAAGAAATAATTATACTATAACAAATATATTGTACTCTTCTCTCTTAATTAACAGTAAAATAGTTTCTGATTTATTTTGAGGAACAATCTTGTATTTTTTTTCATTATAAAATCTGAGACATACATATTCTTGCACTTATTAACTCTGTGTGCATTAGTTAGAGGCAGCAGGAGATTGCAACCAAGGCTGACACATGACAAGAATTCGTTAGGATGCGCAATATCGTTGAGTTGGCTAGTTTTCATTCCTTTCTTCACTTTAGTTGTAATAATGTCTGCTTCTTTCCTCATGTCCTTGTCTGTTTTCCATGACCAAATAAACCCTGGTTTGCAGACCAGACAGCATTTACTGGACAAAATATATTGCCCTTTTGAAATATTTCTAGTAATTTTTTGTCTCATTTACTATTACCACATGTTATGTTATCGTCTTCAAATCCCAATGAGCAGTTCTACAGAAAACACCTGCGTGGTCGGTGATGTCAGTGGCAATGATTTCTTGGTTTATCTTCCCTGCTCCCGATAAATGACGGTTGTCCTCTGTTGTCATCTGTTACTTTCCCCAGAGGGCAGTCAATGGGCTGAGGCCTTTATGGGAAACCCCTGGATGGAACGAATGGAGGCGAGGTTGAAGGGATGGGTGTTCCTCACAGAATGACCTTAAATTGAATTCAGGGATCAATTGGTTGCAGCAATTTACATGCAGATCCTAGTAGGGGCAGGAATTCTGTATTCTAAAAAACAATCCAGGTGAAAGCGTTCCTACCTTATTGAACAACAATAGTTGTTCATGTGGTGATGATACACATAGAACTGCGTAACTCAACATAAAACGAATGCCAAACATTTGCCAAGTAACTATGTTTTCAACAGTTGGCGACAGACAGGCAATACTTCTTGGCTAGCAGCAAGAAGGAGAATTGTCTTGCGATTAGAGGACATGTTCTATGCCTAGAATAGACAGAATAAAGCTATAGCTAACTATTCCGGGCCGAATGTTGTTCCAGGTGCTTTATGGTGATAGATGACTTGATAATGAATGCAGGTTTTAGTTCTCTGAAGAGCAGTGCACAGGTTTCTCCAACTAAAGACATTTAGGTATGAGCCGCAAACAAGCATTCTAACTAGCTTTTAACTACTACTTGGGGAAGTGTTAAATCATTTAAGGAGCATTTGGAGAAGGCTTTTGGCTGTGCTGGTGTGGGTAGGACTTACGGCTGCACGAGGCCTAGTACAGATTGAGTCGGACACTGGCTGTCCATATGTGATATGAAAGGGAAGTTTCACCCTGACTGTTGAGGTTTCCTAGTGAGCCCCTCAGGCATCAGTCCTGCCTGTCTCACTCCCCGTGGCTCTCTGGGTCTCAATCTGCTTAGTTCGGGGTTCACTTGGAACAGATCTGGCGCAGCCTGCACCCGTTAGGCTATTCACAAACACAGCATTGAACAGAGCAGCCATCTGTACACAAACCAGAGTGTGAGCGTTTGTGAATTGGATCACTTTCTCTCTCTCCTCTCTCTCTCTCCATCTCTCTCTCTTCATCTCTCTCAATCCTTCATCTCTCTCGCTGTCACTTGTGTTTTTGAGTGAGCTGAACTTCTTAGATCCACAGAGCCAGGTAATTGGGGAAGGAAGCAGGGTTAAATATAGGCCGTGGGAGAGAGTTAGGTGTGCGTTTGAAAGGCAGGAATGGAGAGAAAGAGAGATGGGGGTGTGGTTGGTGCTCTCTGGTTTTCTCTTGGTGACAAAGCCTGTTGCCATGGAGCTGGGTCTCCCATTGGCAGATGCCTGGGCCAATCGCACAGCACCAGAGTCTATTTCATCATTGAGAATTTTTCTCTTCTGCTCCCTGCCATGTTTCTCTCTCACACACATTCTCAGTCACTTTCTCTCTCCCTTCCTCCCCTTCCCAAACTAAAAGTAGTGCAGTAATTACATAAGGTCTGTTTCAGAAGCAGCTACCGTTACAATTTGGCCTATCGAGAGATACACATTCATTGACAGACAAATGTTGGTTTTCAACACAACATTGCATTTGGGTAAGCAGTGGTCACCCCATTTGCAATGGCTGTAACCCCTGTTTGCCTTGTAATTAAAATGCATGTCAGTGTCTTGAAAACTCTGCCAGGTGGTGACTTGTACAGTTGTATTAGGGTTAACGTTACTGCCTAATGTTTCTGGAGTTCTATTACATATGACATGTAATTACTTAATTGGGTTAAAAAGCAGCTTTTCTGTGTTGGATTTGTGTGGGTGTACCCTAACAACAGATTGGTTCGACGCTAACAACGGAATAGTTTTGCCGTGTCTACACAGCTGATAGCTCAGCTCATAATTCCCTGGACATGATTGCTGACCTTATGACGTTATGTGTGTAGAATCCTGACATTATGTGTGTAGAATCCTGACATTATCTGTGTAGAATCCTGACATTATCTGTGTAGAATCCTGACATTATCTGTGTAGAATCCTGACGTTATCTGTGTAGAATCCTGACATTATCTGTGTAGAATCCTGACATTATCTGTGTAGAATCCTGACATTATCTGTGTAGAATCCTGACATTATTTGTGTAGAATCCTGACATTATCTGTGTAGAAGACTGACATTATCTGTGTAGAATACTGACATTATCTGTGTGGAATCCTGAAATTATCTGTGTAGGATCCTGACATTATCTGTGTAGAAGACTGACATTATCTGTGTAGAATCCTGACATTATCTGTGTAGAATCCTGACATTATCTGTGTAGAAGACTGACGTTATCTGTGTAGAAGACTGACTGGAGAGTACTGTGTCTAATGTGAGTATATGGAGACTACAATATTATTAATTAGTACAGGGTGTATTAGGGTGGGGGGAGAGTACTGTAAGTGTCTAAAGTGAGTATATGGAGACTACAAAAGTATTAACTAGCAAGTTGGAGAAAAAAAACGTATTTCACGGTCACAGAATAAAGGATTAGGAAATACTATGTCTTTTTAGGAAATATCAAACCACTCATTAAATATGGGGCCTTAAAATATATTATGTGCCATTTAAAATCATATATTTATTTATTTAATTTTGAATCTTTTGATCCACCATATTTGCCATCATATGTATACTGGATACATCAACAAAAATGTAATACCTCAAAATTAAATGATTTTCACTGGGCAACAACTAATCCCTTTGAAGATATGACATAGTTAAAATTTATTTTGTTCAAAATGTACTACAAAGTGTAATACCAATATACATCAATTTAATAAAAAACCGAGTTTTAGACACATGCCTCACAACATGACTTTATTTACATATGTCTTGCATATATGATGACTTGAGATGTTTTATTTGTAACATTGTCTAAAACCTATGCAGATACGTGAACACTTTATTGCTGTTTCTTTAGATTATTTTATGCTGTCTACTGACTAATATACTTATATACTGACATATGGTGTCCTCCTGTACAAACGTCAGTAACCTCCACATCGAACCACACACCTCCAAGAAGTAACATGTGTTTAATGAGCCATGAAGAAAGGGCACGTACACGATGTGCGATAGCCAGTCACTCTTCAGGCTTCCTGCCGTCCCGTCACAACACTTATCCTCTGTGTCATTAACCCACTCTTCTTGTCCTTATTTTAATCACGTGGATTGTTGAGGGAGGCAGTAGACTGGTTGTCAGTTTGAGAGATCAGAAAGTAGTGCTTCAAATGTTGTCTCTGTGCCATTCGCTTGTCTAATCACCACTGTTTTAATTGCTGTGAATGATTATTTAGACCAAGCAGGTGGGTCAGACTCATTCTCTCTCCTTTTCTTGTTATTTTTTCTTTTGGTTCTCTACTGTTTCCTGCTTTCTCCATTGCCTACATTTATTTGATGTTCGTTTGACATCCTGACCAGCACATTTTCTCTGATCGTCTGTCTCCTCATCCTGACTTGCAGCAGACACACTTTCTCTCTTTTCTCTTCTCTGTCATAGAGGAAACCCCTGCTCTGCCCTTCAGTCTTTCTCTCTCATCGCCCACTTTCTCTCCTATGCAGACTTTTTTTTCTATTTCCCCTTCGTTCTTTTCCTCTCTGAATGTGTCCTGTTAGGTAGTCAGCCTGCTGACGCCATCCTCCTCCTCTCTGCAAAGCCCACTCACTCCTGTGGGATGAGCTTAACTCTGACTCATTCCCTCCTCCCTTTGCACCTCCCTTCGTCACCCCGTCTCTCCTTCCCTCCGTCACCCTGTCTCTCCTTTTCTTCACCACCTCTCTAATGTCTCCCTGTATCTCCTTCCCTTCACCACCTTCCTCCTTCTCTTCACCACCTCTCTGTCTCCCCGTCTCTCTTTCGCTTCACCACCTCCCTCCTTCTCCCTGTCTCTCTTTCGCTTCACCACCTCCCTCCTTTTCCCCGTCTCTCTTTCGCTTCACCACCTCCCTTTTTCCCCCCGTCTCTCGTTCCCTTCACCACCTCCCTCCTTCTCTCCTTTGAAGTATTTTTCTCCTCCATCTCCTTTCTCCTTCTACACAACTTTCTCAACCACTTTCTCTTTTCATCACCTTCTCTTTTTTTGCTCGTCTCTCTCTGCCTCTCTCTCTCTCTCTCTCTCTCTCCCTCTCTCTCTCCACTCTCACGCTCTCTCTCCACTCTCTCTACCACATTTTCACTCTACGTTTGTCTTTCTCCTCTCCACTTTCTCTCTCTCTCTCTCTCCACCACCTTCATTCGTCTCGCTCTCTCCCTTCTTGTTTCCGTGTGCTCCACAAACACTCTAATTTGTCTTCTATTCTGTCCACCACTGTCCCAGTTATTTCACTACGTCAGTAGTGCTCCCTTTCTTTAACCTCGCCCCTTTTCTCTTCCTTTCCTCCATCTGGAGGGACATGTGGCATGTAGCTTTATGTTGGCATATTCAGTGGAAGTGATATGTGTTGTGTAGCAGATGTCACATGGGTGTCTTCCACCTCCAGCCAAGCCTCTTTCCTCTGTGTGTGATGGTGGCGTGACCAGGAAAAGATTGTGTTAAAGCTTATATAAAATAAGCTTAGAGGTCAAACTCTTATGCCTCTCTAGAGTCGGTGTGCAACCGGCAATCAGTTGTTAATGAAATAAATGGCATCTAATAATGCTTGTGTGGCGTCACGACCATTCAGTGTCTAAGCTTCACGTTACGCCAAGGTTCTCGATTGCTGACGCAAGCCTTCATCATTGTGTGAACTTGTGAATAGAAATCAGTAGATGAAACCATTGTAACAGGTGGAGCGTTGACACAATGTAATCAGCAGACAAAAACCATTGTAACAGGTGGAGCGTTGACACAATGTAATCAGCAGACAAAACCATTGTAACAGGTGGAGCGTTGACACAATGTAATCAGCAGACAAAACCATTGTAACAGGTGGAGCGTTGACACAATGTAATCAGCAGACAAAACATTGTAACAGGTGGAGCGTTGACACAATGTAATCAGCAGACAAAACCATTGTAACAGGTGGAGCGTTGACACAATGTACAATGTGGCAAACAAGTGTACTGTATCTGAGTCGTGGGCTGCTACCACAGTGGTTTGGAATCTGGCCCTCAGCTCTCTCATCAAAATCGCCTCATCTTTCTCCACTTTGTTCTCCATATAAAGCGTTCCAAATGCCTGAAACATATTTAAACGGATATAAGCCCACACGTGAAACTAGGTCAGACCGGTGCAACATATCCATTCACCTTCATCTTTCATTCAGCTTTTCCTGCAGAGCTGTCTTACACACAGAGACGGGCGCCCGTTTCTATTTCTGAATACGCGCGCACACGCTGGTTATAAAACTCTCAACCCACTAACACCAGCCATGTGATCGCGGATGCAGTTTCTCAATGATTAGCTGCAGTTGTCGCTAGGCTACTTTGTTTTCCTTTATGCAGATCAAGGCTTTATTCAGACCCTATATTACAACAGATATGCTCTCCCACTGACAGCTAGCCTCTTATGCTATTATGTAGTCCTAGACCATCTTTGATGTACATTGCACAGATTTTTAGGACATTGAACTACTCTGTGTGCAGTATTTGTTGTTTCTTATTATTTGAATAATCGACAGTTGGGTTGCAACACCAATCGTTGTTTATGTTTTCAATATTGCATTGCAGACATTTTGCCATTTTTACGTTCTGAAATATATATTTCTAATGACATTCTTTTGTGCACAATAAATAATAACCCACCATCGCATACGCTGGTGACAAGAGGAGTTGTTCAATTCCCTGGATATTATTCTTTGTTCTTTTGTGGTTTGTGATGGTCAACTAACTAACCACAGTAACCAGGCAAGTAATGAATACCAAAGCTTTCCAGAAAAGGGACATTGCCTAGATAAAAGTCTGATTGTTTCATCAACCCCACTGTTGGCCCCCGGGTACCTGGGGTTTCAGGTACTTGGTCTTCTTTTGAGGAAAACCACAGTTAGCAAGCAGTGATGCACTTTTTTCCAATATCTTTATGAAAAAGACAGTGAGGACACCAACTGGGGTTTACTGTGATATCTCTGGAAGTAACACATTTTCTATAACTGAAGGCGCAACATTATCCTAGCCTGACTAAGTCTGTGGTACTGTGAACCTGCCTGTTGGCACTTGGCTGGCTGCAACCACGGTCAAGAAACAGCGAGCTGGATAACATCTCCCCTTGGATTCTCCCAGAACTGAGCCAACTAATGTGTGTTTCTGTGAGTCAGTGCTGGCGCGCAATCTCTCTGATATTTGTGTGTGTACTTGCTTTTAATGTCGGTTTCGCCCCTTATTGCTTTCACTCTGTATTTCTATCAACGGAAATGGCAGCAGCTGAGAATGACGTCGCCGTCTCCCTGGCAACCTTTCATGCCTGTGATAAAGAGTGGAGGGGAGAGAGTCAGGGGGAAGGGAGAGAGTCAGGGGGAGGGGAGAGAGTCAGGGGGGGGGGGAGAGAGTCAGGGGGAGGGGAGAGGGTCAGGGGGAGGGGAGAGAGTCAGGGGGAGGGGAGAGAGTCAGGGGGAGGGGAGAGAGTCAGGGGAGGGGAGAGAGTCAGGGGGAGGGGAGAGAGTCAGGGGGAGGGGAGAGAGTCAGGGGGAGGGGAGAGAGTCAGGGGGAGGGGAGAGAGTCAGGGGAGGGGAGAGAGTCAGGGGAGGGGAGAGAGTCAGGGGGAGGGGAGAGAGTCAGGGGGAGGGGAGAGAGTCAGGGGAGGGGAGAGAGTCAGGGGGAGGGGAGAGAGTCAGGGGGAGGGGAGAGAGTCAGGGGGAGGGGAGAGAGTCAGGGGAGGGGAGAGAGTCAGGGGAGGGGAGAGAGTCTGGGGAGGGGAGAGAGTCTGGGGAGTTAACAGATAATAGGCTGGCTGGCGTTGCTTGGTTCATTCATAAGCACCCCAGTTTCTCACTCTAAATCAATTTTCTGGCCGAACGGTATAATAGCTGTACGCGTACAACGTGTGTGTGTGTGTGTGTGTGTGTGTGTGTGTGTGTGTGTGTGTGTGTGTGTGTGTGTGTGTGTGTGTGTGTGTGTGTGTGTGTGTGTGTGTGTGTGTGTGTGTGTGTGTGTGTGTGTGTGTGTGTGTGTGTGTGTGTGTGTGTGTGTGTGTGTGTGTGTGTGTGTGTGTGTGTGTGTGTGTGTGTGTGTGTGTGTGTGTGTGTGTGTGTGTGTGTGTGTGTGTGTGTGTGTGTGTGTGTGTGTGTGTGTGTGTGTGTGTGTGTGTGTGTGTGTGTGTGTGTGTGTGTGTGTGTGTGTGTGTGTGTGTGTGTGTGTGTGTGTGTGTGTGTGTGTGTGTGTGTGTGTGCTTGAAAAGGCTATGCTGCAACACTGTGGTGCAGAGTTGTATAACCCGAGACTCCTCCGAGCTGAATGCAGTTGGTTGGCAGTCATCCGTGGAATGTGTGTGTGTGTGTGCACGCCGGCCCTGGTCATTGATGCACTGCAGGGCTGCTGCCTCACAGATGACGCTTGAGCCTGGGTCTTCCCCTGCTGTGGGAATCCCTGCTTGCTCTTCCCTCCTGTGCTGCAGCACCACGCACGTGCACGCACAGGCTTTCTAAGACTTCACTGAAGAGCGTATTAATCCAAAGAAAGGGGTCTTCTTCTTGTTAAGCACACCTTTAGTCTCTTGGGTCTCTCTTGCGTCTATGTGCACGCCTTCTCTGCTCTGTCATTAAATTAGCATTAAGGAGGTTCACGACGGAACAGTTTTTAAATGAGAAACTATTTGCGTCCAGGCTTGCAAACTGTTCATCAATGCACCGTCTGGAATCCTAATCTCTCAGCCAGCTCTGTAGCCTGCTCCTCCTTCCACGCTCAGAGCAGTGAGTCAGACTCGGAGCCATTCAAAGAGCCTCCGTGTTGTTATCGTTTGGTGACGCTGTTCTGTCATCCTGTTGTCCACAGGGGTCCCAGCCCAAGGAGATCGACATGCTGCTGCTGCACTGATACGGCTGGACGGCTAGACGAACAGACGGACTGAAAGGCGGATCCTGGCGTGTGTTTGTGCCCCCCTGCTCTGTTTCGCCCCCCCCCCGCCGCCCCTCGTACGGAACGTGCTATGGAATGCCCTCACCCAGCAGAGCGGCACAATCCTCCTCTTTAGAGCCCTGTTCTACGAACCCGTTCTCCCAGGACACACAGCAGCACTGCTGATCTCAGGTACAATTCACACATACGGATTACTACGACTTTAAGGGCATTGCACATGGCCCTAGTGAAATGACATGCATGTCTTTGAACTTCTCTACACCCCTCCCATTTGTAGTAGTCTCTGGCTCCTCCCCTCCTCCACCTGTTCCACGCCCCTCCACCCTCTGTGACGATGTCTGTGAGACTGTCTGGGGAGGGTCACAACCAAACAGAGGGTCACAGTGAAAGTAGTGGAGTGCTCAGTGAGGACTCCAGCATCCGAGGGCAGCTCTCGCTGTCCCCTGAGCCAGGCCAGGGAAAGGAGGGCAACGGCCCCGGGTGTACCGGGGAGGTCCCAGAGGCCCCAGAGGTCGAGGAGAGCACCGCTCAGGACTCACAGGTAACACGCCTCATCGCAGACCGTTTTCTTGGGTCCCGTGGAATTAATATTTTCTTCTTCTTGCTCTTGGTCACTACACTGATTCAGTAGGAAATTACATATTTCTGTGTGGGTATAAATATGTATGTATATGTACAGAGTCTCACAAAAGTGAGTACAGCCCTTACATTTTGTAAATATGTGATTATATCTTTTCATGTGACAACACTTAAGGGATGACACTTTGCTACAATGCAGAGTAAGTGTACAGCTTGTATAACAGTGTACATTTGCTGTCCCCTCAAAATACCTCAACCCACAGCCAATAATGTCTAAACCACTGGCAACAAAAGTGAGTACACCCCTAATCGAAAATCTCCAAATCGGGCCCAGTGTCAATATTTTGTGTGACCTCCATTATTCTTCAGCACTGCCTTAACCCTCTTGGACATGGAGTTCACCAGAGCTTCACAGGTTGCCACTAGAGTCCTCTTCCACTCCTCCATGACAACATCACTGTGCTGGAGGATGTTAGAGGCCTTGCGCGACAGCCACGCAGACCAATTTGATGCAGTGTGCGGTGTATGGTCTGAGCACTGATAGGGTGACCACCCATCCCTTCAACCTCTGCAGCAATGCTGGCAGCACTCGTATGTCTATTTCCCAAAGACAACCTCGGGATATGACGCTGAGCACACTCACTTCTTTGGTCGCCCATGGCGAGGCCTGTTCTAAGTGGAACCTGAACTAGAATATGTGGATACATACAAATAACTAGGTGTCTCCTGTTAGACAAAAACAAACTCGACTGTAAAATGTTGTCCATAATTGGTTTCCTATTTCGCAATAGCCTCCTTTACTCATGCTGCCAAACTTGCCTTGGTGAAGGTGACCATTATACCAAAGTTTGATATATTAGTGATATCATTTATAGAACTGCCTCAAACTCTTTTGGATATTGTTAACCACAGTGTCATACGTTTTGTTACCAATGCCCCGTACGACACCCACCACTGAACTCATTGGTACCAACTAGGGATGCACCGAAATGAAAATTCTTGGCCGAAACCGAAAACCGAAAAAGAGGAAACCAAGACCGAAAACCGAAAACCGAAACACCGAAATAAATTATGCCAATTATTAGTACCATTGCATTTATGGTAGGGATGCACCGAAATGAAAATTCTTGGCCGAAACCGAAAACCGAAAAAGAGGAAACCAAGACCGAAAACCGAAACACCGAAATAAATTATGCCAATTATTAGTACCATTGCATTTATGGATATGAGGCACCAAGGGCGTAGGTTTGGTCTCAGCTTTGGTGGGGACATCTCTCCCCCCCCCTCCGGCAAGTGAACTTTTACTGAGAATAATGTGATTATTTTTGCGTTTAGTTGAGACAATAGCCTGTTTCTTTTATACTATACTAAAGTTAAACTAGCATAGGCCTATCCATGTGCAGACAAAAATCATTATGTAGTACCTGGCGTTCAACTTTTAGATGGTAATGCTGTTTGTCAGATTCAATATATTGTAGCGACCCTGGTGGTGCCAATACTCCGCCCCTACTAATGGGATATCCCAAATAGGCCACATTACATAAGCAAAATATACACAGGAAACATTTCCACTGTTTATTGTGACTGCAAGATTCTAACATATGGGGTATGTATTAACAGAAAGCACTGGTAACTTTACTGTTGTCTTCAGTCAATCTCCTGTGTACTTATAGCGTGTCGGATAACTCCCCTCCCCTAGGTTTTTTAGCCAATCAAATTACGGCGTTTCTAGTACAGTCCTCCTGGCGCTGCGGTCGGAATTGACCCAAATCGCTTCACAAACTCATAACGGAGTTCGCTAAAATATTGGTGGGGACAATTTAGTCATGTTAAAATGTTGTTGGGGACATGTCCCCAGCGTCCCCCCCTAAACCTACGCCCATGTGAGGCATTTTCTTGCAGGATTTCACTGAACATATCAGACAACGAGGGTGCATGCCCCTCATCTAGTGCAGAGAGACGAGTCTTTTTTTCTGCGCTCTGATCTCCGTGCGCTGCTGCTCCGTGCGCTGCTGCTCCGTGCGCTGCTGCTCCGTGCGCTGCTGCTCCGTGCGCTGCTGCTCTGTGCCCTACTGCTCGGTGCGCTATTGCTCCGTCTCCACGCGGGTTCTCCGCATCCATCGCCGCCTGGATCATTTCTCGTGCGCGCTGCTTTATTTCTGCATCCAAGTAATGGTCTTTATAACGCGGATCAAGTACAGTCGCGATGAAGTGCAGAGGATCCGAATAGATCACAACATATTTCGGCCGTATTGTTTCGGTGATAAAAGTGTTTCGGCCGAAAACCGAAAATGCCCTTTTGGGCCATTTTCGGCCGAAAATTTTCGGTGGCCGAATATTCGGTGCATCCCTAGTACCAACTAATTTACAAGTCTCTGCTAGGCAAAGTCCCACTGTACCTAAGCTCTCTAGTCACCATCCCGCAGTTCCAGTTTTCAGTCGCCAATGACTGGAACGAAAATGCATTTCAATGTGTAATTTCTTTAAATAATATAATATTTAAATGAAAACATGCTCTTCACACAATGTTTCCAACGTTAAATCACAGGGTAGCATGTTTTTAAATGCAGCTACCTGATTCTTCATCTTTCATTCTTTGTTTTCGCAGAGACGGTCTCAGAACCACGGCCACGGGAGGAAAAGGGCCAGGGTGAGGACTTAACCTGTGTGTTTTGGTCGTTGTTGCTCTAGATGTGTCCATATCTTCATCCTAATCTGATCCATCACGTTTCTCCTCTCTCTGTCTGTCTGTCTGTCTGTCTGTCTGTCTGTGTGTGTGTGTGTGTGTGTGTGTGTGTGTGTGTGTGTGTGTGTGTGTGTTCCAGTCCAACGCTAAGCTGAAGCTGGTGAGGAGTCTTGCGGTGTGTGAGGAGTCATCCGGTCCGTTCTGCACCGACGGTCCTCCCGACATCATCCAGCTCCACATCAGCTGCCCCTCCGACAAGGAGGAGGAGAAATCATCCAAGGATGAGTACGAAAACGAGGAGAAGGAGAAGAACAAAGACAAGACACCACGCAAGATGCTGTCACGAGGTACCTCCCTCTGGGGGAACACCAACAGTCACTGTCACTCAGGAACAGTCACTCAGGAACAGTCACTCAGGAACAGTCACTCAGGAACAGTCACTCAGGAACAGTCACTCAGGAACAGTCACTCAGGAACAGTCACTCAGGAACAGTCACTCAGGAACAGTCACTCAGGAACAGTCACTCAGGAACAGTCACTCAGGAACAGTCACTCAGGAACAGTCACTCAGGAACAGTCACTCAGGAACAGCCACGGGGGTTTGTTGATGATGCTGATTATAGTTGTTGGGTCTCCACAAGAATAGGATTACCAGGCTGTGTGTTGTGTCCTTTTCAGAGCTACGTTATGCATCTCTTTCCATTACAGACTCCAGTCAGGAGTACACAGACTCCACTGGCATCGATGTCCACGAGTTCCTGGTCAACACTCTGAAAAACAACCCCAGGTAAACAACGATACGCACTCACAAACATGCATTGAACTGCAACATGTAGCAGTGTGGGAAACGCTCATGTGCTAACATAATTTATGTATGTCTATATTGAATATTTGATTTGTAACATGTATGCAGATTATACGTGTAATATATAAATATACAGGTAATATATAAATATGCAGGTTATGTATAAATATGCAGGTTATGTATAAATATGCAGGCAATATATAAATATGCAGGTAATGTACATATACAGGTACTGTATACTTGTACATGTTCTCCAACAGGGATCGAATGATGCTGCTAAAACTCGAACAAGATATCCTGGAGTTCATTAATGACGACAAGTAAGTGAGACACATTCCCTACACCTGTCCACTACACAGGACAGAGGGGACCATTTGGGACATATTCACTCAGATGAGACACATCTCATACACCTGTTAACTAAACAGGACAGAGGGGACCATTTGGGACACATTCCCTACACCTGTCCATACGCAGAAATCAGATGTAGACAGCAGGGTGTAGGCATATCTACATAGGACGCCAATATACACAACTGCTGTTGTTCCCCAATTAATCCCATGAAACTAATTGTGACACCATCATTCATATAATTAATACCCTGTGATTAGTTAGTAATTAATGATCATGTTCTACAGTGTGTACCATTGAAGCCGTCTCCAACTAGTTGATCTTTTCTACACTATTGTAATTCCTTTATTGATCCCAGTTGTATGAGCTGGAGTCATGTCAGCCTTACTTTACCTGTACAATGTCCCGTCCAGGTGCCGACTTTAAAATGTATCCATGCGGAAACGCATTCCTAAAATGTGTCCTCTCCCCCACATTTAAAGCAGAGGGACTAAATTACTAGACAAACAGGTTCGGTTTTAATTGCAGAGGTCACGTTAAACAGGTTCTTTGATCCTGTCTTCCTCAAGTAACCAGTACAAGAAGTTCCCTCAGATGACGTCATACCATCGCATGCTGTTGCATCGTGTTGCTGCTTACTTTGGGATGGACCACAATGTCGACCAGACCGGCAAGGCTGTCATTATCAACAAGACTGGCAACACACGGATGTAAGTGCTAGGATGAGGGGAGAATATGCAGACCATGAGGAGGAAATAACTAACACAATATTACATGCCTACTAATAGTGGCAGGATAAGGGGGAATATGCAGACCGTAAGGAGGAAATAACTAACACAATATTACATGCCTACTAATAGTGGCAGGATAAGGGGGGAATATGCAGACCGTAAGGAAGAAATAACTAACACAATATTACATGCCTACTAATAGTGGCAGGATGAGGGGGGAATATGCAGACCATGAGGAGGAAATAACTAACACAATATTACATGCCTACTAATAGTGGCAGGATAAGGGGGAATATGCAGACCGTAAGGAGGAAATAACTAACACAATATTACATGCCTACTAATAGTGGCAGGATGAGGGGGGAATATGCAGACCATGAGGAGGAAATAACTAACACAATATTACATGCCTACTAATAGTGGCAGGATGAGGGGGGAATATGCAGACCGTAAGGAGGAAATAACTAACACAATATTACATGCCTACTAATAGTGGCAGGATGAGGGGGGAATATGCAGACCATGAGGAGGAAATAACTAACACAATATTACATGCCTACTAATAGTGGCAGGATGAGGGGGGAATATGCAGACCATGAGGAGGAAATAACTAACACAATATTACATGCCTACTAATAGTGGCAGGATAAGGGGGAATATGCAGACCGTAAGGAGGAAATAACTAACACAATATTACATGCCTACTAATAGTGGCAGGATAAGGGGCGAATATGCAGACCGTAAGGAGGAAATAACTAACACAATATTACATGCCTACTAATAGTGGCAGGATAAGGGGCGAATATGCAGACCGCAAGGAGGAAATAACTAACACAATATTACATGCCTACTAATAGTGGCAGGATGAGGGGGGAATATGCAGACAATGAGGAGGAAATAACTAACACAATATTACATGCCTACTAATAGTGGCAGGATGAGGGGGGAATATGCAGACCATGAGGAGGAAATAACTAACACAATATTACATGCCTACTAATAGTGGCAGGATGAGGGGGGAATATGCAGACCATGAGGAGGAAATAACTAACACAATATTACATGCCTACTAATAGTGGCAGGATGAGGGGGGAATATGCAGACCATGAGGAGGAAATAACTAACACAATAGTACATGCCTACTAATAGTGGCAGGATGAGGGGGGAATATGCGGACCATGAGGAGGAAATAACTGACACAATATTACATGCCTACTAATAGTGGCAGGATGAGGGGGGAATATGCAGACCATGAGGAGGAAATAACTAACACAATATTACATGCCTACTAATAGTGGCAGGATGAGGGGGGAATATGCAGACCATGAGGAGGAAATAACTAACACAATATTACATGCCTACTAATAGTGGCAGGATGAGGGGGGAATATGCAGACCATGAGGAGGAAATAACTAACACAATATTACATGCCTACTAATAGTGGCAGGATGAGGGGGGAATATGCAGACCATGAGGAGGAAATAACTAACACAATATTACATGCCTACTAATAGTGGCAGGATGAGGGGGGAATATGCAGACCATGAGGAGGAAATAACTAACACAATATTACATGCCTACTAATAGTGGCAGGATGAGGGGGGAATATGCAGACCATGAGGAGGAAATAACTAACACAATATTACATGCCTACTAATAGTGGCAGGATGAGGGGGGAATATGCAGACCATGAGGAGGAAATAACTAACACAATATTACATGCCTACTAATAGTGGCAGGATGAGGGGGGAATATGCAGACCATGAGGAGGAAATAACTAACACAATATTACATGCCTACTAATAGTGGCAGGATGAGGGGGGAATATGCAGACCATGAGGAGGAAATAACTAACACAATATTACATGCCTACTAATAGTGGCAGGATGAGGGGGGAATATGCAGACCATGAGGAGGAAATAACTAACACAATATTACATGCCTACTAATAGTGGCAGGATGAGGGGGGAATATGCAGACCATGAGGAGGAAATAACTAACACAATATTACATGCCTACTAATAGTGGCAGGATGAGGGGGGAATATGCAGACCATGAGTAGGAAATAACTAACACAATATTACATGCCTACTAATAGTGGCAGGATGAGGGGGGAATATGCAGACCATGAGGAGGAAATAACTAACACAATATTACATGCCTACTAATAGTGGCAGGATAAGGGGGAATATGCAGACCATGAGGAGGAAATGCCTAACACAATATTACATGCCTACTAATAGTGGCAGAATAAGGGGGAATATGCAGACAATGAGGAGGAAATAACTAACACAATATTACATGCCTACTGATGGTCCTCCTTTGGTTACTCATCACATTAAGAGTCATACTGATTTGTTTTGTTGGCCGGTTAATGATTATTAACACATTTGTTTTATCCTTCTGGCCAGTAGAGACCCGGTCAATGAGCAGAATATGCATGCAGAACTTAGCAGGTTGATTGTTGGGCATTTGCTCTGTCCTTTCAGTAAAATTAATCCATGGATCTTTATTTATAGTTTTGTTTAAAAACATAATATGACAAGTATGCCATCTACTTTTGTGAATGTTTGCTTCTGTTTGATTAACAATGTGGATGTCAAAAACCACTCCACATTCTAACAACTGGTGTTATTCAATGCCTATATTGTTGAAAGGATGATAAGACATACGACATAGGGAATGGAAAATGCTGGCTAGAGAAATGTACTGGCTGTAACGGTACCAGAACGAACTTGGAACTGGTCAGAGAGCTGCCACAAAAATGTGTTTTGAGAAGCCAGCTTTGGTCAGCATGGATGCTCCTTTGTATATTCATGCTATCGGTTAATGATGTCAAAATAATGTCAAACTTCTGTTCAATCTGGGTGGGACAGATTCTCCAGTATGCACATAATTTAACACGATTACAAGGAAACCTTCGTTGTCTTGCAACGATATGCTGAATCTGTATTTATCTTCAGCCCCGAGCAGAGGTTTTCCGAGCACATCAAGGACGAAAGAAGCATGGACTTCCAGAAGAAGTTTATTCTCAAACGAGACGACGCTAGTATGGACAAGGACGATAATCAGGTGACGATCGACTAATTTACATCTTTCAAAATGTTTGTTTTCTTTATATAACAATAGAACACAGTTAAATGGTTAGATATGAGAGAAAGTACGTATTGTAAAGGGACTTCCTCACACCTCAGTTGGTTCTTATACATCTTATTTCGATGTGGCAAGATGCTCCTATCATTATTCTGTGTAGAATGCTCATATGCCCGACAAGCTGGTCCCGCCCCCTCATCTCCCTCTTGTCCAATCGCAGATCCGTGTTCCACTGCAGGACGGTCGGCGCAGCAAATCAATTGAGGAGAGGGAGGAGGAGTATCAGAGGGTACGAGACCGGATCTTTGCCCGAGAAGTAAGTGACGGAGGAGAGCCAACGGTGAGCACAGGCAGTCGGACTAACTCCTTCACCCTGAACCCTACGTCGTACCGCTAACCATTCCTCCCACTGCATCAACTAATAGCTCATTCAAGTACCTGCTTGGTTGAGAGAGACCTGGTTACCGATAGTGTGGCCTGAGTTTTGAAGTAATTAATCAAGTCCATATTGAGGTCTCAAGTGAACCTCGGTACACCTTTGGTTAATAGAGTCCGTTACAACACGAGTCAGTGTTCATTGCCCAAGCTATTATCCTAAACGGGATTATGTTTCTCATTAACCCTGCTACCTGGTGAAATAAAGAGCGAATGAGTCAATCTAGGTTTGGGAATCGACTAGCTCAAGCTATTCGTAATTTACAGGTGTCTTTTCCTTTTCAGTCCTCTCAAAATGGATACATCAACGACAACAGGTAAGCTAACAGTAACAAAATGTCAGTTGAGAGGTTGTGTGTATTACTAGAGTATATGGAGAGTTTCCCTCCCTTCCAGTTTAATGCCCGAGGAGCAACTGTCAGATGGTGGCATTGATCTGATTTAGGCTCCGCCTCCCTAAATCTTGCTCCACTCCCCCCGGGGGTGTCAAATCAGGACACCAAGTAACTTTTACATTAATTTCTAAACATAAAAAGTTCACATTGTCATTACTCTGGACATGTATAATATAGGGTTATCTGACAAAAACCAAAGCTAGTGTAGCAGAGTTTACATTTGGGGTATTCATGAGTAGCCAAATAATGTTTACCAGATGTTTTCAAAAAGTATAGCATCCCTGTTTTTGATAAATTTGTAAAAACAAGATATTGCAAAAATGATAACGCTGTGAGGGGTTTTGAAAGGCTAACATTTCTAGTTTAGGGCCAGAGGCGACACGTCAGTGTAAACTACGTGCACTGTTGCCAACAACGTGCACTGTTGCCAACAACGTGCACTGTTGCCAACAACGTGCACTGTTGCCAACAACGTGCACTGCTGCCAACATGTTTTACTTGTTTCTGAAAAGAATATCTAAATAGGTGTACAGAGGTCCATTTTCAGCGACTGTCCGTCTTGTGTTTCAATGGCATGTTGTGTTTACTAATTTTAAAAGGCTAAAGTTTTGCATTTTAAAAGACTGATTGATTATTAGAAAACCCTTTTGCTGATTAAATAAGCAATTCAATTGGCCTTTCTTTGACATGTCTGGAACATCAGCATGTAAGGGGTTGATTTTTTTCTTTCAAATGGGTTTCCAGTTTAGACCTAAAGAACCAGGTGAGGGTAGAACCTAACCAATTAGTGATCTAATTAATCAATCAAGTACAAGGTGAGAGTAGAACACTGTACACACGGCCCTCCGTGGAACCGCTTTGACACCTGTGCTTTAGAGTGTCTAGTGTGAGAAACGGGTGGCTCACAGGTCCTCAACTGGCTGCTTAATTAAACAGCCTCTGCAAAATACTAGTTATAACATCAACAGTGAAGTGAAAGGATGCTGTCTAGTGTCGTTTTTTTTTGCCCATCTTATTCTTTTCTTTTTATCGGCCAGTCTGCGATATGGGTTTTTCTTTGCACCTCTGCCTAGGCCCGGAGCTGTCCACAGAGCTGTCCACAGAGCTGTCCACAGAGCTGTCCACAGAGCTGTCCTTTTGCACGAGATCTTGAGATTTAACTTTTTCATCTAATAGGAGGTTTTGATTGATCCCATAAACATTTAGTGTCACAAATATGCAATCTGAATATCTGTGGGCAAATACTACTTGAAAGCACCTTTTCCCCTGGGTCACCTTATGTCTTTGTCTCCATGCCTTTCTCTCCTACTGTCACCCAACAGACTTTCCACTGAAGGCTACTCCTCTAGCTCTCAAAAGAGGAGGCAGATCTTTAGGTACTGACACAGCCGGGTGAAGGGTGGCTCATATAATCTGTGACTGTGTAACCATACCCATCTGCCCGTTATCTAGCAGGGTTTTTGTATGACTGACTGGCTACATCAAAACGACTCCTTAACGCTCTGATAATGTTCCTGAAAGATCCCTGAGGTGTTGTTCAAAATTGAATCCTTGATAGGAAAGCCCCAGATGTCTCAAGGAATTATGCACTAATGATTTATATTTGAAGAACCCCTTAAGGATCCACTGGAGACGTTTTTCTAATGTGTGCTACATAGAGTGGGCAATTTGAGCCGCACCCTCCAGCTGTGGATGTTCTTGCTTGGCGCGTGGGGTTGGCAGAGTGGCACCCTGAGGTCCAGGACCTACTGCATGGCTACTTTGTGTAGTTATTTCTGGGAGTGTTTATCGTTCATTATTATTCACCCGTTGTCACTGTTTTCACACCCCTGTCTGGTTGCTTAATAGTAGACTACTGTCCGGTGTTTTAATATGGGACACATTATGGCTCCAATAATTGTATACTAGTACTCCTATTAGTACTCTAATGTTTGAGGAAAATCCTGTGGTGCTAATGCACCCTATAAATGTATAATAAATACATAATTATTTTAGTTTTTGCATAGGTTTGTCATTTCTTATGGGTTTTTGTCTTTTGCTGTCGTGACTGAAATTAAGACAGCATTTAAACATTCACACTGCATTGTTGTACGTTCTATAGAGGCATTGAGTTCAGTAGACTTCCTTTGTTGATAACAATTAAACGAGAAAGTGGATTACAAAATAAGTCTTGTCCTGCTTAAGAGAACCATTCCTTTTCCTTCCACAATTTTCGATTTTTATGTTTGTTAACTTACCTCAAAGGTTACATCATGTTAGGTGATAATATATATTCCTATACTTCTCTGGTAATGTTTACCATTTGTACCGGTACTCTTGGCTACAGTTGGTGCATATTATTTACAAAGTGTGTAGTTTGCTTTATTTTGAAGATGAGATTGACAGTGATGACTACAGAATGTTTATCTCTCTCTCAGTTGTAAGTCAGGTATTGCCCTGCCTGTCTATTTTGATAGGTGGTTGGTTCCGGAAGACAGATTGGTAAGCAAAAAGGGGCAGGAAGTTGAGGTGTCTCCTCCTCAAAACCCATTGGAGGAGAAGATCAAATGGCGGAGGGCAGCTTTTTCATTCAATTTCTGTGGATTTCGGTGACAAGGATGTGTGGAGGCAGGGCAGGCTGGAGGCAGGGCAGGCTGGAGGCAGGGCAGGCTGGAGGCAGGGCAGGCTGGAGGCAGGGCAGGTGGAGGCAGGCAGTGTGCCAAAAAGTGAGGGTTGCGGAGGGCAGGATGAATGCTTAAAATAGCTGTACCATTCATTACCATTCCTCTAAAATATTAATCTGCCTCCTTTTTATGCCAGATTTTGTTTTCCTACGTGAGCTGAGGTTATCAAGGGGACTACCCTCCTCTTTTTGTTCCGTTTTTTCTTTTTCTCAGTAGGAACGTCTGAACCTCTTTAAATCTATACCTCAGTACTTTCATCAGTTGAAATCCTCCGTCTGACTGATGCGATTATGCACGCTCTCACTTCTCTGGATCAGAGCCTAATAACTAACATGTGAGTGTCGCTCCACCACCTCATTAGGCCACTCTGTGGTTTTACCAAATGTCTGGCGCAGGCCTGTTCATACTAGATTGGCCATTTCATCTGCCTCTGTCGTCTAGAGGAGGTGTAGCTTGTTATTGGGCCACTGTTTTGCCTATAAAAGAGGGCAACTATAATATGTGCAGTCAGCGCTTCCCTCTGGAGTTTCAGATGAGTTGTATTTTTCCTTTGTTAGTGAACCAATCCAAGTCTTTGCTGTCAGCACTTTAGGTGACAACTTTGAATGCTCAGACACTGTCCTAATCACAATCCTAATCGGCATCTGTCAATTGTTTTTATTTTTTCCTGATTTCTGCAATGGCATGCCTATTTGACTGCGCTCGGAATTTAAATAAGCTGTGGGATGTCAACTTTGTGACAGTGTGCGATTGTGGAAGTTTATTGGGTAATGACAAGTTGGAGAAGTTGTACTAACAGAGCTTTTTAGTTTGACCATGTTCTAATAATTTGGTGAGTGTTTAATTGTCCCTTATCGTGCACACTAGGTGTATTCATGTGTGAGCTGTTTCTTGAATACCTCACTGTACTTCAGGATTGTTTGTGGCCACTCTAGCTGATGTAATGCTAACTGTAGCTCTTACAACTTGGTTAAATTTTGGCTTTCTTCTAGCATTTTTCCATTACATGTCAGGGGCAGAGTTAGCAGAGTTAATTACACAGCCGTTTATCTTTTTTCCCTGAGCGTGTGCACCAATGCACGTGTGTTCTCCATCTTCTAACAAATCCACATGAACTTGTAGAACTGTACCGTGTCCCAGTCAGTCATTCGCCTACCGTCATCAGTCTCTTCCTCTTTCACATTGGTGTTGATTGGATGTATCATCAGATATCGCAGCATGCACATGTTTTTTCCAATTTCGTGATTGGTTGGATGGTGGTCGGGTAAGCGTGCACTTAAGCGTTGGTGTTGAACTGTGGTTGCTACAGTATGTTGCCTAACTCTTTGTTTTTGCTGTACGATCGGTGTCATTTGCGTTTACAATTATTTTTTAACGTTTCCTCGGAATGCCCCACATTCTCACAACGACGTATCAAAAGTAAACCTCCACCCTGACCCGTGTCTCACCGTGATCTTCTTTTACACCCCCTCCACCATGTCCCATTTCTCTCCTGCTCTGTCACCCCGTATCACCACCACCAACACTCCAGGGGTAATGGCGATAGCAACAGCAGAGCGTCCAGCAGTCGCCAGAGCAGCACGGACAGCGATATGAAGTGCCTGGATCCGAGGCCCTGGAGCAGCACTGACTCGGACAGCTCCAACAGGACCCTGAGGCCCCCGGTTACCAAGGCGTCCAGCTTCTCAGGCATCTCCATCCTGACCAGAGGGGATAGTCTGGGCAGCAACAAGAGCTCACAAGGCTCCTGTAGGGGTTCCCGCACTGGTACGTGCTTTGAGGCCAGCTGCAGAAACTCACAATCTGAAACGAGTCTTTGCAGACTGTCTGGGTAGATAATATAATCTTATAGACAATTGGTATAGATGGAAATTGCGATGTTGACTATGGCTAACACGCTGGTGCATTTGAATCTCCCAGTGTTAAATTAATAGAAATTAAACTATGATCTGGTTCAGTCTGAAAGTCTGGTTGCCCTCTAGTGGTTTGTGAGGTCCACTGCATGTGTTAAATAGGATGATCTAATGACAGGAGGCAGTCTTAACTCTCCTGGGACAGAGACAGGCAGAAACGTGTCACGCGTCGCTCTTCTTGTTTTGGACTATGTTTACTCTTTCAGGTCTGCCACTGGTCAGTCCAGATGTTGGCCCTCAACCCTTGGCCCCCCAGCCAGGTCCATGTCAGGGGGGTCGTAGCCTGCTGTCATGCCCCTCCCAACAGCCCCAGGTGCAGCCCCCTCAGAACGCCCTGCTGCCAACCCCACAGCAACACCTCATGGGCAACCACAACCATATGATGGCCCAGGTGACTTATTAAGATTTAGGTCATATTGTGTTTAGGAGAGAAATAATGCAACTGTACATTCCTGCTGTATGCTCCTACTGCACTTTCCCTGCTCTTGCCTTATTCTGTGTGACCTAATGACTGTCTGCATCTCCTTCTCTCCCAACTCCCCCTCTCTAACCCCCCTCCCTGTTCCTCCCTATCCGTCCCTATCCACTCCAGTCGGTTGGGTCTCTGCAGCCCCCACAGCCTGTGTCCTACGCCTCCTCCTGTCCCCAGGTCATCCTGCCTGTTTCACCACCTCAGCAGTACTTGGTACTGATACCTACCTGTTTTACTTTACATTGTGCTCAGCAGTACTTGGTACTGATACCTACCTGTTTTACTTTACATTGTGCTCAGCAGTACTTGGTACTGATACCTACCTGTTTTACTTTACATTGTGCTCAGCAGTACTTGGTACTGATACCTACCTGTTTTACTTTACATTGTGCTCAGCAGTACTTGGTACTGATACCTACCTGTTTTACTTTACATTGTGCTCAGCAGTACTTGGCACTGATACCTACCTGTTTTACTTTACATTTATTTTTACATTATGTCATTTAATATGAAGAGGTGACTTTGTGTATTTTGTTCTCTTCTTTTTCCATCTGTGCTGGAAAGCTACATATTTTGTTGCATTCTTTAGTTATATGGCTTTCTGTTCCGGTACTGTAGATGGTTGGTTCAGAAATCCGAAGCCATAGGTTTCAAAGCAGCACACTCCAAAAACGTGATTTTTAAAAACGTCCACTGACATTTATGCCTTTCTGCAGTCTGTGTGTTTGCAATGTCGGGATTACCTAACACTCGTGTTTCATATTTTCAAATTTTTCTCTTTTTTTGCCTTCTGTCAGTTTCAATGTTATTGGCATTACTGGCATCAGCAACATGTGTTTATGTTACTAAAGAAGGTGAAATATAAAACTATAATGGGTAACAACATTTTTCTCTGTGCCCGTGTCTCTCTGTTTCTCTGTGCGTGTGTCTGTGTTTCTCTCTGTGCGCCTGTCTCCCTGTGCGCGTGTCTCTCTGTGTCTCTCTGTGCGTGTGTCTCTCTGTGTCTCTCTGTGCGTGTGTCTCTGTGCGTGTGTCTCTCTGTGCGCGTGTCTCTCTGTGTCTCTCTGTGCGCGTGTCTCTCTGTGCGCGTGTCTCTCTGTTTCGCGTGTCTCTCTGTGCGCGTGTCTCTCTGTTTCGCGTGTCTCTCTGTGCGCGTGTCTCTCTGTGCGCGTGTCTCTCTGTGCGCGTGTCTCCCTGTGCGCGTGTCTCCCTGTGCGCGTGTCTCCCTGTGCGCGTGTCTCCCTGTGCGCGTGTCTCCCTGTGCGCGTGTCTCCCTGTGCGCGTGTCTCCCTGTGCGCGTGTCTCCCTGTGCGCGTGTCTCCCTGTGCGCGTGTCTCCCTGTGCGCGTGTCTCCCTGTGCGCGTGTCTCTCTGTGCGCGTGTCTCTCTGTGCGTGTGTGTGTCTGTGTGTGGCTCACAGGCAGAGGAACTGGCTCCCCAGTTCAGCCAGATGACTCTCAGCCGACAAGGATCCAGCGAGGCTCCGGAACCCCCAAACATGTACCAGACCCAGGGTCCAAGCGTCCTCACCCAGCACCCCCCACCTCAGACAGGCTACATCATGGCCGCCGCAGGCCAGCCCCTGGCCCCTCCATCTGGCTACCAGCCCAACGCAGGACACCCTCCTCCTCCTCCACCCCCTCCCACCCAAGCCGTCATGCAGCCTCCACCAGTGCCACAGGGATACATGCAGCCACCTCCACAACAGGTACCGTACTGGGTTTCACAGGTACCCTACTGGGTTTCACAGGTACCCTACTGGGTTTCACAGGTACCGTACTGGGTTTCACAGGTACCGTACTGGGTTTCACAGGTCTATCCACCTGAGTTAGCAGCTGATTTGCTGCACAACTAAAGGCTACATTTGTTGGCTCTTCTGACTGCATGCTGGGTTTGCTAATCAATTCGTTGTGTCTCCACCACTACATTTACAACTTTCCCACCAGAAAGTTGTAAATGTAGTGTATTCCGGTATTCCGTTTTCTGACACTTGGTTGCAGGAAGAATAGAATGGATGGTATCTCTTTAGCTCCATTCTTTATGCAGTGTGCCCTTCAGGACAGACACTAGCTATATCCAGTGTGCCCTTCAGGACAGACACTAGCTATATCCAGTGTGCCCTTCAGGACAGACACTAGCTATATCCAGTGTGCCCTTCAGGACAGACACTAGCTATATCCAGTGTGCCCTTCAGGACAGACACTAGCTATATCCAGTGTGCCCTTCAGGACAGACACTAGCTATATCCAGTGTGCCCTTCAGGACAGACACTAGCTATATCCAGTGTGCCCTTCAGGACAGACACTAGCTATATCCAGTGTGCCCTTCAGGACAGACACTAGCTATATCCAGTGTGCCCTTCAGGACAGACACTAGCTATATCCAGTGTGCCCTTCAGGACAGACACTAGCTATATCCAGTGGTTTTTTATAGTGTGTATGATTTCATGACAGCCCTGGCATTCTAAACGGCAATTGTAAATTATATCAGCTTTTTAAATGTCTACAGTAGCTTTCAGTGAACTGAGAAACATGTATAACTTCTCTTCCTCTGCCAACCCACAGATCCAGGTGTCTTACTACCCTCCAGGACAGTACCCCAACACGGGCCAGCAGTACCGGCCAGGACCCATGACCCATCAGGTGTCCTACCCTACCCAACATCCAGCCCATACTGGACACTCCCAGGCCATGCCTCAGCCCACACAACAGTCTGGACAGTGTGAGGACTTGATTTTCAATTTAAATTCTGTTTCACTGTGTTTTTACCATGTCGTTTTATGGATGCACCCTGGTAATAGCAAATAAACCACATTTTAAACCTTCCATTTTAAGAGGGATGTTTGATCTGTTGTTTCTTTGCCCGTTATAAGTAGAAATACTATATTCCAACTTTGAAAGTGAGTGATTTTGGGAGAGATGGGGAACAAACACAGTACACCATCTTTGGGGATCCTATTTGTCACGATAGCACCAGTGGACAGTACATGTGTGAGACACAAATGTACTCAATTAAAATGTGATCACTCCAATGTTAAATTACAACACCAGTTGCCTAAAATGTAGTTGCCCAAGGTAGACTGCATTTCCTCACTTCAGATAATGGCTATTCGGTTAGTACTAAGAATCTGACTTGTAGGTGAAATGTCAGCGCAAACTGTGCGAGCCAGGCGTCCTGTGATGCCATCGTTGTATATATTTGCAGAATAAACAGTATATTCCATGGCGTGCTGCCTGTCAGATTCAGGTCTCATCATTGCAGCATTATGTAAGTGACGGGAGCCGTGCCAGGAATGTGTTCACCTACCCAGTGAACATGATCCGACCCTAACCTCATTCACGGAAACTACACAATCAGTGCTATGAGGGTTAAGGTCAACTTCATAAGTACCAGGAATACCGTCTATTTCAGTCACCTCGTTGTGTGGTCTGGGGAAGATTCTGGCTGACGCAATGTCTACTGAAAAGTACCAGTACTCTGAGTCCTGATCCTGCCGGACGATCCTTGGTTGCTTCTGTCTTCACCTGTAAAGCTGAGCTTGGGTTTATTGTTTTTGTATATCCCTTTGATTCTAGATAGTCAAGCAAAGCATGCGTGATGTATTTTTATACATTATCAGAAATCAAACTAAATGAATTCAGCATTGGTAGTCTGCCTTTTTAAGCACAATTTAGTAGGTTGTATTGTGGCATTCCATATCTTCATCTTTCACCAGGGTAGAAAAACAAACAAAATACAGTTAAAATCCATGGTGTCCCCATGGGGCTTGGAAATAACACACACAATAAAACAGAAGAAGATTTTGGCAATTGGACACACGTTCATCTTGAAAGGGTTGCCAGAAAGAGTTTTTGAGGGAATATGCTAAACAATATGTGTCTGCTAACCGATACGGCAGTCTGATAACGGACGGTACCCAACCCTATGATGACTGACACAATTAACGTTACATACTACGCACGAGCAAGACACATACAGATCCTGGCAGATCCAGGAGATTGAAATGACAGCAAATGGTCAAATGTACATGTTGTACTGTATTTAGTATGTAGTATGTGTGTCCCATGTATTAAAACAGGGCACGTTGTCTCCAACAGGTCTCCAGCCCATGATGCCCAGCCAGCAGCCTCAGTACCAGGGGATGATGGCAGTTCCCCAGCAGCCCCAGAACCAGGCCCTCATTCCCAACCAGAGGCAGGGCATGCAAGGCCAGATGACTGGGATGATGGTGCAATACCCACAAATGCCCTCGTATCAGGTATAACAAGTTCCTCAGTTAATTAAATGCCAGTCTTGCAGGCAATTCCAGGTAATTCAATACCAGTCTTGGGGTCAGTTCCAGGTAATTCCATACCAGTCTTGGGGTCAGTTCCAGGTAATTCAATACCAGTCTTGGGGTCAGTTCCAGGTAATTCAATACCAGTCTTGGGGTCAGTTCCAGGTAATTCAGGAAGTAAAAAAATGTGTATTCCAATTCTTTATAATGTTCTGAAATTTGTACTGAAATGAAATTGAGCCAACTCTGTGCAATAAAACTTAATTTGACTTGCATGTCTCCCACCAGGCATAAAGTCAAACCCCAGACCATGTAAAAAAAGAAACAGACCATGTACAGTGGTCATAAAAAGTCTACACACCAAAAGAAATCACATCAGAACTTTTTCCACTTTTAATGTGACCTATAATGTGAACAATTCAATTAAAAAACTAACTGAAATCTTTGAAGGGGAAAATGAAAAATATGAACATTTCAATAACCTGTAACTAGTACTTTGTTGAAGCATCTTTTGATTTTATTACAGCACTCAGTCTTTTTGGGTGGGAGTCTATTAGCATGTTGACTTGGCAATTTTTGCCCACTCTTCTTTGGAAAAGTGCTCCAAATCTGTCATCTTGCGAGGACATCTCCTGTGCACAGCCCTCTACAGATCACCCCAGATGTTCAATTGTATTCAGGTCTAGACTCTGGCTGGGCCATTTCAAAACGTTAATCATCTTCTGGTGAAGCCATGCTTTTGTGGATTTGGATGTGTGCTTTGTGTTGTTGTCGTGCTGAAAAGTGAACTTCAGCTTTCTGCTTCAGTTCAGCCTGAAGGTTTTGTGCCAAAATTGCCTGGTATTTGGAAATTTTTATAATTACCTCCACCCTGACTAAGGCCCCGGTTTTGGCAAAAGAAATGCTGCCACCACCATGCTTCACTGTGGATATGGTGTTTTCTGGGTGATGTGCAGTGTTGTTTTTGCGCCAAACATACCTTTGAAGTTATGGCCAAAAGGGTCAAACTTGGTTTCCTCCGGCCATAACACATTTTCCCTCATGTGTTTGGGAGACTTGATGTTTGTTTTTGCAAACTTCAGCCAGGCTTGGATGTTTTTCCTCGTAATAAAAGGCTTCTGTCTTTCCACCCTATGCCATAGCCCATACATATGAAGAATACAGGAGATTGTTGTCACATGTCGCACACAGACAGCACTTGACAGAATTTCCTGCAGCTCCTTTAATATTGCTGTAGGCCTCCCTGACCAGTTTTCTTCTTGTCTTTTTATCAATTTTGGAGGGACATCCAGTTCTCTGTTATGTCTCTGTTGGGCCATATTTTCTTCACTTGATGATGACTGTCTACACTGTGTTCCATGGTATATCTAATGCTTTGGAAATTCTTCTGTACCCTTCTGAATGATATCTTTCAACAATGAGATCCCTCTGATGCTTTTGAAGCTCTGCGGATCATGGCTTTGCTATGAGATGCAACTAAGAAAATGATAGGAAAATCCTACTGGAACAGCTGACCTATATTTGTGATTAATCAGAGTCACTTTAAATGATGGCAGGTGTGTAATGAATTCTATTAAACATGAGTTTGAATGTGATTGGTTACTGCTGAACACAGCCACGTCCTCAGTTATTAGGGGGTGTGCACACTTATGCAACCAGGTTATTGTAAGGTTTTTATGTTCCCCCCTCAAAGACTTCAGTTTTTTTTTTATTTTATTGTTCACGTTATAAGTCACATTAAAGGTGAAAAACATTCTGACATGATTTATCTTGATTTACCATTTTTTCACATCACAAAAACCTGGCATTTAGGGGTGTGTTGACTTTTTATATCCCCTGTATAAAACTCAATTGACTATTCCCAGGTCAAGTATTCTGTCATTCGGTGGGCTAGGACAAGTGTGATATATTCTGGATTTAAGAAAATGTTACATTTGGATCTTACATGACCTTGAGTCTTATATGGCCTTGTGCTTTACCAAACCAGGTGCCGGTGGCCAATGAGTCACAGCAGGTGGTCCAGCACCAACAACAGTACCAGCAACAAGTCATGGTACCAGTCAGCCAGTCCCTCCAAACTGTCCAGGGGCCCATGCCAGGCCAAGGCATGCCAGTGTACTACAGCGTCATTACCCCCACACAACAGAATAGCACAAGGTATATAAAGACAATAGGTTGTGCTTATTAAAAAGATAAATAGCTCCAGGTAAATTAAGATGATATGAAGAAGATACATTTTGTAACGGATTGCTGGAATAATTCCTCCGAATGTTGCACTCACCTGGGTGTTGGTTTCCTGTAAGGGACTGAGACATACACACACATTGAGCGACACATGCATTCACATTCCTTGTATACGCTCGCCAAACATAATATTTGCATTGGTAGTAAAGCCTAGCAGACTGAATCAAAGAAGGGACATGCCTGCCATTAGTGGATATGTATGGCTGCCAATTGCTAATTCTTGTGTCCATATGTGTCTGTGTTCCAGTCCATCAGTGGGGTATCTACAGCCTAGTTCTGAGCAGTACCAGATGAGCCAGTCGACATCTCCCTGCAACCCTCAGCAGATGCAGCAGCAATATTCAGGTGAGAGTTCAGCTGTCCTCTCTGAACCTGAACAAAACCGATGTTTCCGGACTTTGCCGATCATATCTGTTACCTAGTCAGCACTGGCGTCAACCAGTAAGCAGTACAGACGCTGATCTCCAGAATGCAGCAAGGTCCAAAAGGTTTTGAACGGTGACACGTTTTTGTTTGTTCTGGCTCTGTACTCGAGCACTTTGGATTGTACATAAATATTTGGGACGCTTTCGTGTCGTGCTACAGGAGTGCCTCCACCAGGCCCTGGGGTGATGGTCATGCAGCTGAGCGTACCCAACGGACCTCAGCCTACCCAGAATCCTCCTCTGGTTCAGTGGAACCCCTGCAAGTACTACAGCATAGAGCAGAGACCGAGCAAGCCTGGGGAACTGTACAAACCCGACAACACACAACAGGTACTATGACCAGAATAAGTTTGGCTCGGATGGAACAGGTCTACCCAGCCGCTCATCGTTTATAAATAAAGTGTTAGGAATACAGGTTTGGCTCAAATGGAACAGGTCTACCCAGCAGCTCATCATTTATAAATAAAGTGTTAGTAATACAGGTTTGGCTCGAATGGAACAGGTCTACCCAGCCGCTCATCATTTATAAATACAGTGTTAGGAATACAGGTTTGGCTCAAATGGAACAGGTCTACCCAGCAGCTCATCATTTATAAATAAAGTGTTAGTAATACAGGTTTGGCTCGAATGGAACAGGTCTACCCAGCCGCTCATCATTTATAAATAAAGTGTTAGGAATACAGGTTTGGCTCAAATGGAACAGGTCTACCCAGCAGCTCATCATTTATAAATAAAGTGTTAGTAATACAGGTTTGGCTCAAATGGAACAGGTCTACCCAGCAGCTCATCATTTATAAATAAAGTGTTAGGAATACAGGTTTGGCTCAAATGGAACAGGTCTACCACTCATCGTTTCATGTTAAGAGGTGCACTTACACTTGCAGTGCATTGTAGTGTAGCGGTCCCATTAAGAACAGTTGAGGAGTTCCCATTGTGACAGTACTCCCTTACCTCCAGGCCAGTACCCAGATGCAGGGCAGTCCCCTGGCCTCCCCAACCCAGTCCCCCACCCCATCCCCCTCCGGCAGCGTGAACAGCATCTGTCCCAGCCTCGGCCCTCTGTCCCTGCTGTCACAGTTCCCCCGGGCAGGACCGGGCCCAGCGCAAGGTAACACACAATCACACACATCCCTGAACACATTTAGCACATTACCATTGCTATGGAAAAATATCATGCTATGTATGTATGTATGTATGTATGTATGTGTATGTATATGTGTGTGTGTCTATGTGTTAATCAGCTTAGAAAATAACCCCAAAACGATGTCATGGCTTTTGAAACTTTTGGTAGGCTTTTTGACATATGAGCCAATTTGAGGTGTACATGTGGATATATTTGAAGGCCTATTTAACTATCAAACTACTTACCTAGTCTGGTTCATCGTTGGGACCAATTTCCGAATGCCTGAAGGTCCCACGTTCATCTGTACAAACCAAAGTACACAAGTATAAACACCATGAAATGTAGCCGTCGTACCACTCAGGAAGAAGATGTGCCCTGTCTCCTTGAAATAAACATACTTTAGTGCAAAACGTGAAAATAAATCCCACAACAAAGCAAACCACCTTGTGATGATGCATGAGGAAATGGGTACGAAATCAGAATCAGAAAGAGCTTTCTAGCAAATTAAGTTTACAACAAATTAGGAATTTGTTCTATATCCACAGTTAAACAAGTTTTGGATCAACACAACCTGAAAGGCTGCTTAGCAAGAAAAAATCCACAAAAAATCAATTAAAAAAGCCAGACTACAATTTGCAACTGCACATGGGGACAAAGATCATTCTTTTTAGAGAAATGTCCTCTGGTCTGATGAAACAAAAATAGAACTGTTTGACCATAATGACTATCGTTATGTTTGGAGGAAAAAGCCAGTGAACACCATCCCAACAATTAAGTAAGGGGGAGGCAGCATCATGTTGTGGGGGTGCTTTGCTGCAGGAGGGACTGTTGCACTTCAGAAAATTGATGGCATCATAAGGAAGGAAAAATGATGTGGATATATTAAAGCAACATCGAAAGACATGAGTCAGGGAGTTAAAGCTTGGTCGCAAATGGGTTTTCCAAATGGACAATGATCCTAAGCATACTTCCAAACTTGTGGCAAAATGGCTTGTGGACAACGAAGTCAAGGTACTGGAGTGGCCATTACATCCTTTTGAAAATGTGTAGGCAGAACTAAAAAACGTGTGCGAGCAATGAGGCCTTTCAACCTGACTCAGTTAAACTAGTTCTGTCAGGAGTAATAGGCCACAATTCCCCCAATATATTGTGGGAAGCTTGTGGAATGCTACCTGAAACATTTTACCCAAGTTAAACAATTTAAAGGCAATGCTGCACTAATTGAGTATATGTAAACTATTATTCTGACATTTCAAATTCTTAATATAAAGTGGTGATTCTAATTTACCTAAGACGGGGAATATTTACTGCGGTTTTATGCATGTTGTGAAATACTGAGTTTAAATGATTTGGCCTAAAGTGTATGCAAACATACATGCTTACATCCAGTCTAGCGCTGGTGTGGAGATGTTTCTCGCACTTTCACCCATTTCCTGAGTGACTTTTCACACACTCACCTTTTGACGACCTGCTCATGTTGTCTTTGGCCGACCACCAGCAGAAACCGACCCCAACCTGAGCGACCTCATGGCTGTCAATGGCCCATATAGACACCTCACACCAGAACACAAGCTCCCACCCACCACACAGATGTCCTCACACACTGCTGCACACACATTTCTCACATTACACATCCATGTTTTACCGTTCTATGGGCCTGAGATGTATTAACCAAATAACATTTTAATTTTCCCTAAACCCAAAACCCCAAATCTAATCCTAAACTTAATTCCCAAACCTAACCCTAAGCCACAGTCTAGCCCTAACATTAACGCAAAGCAAATACTTTTTCATATACAAGTGAGGACCAGCAAAATGTACTCATTGTCGCATTATTTATTATGGGTTAATATATATTTAATTCTCACAAGAATATTTTTAAGCATTTTCTCACGCACAGGATTTCACCTACACATTTGTTCACACCTTTCCCAGCTCATGCTTCAAACACATTCACCATTGATGCTGTCTGCCAGGTTTTTTATAGTGCGTGTGTGCGTGTGCGCGTGTGTGTGTGTGTGTGTGTGTGTTTCTGCAGGTGACAGTCGCTACTCCCTGTTGGGACAGCCTCTTCAGTATAGCCTCTGTCCCCCTACTCAAATGCACAGCCAGACAAACTACAGCTCACATCAGGTACTCCGTCTCCTTCCATTCAGCTAACTGTTTTTTGTAGTTCTGTTAGTAGAGCATCACCAGAGTGTGTTGGATAGATATGTGGTATATCTGTCGGTGCGTTGCAGAGCCAAGTTGGAATGAAGCATGTGGCGAGAGGGAAGCGGCAGACACTGAAGTCTCAGTCTACAGACCTTGGCACCACTGACGTGGGTAAGAAGACTGAGTGTGTTTCTGTGTATCCCACACTGGGCACTACTTCTAGTACCATCATCTGGTACTATCCTATACTACCATCCTCTGGTACTATGCTATACTACCATCTTCTGGTACTATCCTCTGGTTCTATCCTCTGGTTCTATCCTCTGGTACTATCCTATACTAGCATCCTCTGGTATATCCTATACTACCATCCTCTGGTACTATCCTCTGGTTCTATCCTCTGGTTCTATCCTCTGGTACTATCCTATACTACCATCCTCTGGCATATCCTATACTACCATCCTCTGGTACTATCCTATACTAGCATCCTCTGGTATATCCTATACTACCATCCTCTGGTACTATCCTATACTACCATCCTCTGGTACTATCCTATACTACCATCCTCTGGTACTATCCTATACTACCATCCTCTGGTATATCCTATACTACCATCCTCTGGTACTATCCTATACTACCATCCTCTGGTTCTATCCTCTGGTTCTATCCTCTGGTATATCCTATACTACCATCCTCTGGCATATCCTATACTACCATCCTCTGGTACTATCCTATACTACCATCCTCTGGTACTATCCTATACTACCATCCTCTGGTATATCCTATACTACCATCCTCTGGTACTATCCTATACTAGCATCCTCTGGTACTATCCTATACTACCATCCTCTGGTATATCCTATACTACCATCCTCTGGTATATCCTATACTACCATCCTCTGGCATATCCTATACTACCATCCTCTGGTATATCCTATACTACCATCCTCTGGTATATCCTATACTACCATCCTCTGGTACTATCCTATACTACCATCCTCTGGTACTATCCTATACTACCATCCTCTGGTATATCCTATACTACCATCCTCTGGTACTATCCTATACTACCATCCTCTGGTATATCCTATACTACCATCCTCTGGCATATCCTATACTACCATCCTCTGGTATATCCTATACTACCATCCTCTGGTATATCCTATACTACCATCCTCTGGTATATCCTATACTACCATCCTCTGGTATATCCTATACTACCATCCTCTGGCATATCCTATACTACCATCCTCTGGTACTATCCTATACTACCATCCTCTGGTACTATCCTATACTACCATCCTCTGGTACTATCCTATACTACCATCCTCTGGTATATTCTATACTACCATCCTCTGGCATATCCTATACTACCATCCTCTGGTATATCCTATACTACCATCCTCTGGTATATCCTATACTACCATCCTCTGGTATATCCTATACTACCATCCTCTGGTATATCCTATACTACCATCCTCTGGTATATCCTATACTACCATCCTCTGGTACTATCCTATACTACCATCCTCTGGTACTATCCTATACTACCATCCTCTGGTATATCCTATACTACCATCCTCTGGTATATCCTATACTACCATCCTCTGGTATATCCTATACTACCATCCTCTGGTATATCCTATACTACCATCCTCTGGCATATCCTATACTACCATCCTCTGGTACTATCCTATACTACCATCCTCTGGTACTATCCTATACTACCATCCTCTGGTATATCCTATACTACCATCCTCTGGTACTATCCTATACTACCATCCTCTGGTATATCCTATACTACCATCCTCTGGCATATCCTATACTACCATCCTCTGGTACTATCCTATACTACCATCCTCTGGTACTATCCTATACTACCATCCTCTGGTACTATCCTATACTACCATCCTCTGGTACTATCCTATACTACCATCCTCTGGTACTATCCTATACTACCATCCTCTGGTTCTATCCTCTGGTTCTATCCTCTGGTTCCATCCTCTGGTATATCCTATACTACCATCCTCTGGCATATCCTATACTACCATCCTCTGGTACTATCCTATACTACCATCCTCTGGTACTATCCTATACTACCATCCTCTGGTATATCCTATACTACCATCCTCTGGTACTATCCTATACTAGCATCCTCTGGTACTATCCTATACTACCATCCTCTGGTATATCCTATACTACCATCCTCTGGTATATCCTATACTACCATCCTCTGGTATATCCTATACTACCATCCTCTGGTATATCCTATACTACCATCCTCTGGTATATCCTATACTACCATCCTCTGGTATATCCTATACTACCATCCTCTGGTATATCCTATACTACCATCCTCTGGCATATCCTATACTACCATCCTCTGGTACTATCCTATACTACCATCCTCTGGTACTATCCTATACTACCATCCTCTGGTATATCCTATACTACCATCCTCTGGCATATCCTATACTACCATCCTCTGGCATATCCTATACTACCATCCTCTGGTATATCCTATACTACCATCCTCTGGTATATCCTATACTACCATCCTCTGGTATATCCTATACTACCATCCTCTGGTATATCCTATACTACCATCCTCTGGTATATCCTATACTACCATCCTCTGGTACTATCCTATACTACCATCCTCTGGTACTATCCTATACTACCATCCTCTGGTATATCCTATACTACCATCCTCTGGTATATCCTATACTACCATCCTCTGGTACTATCCTATACTACCATCCTCTGGTATATCCTATACTACCATCCTCTGGTACTATCCTATACTACCATCCTCTGGTACTATCCTATACTACCATCCTCTGGTATATCCTATACTACCATCCTCTGGTACTATCCTATACTACCATCCTCTGGCATATCCTATACTACCATCCTCTGGTACTATCCTATACTACCATCCTCTGGTATATCCTATACTACCATCCTCTGGTACTATCCTATACTACCATCCTCTGGTATATCTTATACTACCATCCTCTGGCATATCCTATACTACCATCTTCTGGTACTATCTTCTGGTACTATCTTCTGGTACTATCCTCTGGTACTACCCTCTGTCAAGTACTGTTGGCTAGTAATCAACATCAGGGTCCAAACTTGGGTACATCCTTAATATTCAGGAATAATACCGTATCACTGACTTTCTTTTGCAATTTAGGCATTGACACAAACTCAACACTTGTTGTCTATCTTATTGGTGTATCTAATTTGTTTTCAGCCTTTCCCCTTTTATCACATTTCTGTCATCTTTTTGCAGCAGACATCAGGTGAACATCAGGTCACAATAGAACCACGGTACATATAAACAACCGTGAAACTTGTGTAGTTACACATCGTATCGGCATGTTATTTCTGGTTATGTCTTGTTACGACGTTCCAGGCAATTCCAAGTCCTAGCACACGCACAAATCACACACATGCTAGATATATTTTTAATTAACCTATTTTACATTTACTTTTCAGCAAGGTCAAATGAACAACACAGTTATGTTCACAATGGCTGTAATGTTCAAGAATATACTCGCAGACATATTAGTAACCTCTGACCCCGCTTTGCCCTCTCCAGTGGTCAGCCGAGTGCTGGAGGTGACCGATCTCCCAGAAGGCATTAGTCGCCCCGATGCCGAGAAGCTCTTCAACCAGCTGTCCATGTGCGGTGCCAAGATCCAGTGGCTTAAGGACCCAGTGTCAGGGGGCCGCGGAGGCTACTGTGGCCCCGGGATCCATCACGGGGCCGGAGGGGGGAAGAGTGACTGCAACGACCCGGCTCACCTCTACACCGTCGTAGCCATTTTTCCCTCCACCATGGCCGCTCAGAGTGCTTCCTTCAAACTCAACAACAGTGGGGCCAGCCTCTTCAAGCTAAGGGCCGCCAAAAAGAACTACGACCTAAGAGTCCTGGAAAGGGCGAGCTCCCAGTAAACCGTGCAAGAGGGGGGGGAGAGGTGGACAGAGACTTTCAGAATGGAGGAGTGGAAAGGAGCAGGACTGAGGAAGCTTGACAGTTTTCCGGACAGGATGGCGGGATAGGACGCGTTGACATGAAGGGGCGAACACAATCGGAGCGAATGGTGTTTGTGAAGGACGAAATGTATTATTTTGTTGCTGGGGTTGTTTCATTTTATAATCTTGTTACCTGAAGAGCACATAAGACACGTGAGCAATGTGGATCACTGTTGCCATGTATACCATTACGCACACACACACATACACCGATGCACGCACACACACACACCACACAGATACACGCACATGCACAGACAGGCAACAGGATCACGTAGCACTCACCTGGATTTCCGGACAGTTCAACCTCAGTACGTTGTTTCCTTGTTCTCCTCCTGCCTTTCTCCTTATTCCGTCAACTTCCTCTTTTCTGTCTTCCTTTCTCCTCCCCCCTCTCACTGTCGCTCTTCTCTTAGGTTCACAATATTTCATACGCACAGTCTCTTCATTTCTTTATCTTGTACCCTCTCTTGCCACTCACTCTCTTTCACTCTGCAGTGTGGCTCTCACTCCTCTCTTTCGCTTTCTGTTTGCCTTATACTGCTGTTGTGGGTTTCCGTATCGCGGCGTTTTCCTCAGAAGAGTATTGTTCTTTTTTCGGTTGGATATATTTATAAGTGATGTAAGGAATAAAATAAATATATATTCAGTGATTTTCCTTTCCAGTGGATACGTTTAGACCCCCCTTGTGACCCTCTTGACCTGTTCCTCTCGACGCACCTCGCAGCGCCAACTTCTTTCTCCATTAGCCAACTTTCCAAATGTACCCAGTGCTTCCCTGACTCGATACCCTTCCTGGTTAACCCCTTTACCTGTTTCCACCTCCCCAACCCCACTACCCCAAACTACCTCGTTCCCCAGGACCACGCTATCCCTAGCCGATATCCCCCAACTTTACCTCATTACTTTACCTGGCTACCCTCCACCCACTCGCCCTCTTGAACTTTACCTCATTTACCTCGCTACCCTCCAGCTTTACCTCGCTACCCTCCACCCCACTCTCCCTCAACTCTTCCTCATTTACCTGGCTACCCTCCACCCCACTCTCCCTTCTCATTCTGCTTGCGTTTTT
Source organism: Dallia pectoralis (assembly GCA_029465975.1). Classification (NCBI taxonomy): domain Eukaryota; kingdom Metazoa; phylum Chordata; class Actinopteri; order Esociformes; family Umbridae; genus Dallia; species Dallia pectoralis. Next base: position 10,797,020 of record CM055744.1, read on the forward strand.
GTTGACAGTTGTGCAGAATGTATCAGAAGAAGTAGTTTAAAGTTCACAACAATTGCATTATGTCTACTGTACATTTTTATTTAATCTGTTATTTTTTGTTTTGTTTTAAAAAATATAAAAGCTGAGTAAAAAAATCTACAAAATGTTAGTGTATTTTGTCTTCCTTGATTGAACAGATCGGGATTATCATTCCTGTGTAATTTCTGAAATGTGACAATAAATCGAATTACCATAAAAACCCATGGTAACAGATATTCCACAAATAATCAGAACCGCCGAACTTGGCCAAACATTAACCTCTCTCCTGTTTGTCCACACGCCAAACTTGGCCACGCCACCCCATCACGTCCTTCTTTGTCCATACCATCTCTGGACAACTTCATGTGCAGTCCTACTGCGCCAGGACATGACCGGCCAGGAAAATAACTAATTTGCCTTTGGCTAAGCCACACCCTAGAATGTAGATTGACCAATCACAGCGCAGCCAAGATCGAGCTCTGACAGAGTTCGGACACTTTTTAAACAGCGCTCCATTGACTTAAACACGGGCGTCTCATATTTTTGGTCTCGGCCGGCTATTACCGTCGTAGTTTTATCAAAAATATATTAAACGTTGTGCCTGGGGCATTTGTAACACAGATACGCGTTTCCCAGAGAGGTTGGAGGTGGGTGTCCGTTTTTTTCTTTTCCCAAAACCGAAGTCAAATACTGACAAGGTGGTTCATGTTTTGACTGTGACCGGCTTTTGCCTCTGGATGCCATGTTGTTCCTTGCGTTTCACCTGTATGTCTTGAATATAGCCTTCGAACGCAGCCCCCTTTTGCCCACTTCTATCTGAATCTTTAAATGCTGCTTCATAAAAGTTTGATAAAATTTCAGCAGAAAGAGCTGTCACAACATAAGCCATGTTGATACCAAACCAGAGGCCAGGGGGGTGTTCTCCGTACGTCGCTTAATACATCCGAGATCAAATGAGACATCCAAGATGACATTATCCGGCTACTCATCATCCGGCTAATTCGGTTCTCCGAACACACCTGCTGTTTACGATGAGTATAGCTGGACTGAGTCAGCTGAGATAAATGCGCGTCCATGCGTTCGTTTAAAAGGCGACATGTATCGATAGTAGAAACCTTGATCAGCGACACTCCTATTGGCTACTCGTCATGGCCAAATATCCCGCCCACTTTTTCTTCTCAGCAGAACCAGAGATATTGATGGAAGGTTATGCGAAACTTGAATGTTTAATTAAAACGCAAGGGAACACCGCAAAGTCTGCAAAGCCAGGAGAGGGCTGGCAAAAAGTAGCAGACAAATTAAATGCGTTTAGTGGTCACTATGTTATGGTTCTATCAATTGTTACGGTATTTATTTTAATAATGTCATAAATGCATTTCATATTTTCTAAATGTCAGAGCCACCACAGGACAGTACATTTCTTCCACAATTCCCACTGCGTAAAATACGATTTCTGCCCACATTTATTCATACAAACTCCAACACACATGTTCCCATGTTCTAGTCGGTCCATGAGTAATCCCCTAATTAAATGGTAGTCTTTACTACTTATATTGTTCTTAGTCACCTAAGTCTCTTTTAAAGCAGGTAAATGCATGTGTTTGTCTGTTCATATCAGCAATCAAGAATCAGAATTTTAAAAAGTGTTTAATCGCCATGAATGTGTTAACAGACAAGGAATTTACTTTGGCAGTAAGGTGCGTATACATAAAACATATGAATATAACAATATAAATTATACTAAGGAGCAGGGGGTATATGGATAAGTATTATACATTATGTACCATTATGTATTTGACACCCTAACGGGAAAACCGATACATCTCAATAGAGTTTCGCTCTGCATTAAAGGGTCTTTTCTATCTCACAATACGGAATTATTTAATAAGCTCTGACTGCGAATTGTTCTTCTCTTAACGTACAGTACATGGCTGTGAATGACTTCCCACGTCACATCCGCCTATAAAGCCGCTATCTAATCGTGTTTACATGAAATAAGCCTGCTCCGGAGCAGGTTCAAGTTTACGCACCCGTTGCTATGACAACAAGTACAGGATGAGCTTCGGAGAACCGAACTATCCAGGATTATGCCAAATCCACAACAATCAAATCCGGCTAACTGAGTTAGCGACGTACGGAGAACACCCCCCAGATGAAGTTGTCGGACGTAGCAACAGTAACTAATTAGGGGAGCGGGGCTTAGTCAAAGAAAGCCTTTCACATAATTATCAATAGTTTTTTTTAAATCTTTTGTTATAAAAATGTACATGAACAACATTTAAAGGATAGCACTTTAATACTCCACCTGATTCTCATTGTCAATTAACAAACATTATGTGATTAAGTTACCAGAAAAGTACTGTGCATGCTATAAAACGTAATAACATAAATAAATGGTAAAGCTAAATACACAGTAATTCTATTGGTTTACAAAGTAGATTGTATTTGTTCTATGGCATAATGTATTAACACCAAATATATTACTAATGTGTTACATCACAACAAAAGATAAAGCAGCAATAGCGATCTTAGTCTTTTGTGCATCGTATTGCTCCCTCTGCTGTCCCCACAGGGACCAATGCATAACAGAAGCACTATGGCTACTTAGGAAAAATCAAATATTATCCCATGTTCCTACAGGCGATATTAGGATGATACACCTGCCCATACCATGACCCCACCATGATACACCTGCCCATACCATGACCCCACCATGATACACCTGCCCATACCATGACCCCACCATGATACACCTGCCCAAACCATGACCCCACCACCATGATACACCTGCCCATACCATTACCCCACCATGATACACCTGCCCAAACCATGACCCCACCATGATACACCTGCCCAAACCATGACCCCACCATGATACACCTGCCCATACCATGACCCCACCATGATACACCTGCCCAAACCATGACCCCACCATGATACACCTGCCCATACCATGACCCCACCATGATACACCTGCCCAAACCATGACCCCACCATGATACACCTGCCCAAACCATGACCCCACCATGATACACCTGCCCATACCATGACCCCACCATGATACACCTGCCCAAACCATGACCCCACCATGATACACCTGCCCAAACCATGACCCCACCATGATACACCTGCCCATACCATGACCCCACCATGATACACCTGCCCAAACCATGAGCCCACCATGATACACCTGCCCATACCATGACATTGGATTGTGTTATCTGGATCTTAGTCAGAGACCAATCTAGACACCCAATATCCTGACTAGACAGTTTCAAATCTGTTTAAAGACAATACACACATCTTAAGTCTATCCTCCTGAATAATAAATGACAACAGATATTGTTTCTTTTATCTGAGTCCCTATTTACACGGTTTCAAGTAGTAGTTGGCCTTAATCCTGTCATTAATAAAAATGTGGACGATGGGATGTCATTCTTGATCAGCACATCTCATTTGTGTGTTGGGATGGATGCTAAGGTTCTTCTCCTGGAGATCTGATGCCTGGCTCAGGACTATTTTACATAATCCCACCCACCTGCTGGCCTTCTCTCTTTCATACTATCTCTAGAGGCTTGGCATTAGCAATAGACGCTGTCAATCATGTGATGATTCGATTAAAACTGTTGAAAATTCGTCATATTTTTTAGCACATACAGCGTTATACCACTTTCTATCATCATTTTTAATATTGGTTTATTTGGCTTTTCATTAGGATTGTGTATTGTTATTTTTGAAATGGTCCCTTTTTGCACGTGTATATCTATATTAAGCAATACTTTATTTTTGTCAACTATTTATGTTGCCTTACTAGTAATGGCTTACACCTGAAGTCAACAATATACAATTTTGTCACACTCTGACCTCAGCAAAAAATGATAGTTCAAGCACTCAGCTTTGTTAATAGTGCTTTTAAGTAAGATTAACTATTAATGTATACTTCACGCTGTGGGATTCAACTTGTGATTATGGCAGTCATGCTTCTATAAGAAACAACTTTTACTGTAATTAAAAAATATGCATTTCTTTCCTGCAGACTTTTAGAAGGTTGTGTGTGTGTGTGTGTGTGTGCTCTACCTGTTTCAAACCGCCTTCATTAAAGTTGTATAATTATCATAGAATTTCCAACGATGCATCAAATGGGCAGACTGACCGTTCCTGATTGGCTGCACTAAAGTATGTGGAAACGGTATTGGAAGTTGTGCATACGTTCAGTCAGTGGTGAAACTTCCTTCAGAATGCTCCTCTGTCTTCTGTTCTGCATACTGCAGAGATATTGAAAGTGACATGTCGGCATTCATTTTGCCTTGATCAACCCCATGTTAATTTCTCTCAGTGTCTATAACACTCTAGCTGTTGTTCTCGCTTCTTTCTGTTCATTCAGGCCCAGTAGTAATTCCTAATTCCTGCCTAATTATACTGGTTTCAGCATTTAACGCACCACATACAAGTAATGCAATGATAGTTTTTCAGTCAACCCTCACTTTTCTGTCCTGTTGACTTTCAGAGAAGAGGGAAAGACAAAGGGAAAGGAAGGCAGGGAATCTGAGATATCAAAAGAGAGATCAGGGTAACACGCAGACAGGGTGACTACAGGTAGCAGTGACTAGGTTAGAGCAGAGGTCTGATTGGACGACTGAGGAACCCGTCAGATACGGGTCACTTCCCCTTAGAAACAGCCGCAGCTACTGGTCGTCGTGACGGCAGGATAGGGAGACATTTACATGACAAGCACTCTGCCATGTCACTCTTGACCTGTTAACCCCTGCCAACTCAGACAGACAGGCAGTGGGGCAGAGAGACAGAGAGGAGAGGCATCAGAACCATAGCAACAAGATGAGATCCATGCAGCTGTATGAAAAGCTCAAGTGACCAGAACATTATGATGGACCTGCTTTTGGCAGTTATTTAAAGGGGCAACACCAACACATCTGGAATGTCTCCTTACTGTATTTCTAAAGTAGCCAATGAATGCAATTACTCAGAGGGTGTTATGTTATCAGAAACATTAAATTAAAATGTGTTTTACTAAAATCTACTGTATTATAACATTAAATAACACATCTTTAGACATTTCGAAAGGTGTCACTCACACTGATGATAATTGTTGGGATTTTAATTTTTTTCCACCAGAGGGGGCTGTTGTACCTTGTTTTACCCAATGTCCAGCTTTTCATACGCAACACAGAAATAAGAAGAGGCATATACTGTCAGTGGATTTGCATCCCAAAGGCAACACACAGAAAGGACGGAAAGGGTGACCTTCAATATAGAATGTATTGGCTACCTGTCCAGCACAGATAGAGCATTATGTAACGCTCCTCATTAAAACTGGTTTTCTAAAGGGTATTCTGTAATGATTTGGTCAACTTAGCCTGAGTTGCTAATTCGTTTCTGATTGTGTCTTTACTTAATCTTTCAAAAATAAATAATTTATTACATTTCCATTTTGTTATTATTTTAAAATATTTACATATTTACGATGTGTTTGTATATGCACACATGCTTCACCTCTGAAGCATAAGATAAAAGCTCCTGGTATTATTATTTTAGTAATTGTTGAAGAATAACTGTTCTTTCATTTTCAGTACTTGTTCACGATGGAGTGTGGTGCTAAATGGGAGCCCACTCTCTATGTTCTAAACTCATTGGGACTAGTCAATATTAATAAACTGTATCGTGTAAAGGGTCCCATTTGCTCCACTGACCGAATTCAATTATTTAGTTTGATATTTATGATTATTCATCTTCATTACTCAGCCATTGAAAATGGTTCCGCTATCTTGCAACACGATGATTTCCTTTGGATAATTAAATATTCTATCGAGCAGATTGGGAGGAGGTCCAGACGTCCACATATCTGAAGGGCTGGATTATTATCTTGTCTGGACTGGTTTAGTGGTCTCTCCATCTATAGGACTTAGTGCTGGTCTCTCCATCTGTAGAACTCAGCGCTGGTCTGTCCATCTATAGGACTTAGTGCTGGTCTCTCTATCTATATAACTTATTGCTGGTCTCTCCATCTATAGAACTTAGTGCTGGTTTGTCTATATATATGTCTTAGTGCTGGTCTCTCCATCTATAGAACTCAGTGCTGGTCTGTCCATATATAGGACCTAGTGCTGGTCTCTCCATCTATAGGACTTAGTGCTGGTCTCTCTATCTATATAACTTATTGCTGGTCTCTCCATCTATAGAACTCAGTGCTGGTTTGTCCATATATATGTCTTAGTGCTGGTCTCTCCATCTATAGACCTCGGTGCTGGTCTGTCCATATATAGGACCTAGTGCTGGTCTCTCCATCTATAGGACTTATTTCTGGTCTGTCCATATATAGGACCTAGTGCTGGTCTCTCCATCTATCAGACTTATTGCTGGTCTCTCCATCTACATAGGACCTAGTGCTGGTCTCTCCATCTATCAGACTTATTGCTGGTCTCTCCATCTACATAGGACTTAGTGCTGGTCTGTCCATATATATATGATATTAACTTTTTGTGTATCCAGTATGACAGTAGATATTCAAATGTGTGTATGTGAGCGATGGAGAGAAAGAGAGAGAGAGAGAGAGAGACCAGGCCCGTAGAGAGAAGGCTGCAAGGCTGAAAGCAATTACAACCAGGGGAGACCCACGGCCACTGGCCCACACCTGTGCTGGCACCACCCTGCTCCCTGGGGAGGCAGTCACTGACAAAATGAGGGATCATCATCATTAGCATTATTTATTTGCTCTTAGCTCAGCCTCCCACAGGCAACATGGGCCACTAACTAATAGAATTCAGGAATTACAATGAGTCAGTGCCGTTTTAAGGAAGTCTCAACAGGCATGAATAAGTAAATGCCAATAAAAAATGTATCATGTGCCGAATACAACAGGTGTAGTGGCCTTACTGAGAAATGCCCTGTTACAAGCACCATACCAACAATAGAACGAACAAAGAAGAATAAAGAACAAAGAATGAATACGACATAATAAAAACAACACAATAACAAGCAGTACTCTGTATTTAATATTCTGTATCAGCCTAAGTTTAACCCACATCTGAAATGTGAAAGTGTGATGCTTTGGGTAATGTTCTGCTGGGAAACCTTGGGCCCTGCTATCATGTAGATGTTACTTTGACACGTACCACCTACCTAACCGCATTGTTGCAGACCATGTACACCCTTTCATGGAAACGGTATTCCCTTATGGCGGGGACTTCTTTCGGTAGGATAATGTGCACTGCCACAAGGCAAAATGGTTCAGGAATGGTTTGAGGAACACAACAACAAGTTCAATGTGTTGACTTGGCCTCCAAATTCCCCAGATCTCAATCCAATCAAGCATCTGTGGGATGTGCCGGACAAATAAATCTGATCCATGGAGGCTCCACCTCGCAACGTACAGGACTGCTAACGTCTTGGTGCCAGATACCACAGGACACCTTCAGAGGTCTAGTGGAGTCCATATCTGGATGGGTGAGAGCTGTTTTGGCAGCCAAAATGGACTTGCACAATATGAGACAGGTGTACATAATGATATGGTTGATCGTTGTATGTTGGGGAATATATATGTAAGAGAAATAATACACAAAAAATATAATATTGTATTCAACCGCCACACAATAATATTTGGTAGAGCCACCTTTCACCAACTGGGTTAAGCACTTTGTAAGTATGTAGCAGACTTTCATACTGTGACATAGTAATTTGGTCCCATTCTTCATGGCAGATTTGCTCCAGGTTGTTCAGGTTCCTTTGATGACGCTTGTCGACTGCATTTTTCAAAACAAATGCAACAGATTCTCACTCAATGAAATGAAATAATGGCTTGTGTAAGAGCTGTGTTCAGTGTATTTGTACTACAGGGCTTATACAATGTATTGTACTATAGGGCATTTGTGTACATTGGGATTGTACTCTAGGGCATTTGTGTACAGTGTATTTTAACTACAGTGCATTTGTGTACAGTGTATTTATACTACAGGGCATTTGTGTACAGTGTATTTGTACTACAGTGCATTTATGTACAGCGTATCTGTACTACAGGGCATTTGTGTACAGTGTATTTGTACTACAGTGCATTTATGTACAGCATATCTGTACTACAGGGCATTTGTGTACAGTGTATTTGTACTACAGTGCATTTATGTACAGCATATCTGTACTACAGGGCATTTGTGTACAGTGTATTTGTACTACAACCCGCTACTGGGCACCAAAACAATTGGGGTGTGGTGTTGATAGTTTCTGGTTAGTTAGGTATGTATTGTCCCAACATTTGTTGAGGCATCAGACACATACAATATTCAGAAACATACCATAACCTTAGGCTTATCGAACCTAGCTGGCGCAACAAATAATTGACAATTATTACAGATTACAATGAAAGTGCCTCTAGTGTTATTCTGCATAAAAGTGGATTCTAACTTTATATCAAAAATCTGCTACAGAAAATATGCATATTAATAAACTGTGTCTTTCCAGAAACATTTTGTTCATAGTTCTCTTCTGTCTAGGCAACCCTGCCACCGATATAAACGTGTGTATCATTCCAAACTACACCGACTATAGAATCAGATGATCATCTTATTTCTCAGATTCAGGTTCAGCCAGGTGTTAACATCAATATTGGTGCATTTTAAGTTGAGTTAAATTCAACAGTTGGGGCACTTTGCTATTTTATGAGTTTTAAAAGGTTCATGTGTAACTGCGTTAAGAACAATTATTGCTCTCACTCAACGTCTAGCTTGAGTTTACATTAAAGGGGCTGTTCAATTTGTACCTTTTGTAAAGCTGAAATAGTTGGACCATTTTTTTTAAATGAGGGACTTCATATGTGTTGTGAAACAATGTGTGCACCCCCTGTGGAGGAGACGATTTGTCCGAAAATAAACGATGCAATTAGCAACAGCACTTTATTTAAGAAACAGCAGAACAGCACTAATATCATATGTAGGTGAAATAGTAATACTTTCTTAAATAAAAGCATTTTCATATTTCATGTGATGTTAATGTTTTTTACCAGTAACTGAAAAACGTGAATAGGCTATATATTTTCAAGCATTTTTTGCTTTATCAACGGAGACAGTGGGTCTCTAGAATAGCTGTGGCCCAAATTCTCACTGCTACAGCAGTACATGTGCACTGGAACCACACTAAACAATTAAAGTTAAACATTCTACAGCAGATGTACTTTGTGTATATTCCATAAAAACAAGGACTCGTATTTACAAAGTACTGCCTTTACTTCAGTCAATTTAAGAATTCCTTGTATTATTTCTAAATTGTATCAGACGCCCCTAACATTTGCGGCCCGTTGTACCATGCAATTGTTTATGGCCACAACTACTTTCCCCTGATGTGTGGAGGAAAGCGAAGCAGCAGACCGTTACAGGATGAGACCATTCTATATACGCTGTGTACTTCAGGAGGAGTCAACTAGCGGCTGTGATCATTGTTTTCTGTTCTGGGGATGTGTGCAGTGAAGTCAAGGGGAGTATCACACTGGGGTCTGTGAGGACATCACTCATGTGGCTCTCAATTCAGCAGGCACCTAAGGGCCCACATTACACCTCCGAGACTCAATCACACCACATGCTAAATCGATACACCTACAGATGGAGGGCAGGAAAGAGGGAGAGAGAAACGATAGAGAGAGAGAGAAAGAGAGAGGTGGGAGGAGAAGACTCGAGATGGGGAGGATGAAGAACGATCGTCAGGTTTCCCACGATGTCCTAGGGCCTGTTTGCTGACTGTGACTTTTATTAGAGATCATCATAGAGGGAGAGAACCGAGCGAGGGATGAAGGTAAAAAACGGTTGGATAGCTGAATGTGTGTCATCCGCTGAACAATTGCTGGTTTTCCCCACGGGATTTTTCACCTTTGTAGTTGCCGAGTCACACTGGTTCCATCACTCAGCTGGAGTTTCTCTCACCTCTGAAGGACAGTGTCAACAGTTTGATCAGCAAGACCTTGATAACAGGCCGGCATCCTAATGTCGTGTGCCTACTGTCTTAATCTCTCAACCCTCATTTCTCTTACCCACCTCCCCCGGGAAAAAACGACCACGGGAAAAGACGACTGCCATTTTTGCCACATCGATAAGAAAGAAAATAATTGCCCCATTGTTGGTTCTTTAAAAAAGCGACAACTCTATCCTAAGGTCATTTTTCGAAACCAAGGTTTTTGTTTAGGGGAAGGTGGTTCATACACAAACCAGTGGCTCGTGACAATGCAAGTCTACCGGTGATCTCTGTGTTACCAGAAGGTTCTAAGTGGATACAGTAGTGTCGCGGCCAGTGACGTGGACCCCATCGAGGCCGTTGCGGAAATCAGAACCGAGTCTGCATCCCCCCCCCCCCCCCCACTCACCCCACCACGTCATCCTTCTTTGTGTCATCGCGCGCTCTCTGTGTTGATGGATGAGCCGCTGATGGCAAATGCTCTGGTATGACAGATGCATGTGACAAGCAGATGGTTTTGGTTGTCGTCTCTTTAATCACAGGCATTCAGCTGGGCGTGAAGGAAGAGCTTCGTCTTGTCACACCAACCAAAAGAGACTAACACCGCGTTGGAGAGACACATTTATCCACACTGATATTTAGAGAGGCCCCCACACTGTTGTGGAAAACAAAAGGGTGTGGAAGGTATAAAAAATAAGAGTTTTGGGGGGGTTGAAATGTAGAAGGATTATTGATGTTTTAGTTTACACCATTCATACCGATTGCAGACAAACACAGATAGCAGATGTTTTTCGCAGGTGTGGCAAAAATCTTGCATCTCATCTTCTGGAAAATAGATAAAAGCATCTGATATAAGCAATCACTTAGACCCGTTCCTCGGCGTGAGCAGAAAAATTTGGTGCCGGTGCCAAAATCTGGAGGTTTGGTGCCGATCAGACAGTGTAATATTCTGATGGACCGATGGTAACCTGTATGACCCGGATGAGACATTTTGCCGACCTCGCCACTCTTCTGGAGAGCCATGTAATGTCTTTCTGATGCAGCAGGGATTTGAGAGTGTCTGGGAAATGTCCCATTTCATCTGCGTTTAACGTTGTGAATGAATGTGTGAAAGGAGAAAGAAGACAAATGCAAGATATTGTCTAAGTCGTCATAAATCGTTTATGTAGTTGTTTGACTCTCTCACAGCGATAACAAAAAATCTTGAAAACCTAATTGATTCGCATTTCAAAAAAACTCCCAAACCTTAACTCCAATCTACTCAAACCTAACCCCAAATTAAAACCCCAATCTTCCTCAGGCAAATGAGAACATGAACCTCTTCTTACTAGTGAGCATTTTCCTTGTTTATCTTGTAAGGACTACTGGTACTCACAATACCAACACATATCCAGCCTCATTCAAAGAGATACCACCCGTGATCAGTCAGTGATAAGGCTGTCCTCCTCACGCCGCTGTCAATACCAGTCTGTGTGTGTGCTTAATTCATGCCAGTCCCCCTCTATCACCTCGATCACCACTGCCACCGTCTCCACTCACAAGGTTACCATGGCAAGGTTAAATTTACTTTAGATTAATTAACCGTCAATCAAGCCGTTAATTGGTTTCTAATGTGGTCTGCTCCAGAGACAGGTGTGTGAACTGGGTCAGTGTTGTCAGAGCCGGTTTTGACAGCATAAGATACTAAAGTGTTTGACTGGAAGTCTTTCAGGAAATGAAAGAGGGAGAAAAAGTGACAATGAAAGAAAGACAGAAAGAGAATAGATGGACATGCAGACGCCCTCTGTTATAACACAAATCCAGATGTATCACTTCTCTCTCTCTCTCTGGAGTAATTAAGCAGCGTTCCACTCTGTGATGACACCAGGGTGGCACCTATACCTTCACTCAGTACATCCACATGCAGTATCACAGTGAGCCATAATGGATCAGGAGTTTAGTCAAGAGGAGAGCAGATAATGAGAATGGGTTTATTCTAGGGAGATGGGAGAGAAAGAGAATGGCTCTATACCGGGGTGGGGGGGTGCAGGAGAATGTGAGAAACCAGCTGGAGCGAGAGGCCTGGGAGTGAAAGTGAATTATCTGAAACTTTCTTATAGTTAAATTTTTTTTTTTTTGTTATTTATGATTTTGGGCATTTATTTTCCTGTTTTCTCTTATTTACTATTACTTTGCTTTGGAAATGTAAAAATGTGTTTCTCTGCCCTTTGAAATAATTGGGAATCAGTGATGAGGAGGAGTTGTCAAATGGAGAGGAAGAGGGTTATGATGAGGTCATATGGAGAGGAAGAGGGGGAGGAGAAGGTCATAGGGAGAGGAAGAAGAGTAGGTCATATGGAGAGGAAGAGGGGGAGGTGGCAGTCATAAGTAGAGGAAAATATGGAGGAGGAGGTCAAAAGGAGAGGAAGAGGGGGAGGAGAAGGTCATAGGGAGAGGAAGAAGAGTAGATCATATGGAGAGGAAGAGGGGGAGGAGGAGGTCAAAAGGTGAGGAAGAGGGGGAGGAGGAGGTCAAAAGGAGAGGAAGAGGGGGAGGAGAAGGTCATAGGGAGAGGAAGAAGAGTAGATCATATGGAGAGGAAGAGGGGGAGGAGGAGGTCAAAAGGTGAGGAAGAGGGGGAGGAGGAGGTCAAAAAGAGAGGAAGAGGGGGAGGAGGAGGTCATAGGGTGAGGGATGGGTAGGAGGACTTCTTTGGGAGAGGGATTGGGGAGGAGGAGGACATATGGAGGTGAAGAGGGGGAGGAGGAGGTCAAAGTAAAGGAAGAGGGGGAGGAGGAGGTCAAAAAGAGAGGAAGAGGGGAGGAGGAAGGCACAAGGAGAGGAAGAGGGGGAGGATGAAGGCACAAGGAGAGGAAGAGGGGGAGGATGTCATAGGGAGAGTGGGAGGCGGGGAGATGGATGGTGCTCTGATAAAATGGTGATTCGCTTTCTAATTGGTGGCCTGGAGGGATCATTCCTCCCTTGTGTTCAGTGCAGCTATTAGTTAACTCTTCATACAGACCTCCCTCCATGCATGGCTCTAGTCACGGACGAATCCATGGATCTTTCTTGTCGGGTGTTTCCTCTTCAGTCCCTCGATCTCTGTCCCTCTGTGTGGTGTATCTGCGTCTATACCAAGAGGCTTTTATCCCATTTTCGCTCCCTCCCTTTATCTTTCTTGGTATGTCTTTATCTCTCAGACCCGCTGTGCTATTTTGTTTGTATCTCTCTGTGTCTCACTTGAGGTGAACATGTTTGGACTTTACTCCCTTAATCATCTGAACGAACGTTCACATCTTACAAACAAAAACGCTGATATTTGTCGGTCATCGGTCTTATCCAGAGTGACTTGCATGAACAGAAACGTTCCAGTGCCTAGCTAAAAGGCAGAGCGTCAGATGTTTCACAAGACCTTACGCGTCAACTAGTAGACTTCTACCATACAACCAGAACACCACTTAGATGCAAAGAATGGCATGGATCAATATGTGGCAGAACCCCGAAGGATCAGGAAGACTAATCCATTTCAATTACTGCAGATATCTGAGCAGAAGAAATGCACAGTAATTAGTGACAGTCACTAACAACTCTTCGGCTGAGGACCCAATGCATGACTCGGGTCGCCTCGGAGCCACGATTGTCCATCTGGATTTTCCAACACTATGTTAAATCGTTTCAACCTGTTGGTTTCGCTGTGTAGTTTCACGGAAGCATTATTCAATTGGCCGACTATCTTATTGATTCCGATTATTGAACTATTGGCTTAGAAAAGCATGTCGACTGGACGGTCGCCATGTGATCGGTTCAAAAACTTTATTTTTTACGATATATATATATAAATATATATATATATATATCATTCCTTTTTGTTCATTTTGTCATTGAGAATACACAATATCTTTTTTGTCGTGCTTATGTATGTGAACAAATACAAATATTTGTATCTACTAGAGCTCATGTACACTCACAGTTTTCACTGCTGGTCCTTTTCAAATAATTTCATTATTCTTCAAAGTTTAGTCATGTTCCCTGAAATGTTTCCAAACCCTGATTTAAGACTGAGTGACCGACCAACAGACCGAGCTACAGACCGACCAACAGACCGACAGACTGACCAACAGACCGAGCTACAGACCGACCAACAGACCGACAGACCGAGCTACAGACGGAGCTACAGACCGACCAACAGACTGACCAATCCAAATAGATCGGTACAAATAAATATACAGTAGCTACATGAATCTGTGTACATATCAATAGAGAGGTAAAGCTCAAAAGTCAGTAGGAGAGATTGGTTTTCAGAGAGCCACCTGTATCTTTGACTCGCGAGGCTCTTGAAGTATCCATTCATTCCAGAGGTAATGAAGCTCGAAATCAACTCACAAACACCTTGGCTCTGATCCCATTGAGTCTCTCTCTGTCCCTGTGTTCGGGGCCGGCTTCAGGCATAAGCCACAGAAGTGATTGCTTCGGACCCCCCAGTGCCAGAATGTCCCAATCTTTCTGGGTCATCTTGCACAAAACCAAAAATATGAATGCTAAATGTTGGTGTGGAGTTTCATGGGCTAAAATACAAGATGCCATAAATGTTCTATAAACACAAATAGATCTCTCAAATGTTGCACGAATTCTTCCGTGTCGGTGAACATTTCTTGTTTGCCAGGATTCACCTGACAAGTGTGGTATGTGTATGTCCTCACATGACTGTATGTACTCCAGACAACCAATAATGTGACTCAGTAGTGTGTATGTCCTCAACATGACTGTATGTACTAGAGACAACCAATAATGTGACTCAGTAGTGTGTATGTCCTCAACATGACTGTATGTACTACAGACAACCCATAATGTGACTCAGTAGTGTGTATGGCCTCAACATGACTGTATGTACTAGAGACAACCAATAATGTGACTCAGTAGTGTGTATGGCCTCAACATGACTGTATGTACTAGAGACAACCAATAATGTGACTCAGTAGTGTGTATGTCCTCAACATGACTGTATGTACTAGAGACAACCAATAATGTGACTCAGTAGTGTGTATGTCCTCAACATGACTGTATGTACTACAGACAACCCATAATGTAACTCAGTAGTGTGTATGGCCTCACATGACTGTATGTACTACAGACAACCCATAATGTGACTCAGTAGTGTGTATGGCCTCAACATGACTGTATGTACTAGAGACAACCAATAATGTGACTCAGTAGTGTGTATGTCCTCAACATGACTGTATGTACTACAGACAACCAATAATGTGACTCAGTAGTGTGTATGTCCTCACATGACTGTATGTACTCCAGACAACCAATAATGTGACTCAGTAGTGTGTATGGCCTCAACATGACTGTATGTACTAGAGACAACCAATAATGTGACTCAGTAGTGTGTATGGCCTCAACATGACTGTATGTACTAGAGACAACCAATAATGTGACTCAGTAGTGTGTATGTCCTCAACATGACTGTATGTACTAGAGACAACCAATAATGTGACTCAGTAGTGTGTATGTCCTCAACATGACTGTATGTACTACAGACAACCCATAATGTAACTCAGTAGTGTGTATGGCCTCACATGACTGTATGTACTACAGACAACCCATAATGTGACTCAGTAGTGTGTATGGCCTCAACATGACTGTATGTACTAGAGACAACCAATAATGTGACTCAGTAGTGTGTATGTCCTCAACATGACTGTATGTACTACAGACAACCCATAATGTAACTCAGTAGTGTGTATGGCCTCACATGACTGTATGTACTACAGACAACCCATAATGTGACTACCAATCAACAGATTCACCACTTGAGGGTCCAACAACGTCTCTACCTAGATGTCCCTGTGGTCTCCATAACAACGGCATCGCACGTAGACATTTGGGTACACGTGTTAACGGACATCGCAGTGCAGTTCGCAGAAATTACCTTAAATCGCCCGTAAACACGACACTTTAGAGGCCCAAATTATTAGTGATCACAATTTTTGTGCATATCAGCATAGTACCTGCATTGCGGAAGACTTCCCCCTCTGTGAAGCCAGGTGGGTTTTCTACCATAAGACTCTACATATACATGAAGGTCGTGCATGCTACCTCTATAATCTGCCTTTTAATTCCATTTATATTGATTTTATTCTAGACCTTCAGAATTGTCATTGCAATATGTGTTGCATTATATGCAGTGTGTTTGTGTCTTGTTGAACGCAGCCTTGCTTTGGCACAGGTGGATTGTGAAGTATCTTGTCTTCAACTGCTCAGCCAATTGCCCGTGTGTTTGTATCTTATAAAGTCTTATAAAGTGTGTATGAATCACATCTATATACAGCACTGGTGAAGGTATGAAATCGAAAAGTTTGCTAATTATTTTTTTTGTGCACCTTGTTTTGCGTTCAGTATTGATTCAGTATGGATTAAGTCATCATTTTGCTATATCTCAGCCTCCTTGGATTTTTCTTTTCTTTTTACGGTCATGAGTGCGAGCATTTTAGTCATTTTCATTAATTATTTTACTGTGGCACCAGACATTCTTCTTTTACTCTAACAAACCCTCATTCAGCTTTACTATAATTCCATGCGGACTGACTGAAGAGTGAGCAGGCAGCTTTTTCTGGTTTTAGGGAGGAAGCAGGCGTAAACGGTAACGTTTCTCTAACATTACAGAATGTAGATATGATTAGAAAGCTTGGTAGGCTCCTGCTGCCGACATTAAAATTAACTTGTTGCTGAGCTAGTGTCTATCAATTAAATTCATATTGTTGTAACGAAGCCACATAGACTAAACACCACCATGTACTTACTTCCTGATCAAATATGTGTGCTAGTTCAGGGACATACTGCCGCTGCATTAGGCTAGGACTTTTTCCTCACTCTAGGTGTTTTTAGCTGGTTCACTCCTTTCATGTAGTTGAAACAAGTTTGTGACAGAAGGTTAAGCCCAACAAAGAGCCAGCAGAGCTGCACAGACCACTGGGAATGGCTTAAGCCGGGGACGCCTGACAAGGAACACATACTTTGGTTATGGTTAGGGCAACTAACAGGCGGGTCCGTGGTCCCCCCACAAGCAGCAGCCAGCGCCACGGGAGGTTGAAGAGGACTGGCCTCTACCTCAATGATGGATGAGAAGGATTGGAGAACCAGACATTGGATATGGGTGCCTTTGTTGATTGTTTTATTTAGAGCGATACACAAACTACGTAGCATAACTTGCTCACGAGCAAACTTAACACACCAACTGGATATTGACAACAAAAAACACACCCCTACTTCCAAACAGTGAACCTAAATAAGGCTTCCAAATAGGGACACTTCGCTGCAGTCTGTTCTTTTATAAAATGTTATTTTATTTTGTTATTTTATGGTTGGGTAGGGATAGAATTTAGTTCCACCTTTTCTTTCCTGTCCAACTGGTCATTCATGTCAGCTGATAGAATATACCAATTAACCTTACAGACATACAAATACGCCATAAACGAAGTGCTTTCAGCTGTGCCACTGTATAACTGAAAAGGGGTTTATAATAGTGTGTACTAACCTTTCCATATTTTTTATTAGTAGTATTAGAAGTCATGGCTGAGTAATGACAGTCAGGCATGTCGTGACCTAAATTCAGCCCACACAGATTTAGTTACTTATTTAATGTTAATTGTCATATAAACATGGCCTAAATTATTGCAAATAGTGTAGCATTGTAAAAAAGCCACTAAAAACCGCAACAAATATTGTGTCTGCAGCCTGGTTTAATTAGTATAAATGCATTCATTGTGTAATACTGCTGCTAAATGATTTCTACACTCCATGCCAAACTATCTATGAGAAAACTTGCTTGTAAGCTACAAAAGTTAATCTATATGACAAAATGTGTAAAATGAAATGAAGTGAAGTCTAAAGCCTACATTTTCTTTTCATGCATCAACAGGCATCACAGAAAAACATGCTGTGGAAATAGCAAGTCCACACATCCTTTTATAAGATCTTGTACCAAACCTCTTGGTAGACTTGCCAATGAGCATTCAACTTGTCTTGTCTTAAATTCTTGAAAGACATCCTGATCTTTTGCAATGTCCTGGTGGTTTGATCTTTCCTTAAATTCGTCATGACTGTATTTGCAGATTTGCACAGTTCAACAATAAGATCCTGCAGATCCTTGGTTAGCTTTTAACATAACACAGACTACTGTGTAAGATGTAAGACTAAACAAAGGTATTTCATTCAGGGCTGCTCAGAATTACATCACTAAATGTCAAGTTAGAGTGCATCACATTTGTACATGATTTGGAAAAGGATTTAAATTTTAAAGTTGAAATCTGAACACAGTAACATAACCTGTATAATAGGAGCACAACTGTATATATATATTTTGGTTTTCTCTTACCTGTTGTTGTCAACAAGATTTCACTAAAGGTAAAAAAAAGTGTGACAAAACAACAGAAGCAGCATTTTAAGAGTAGTCTATATAAACTTGAAACTGTATATTTGCCAGTTCTGGGACTACAAACCCAATTCCAAAATGTATTCTTGTTTGCTGTCATTCTTTGATTTCTCTATCGCACAAAGTTCTCAGTACAAATACATGTGAATAAAATATGTAATGTTACAGTAGTCCAACCCGTTCAGTGACAATTTTAGTAATTATCATGACATGGACATCTGTGACTTTAACTGAAATGGTTTACATTTTTTATTTCACTGATGCTTGATGTTGCCTTATGTTCTTTCTTTGATCGTTGAATAAAAGCGTCTAGAAACTTGAACACGTTTTTTTACCCGCTTGCAGTTCACCCCCTCTTTCTTGCCCTCTGTTTCTTTCTATCTATCTCTCACCAGCGTTGGTATCTTCTCTCTGTGTCTGCCAGAGCGTGAACCTACCTCATCACTGTCACATACATATATACGTTCTCCTCTCCACTGTTTTGCATCAAGTTGTTTGCCTGTCCACAGCAGATGGGGCGGACACACAACGGTGCGTCAGGCGACTAGCTAATAGGAGAGCTGGGATGGGGAGACAGAGAGGGTGGGAGGAGAGAAAAGGAGAACGAGATAGCGAGGGGCGATGGAGATTTGGGAGGAGTGAGAGACATGTGAGATGGAGAGAGGAGATAATTAGCTGAAAGGTGTGGTTAGGGGAGCAGGGGAGATGGAGGAAGGGAAATGCAAACACAGGAAAGAGTCAGGAGAAGAGAGAGAGAGAGAGAGAGAGAGAGAGTAATAAACATATGGGGTTGAGGAGGAGTTGGAAATGGGCTGAGCTAGGAGAGAGGAGGGAGGGAAGGAGAGAGGAGGGAGGGAAGGAGAGGGTGTTGGCAGGTGAAGAGGCTGTGATAGCAGTTAGGAGCCACACTTCCTCAGAACACATTTCCTCCCCAGCTGCCTCCTCTTCCTCCTCTTCCTCCCCATTTTGTTCAACCCGTATCACTGTAATGGTAGCTCTCCCATTCAAAGGCGGTTATGCTAATGTGCAGCTGGGATATCAGCCGTTCCGTGGCTCTTTAACCTTTTGTATTAGCTTTATCGATCCAGAGGATCGCTGCACATAACGATCGCAGATAGCAACTATCTGCAGAGGGAAATGTGTGGGAGCAGACAGGCGGGAAAGTGACGAGTTTGCAGAACGGGACGAAACGTGGTAAATGAAGGAGAAGTCCGGAACAGGTAAGCAGTTTTCCGGCATGTAACTGATGGGAAGAAAAACAGTGGTTTTCCGAGTTCAGACGGAAAGATGAGGAGTGGGAAAATAGGTGGGAAACGAATGATAGCGTGTGATGTGTTTTCTTCCGAGGACAACACAACCAAGTAGGTCAGTGGTGCAGGGAGGGCTGGCTGTTACTGGACCTTATTAGAAATACCCTCCTACACTCAACTCTAGAGAATACATAGTGTTGTACACACAC
Organism: Dallia pectoralis; assembly: GCA_029465975.1. Lineage (NCBI taxonomy): Eukaryota > Metazoa > Chordata > Actinopteri > Esociformes > Umbridae > Dallia > Dallia pectoralis. Next base: position 10,816,861 of record CM055744.1, read on the forward strand.
ACACACACACACGCACACGCACACACGCACACCTGATCTGGTGGTGAGCTGCGGCCCCTGTGGCCTGGACCATCCGTCAGGCCCTGACATGGAGACGAGCCGGGCGACCTTCAGATCGTCCGCTTTACTTCCTTGTCTCTCGCTCACCAATTTTTAAATAGCATTTCCATTCGAATTAAGTGCACTAAAAAGCGGGGTGTTCTTTGAAAATGTAAATGTCATTTGGGATTCCATTTGAATTTAGTCCACTACATGCTTCAGTAAGCATAACCACTGTTGGGCTTCGATCCAGTCATTACATTTACATCTCCTATATACGTTTACATGGAATCATGTACACGCTGTGGATAGCTTATTGTGCCCTGTTGTGTTTAGGAGCATTATGCTACAGTGTCAATAAGGATTTCCATCTGACTTTCCACAGACGTGTTTGAACAAGGGGGGGTAGGGTATTCATGGATGTCTGGACACACCTTGGTGGTCAATGTCATGTCAGGTTTTATACAGCGACAACCTTCGCCTCGTGGCCGGCGCTCATCTCAGCTTCCTTCTCCGGCTCAGATACCTGTCCAGAAGCAGATAAATTATATTTGATGCCTTCAGTACTCCCACTCTGTCTCTCTGTCTGTCTATCTGTCTCTCTTTCTCCAGCCCACTCTCTCTCCTTTCAGTATGTCTCTCTCTCATTACTTCTATTTCTCTCCATCTTTTCGTCACTATCTCTCCCTCTGGCTCTTTCCACCCCTCTCTTTCCATCTTCTCCTGTTCTTCCTCCCTTCATCTCTCCCGTCTATATGCCCCTGTCCTCTGAATCCTCATGTTACCTGAGTCCCGTTACAGAAACAGAGGAACAGCAGTGGGCCATCAGACAGACACAAGAAGTGTTGACAGAATCAATGCCTCCATTGTTGGAGATACTGACATTACAAAACCCATGGTGGTTGGCTCTACCTCACTATTACCCCTAGATAAGACCCATGGTGGTTGGCTCTACCTCACTATTACCCCTAGATAAGACCCATGGTGGTTGGCTCTACCTCACTATTACCCCTAGATAAGACCCATGGTGGTTGGCTCTACCTCACTATTACCCCTAGATAAGACCCATGGTGGTTGGCTCTACCTCACTATTACCCCTAGATAAGACCCATGGTGGTTGGCTCTACCTCACTATTACCCCTAGATAAGACCCATGGTGGTTGGCTCTACCTCACTATTACCCCTAGATAAGACCCATGGTGGTTGGCTCTACCTCACTATTACCCCTAGATAAGACCCATGGTGGTTGGCTCTACCTCACTATTACCCCTAGATAAGACCCATGGTGGTTGGCTCTACCTCACTATTACCCCTAGATAAGACCCATGGTGGTTGGCTCTACCTCACTATTACCCCTAGATAAGACCCATGGTGGTTGGCTCTACCTCACTATTACCCCTAGATAAGACCCATGGTGGTTGGCTCTACCTCACTATTACCCCTAGATAAGACCCATGGTGGTTGGCTCTACCTCACTATTACCCCTAGATAAGACCCATGGTGGTTGGCTCTACCTCACTATAACCTAGATAAGACCCATGGTGGTTGGCTCTACCTCACTATTACCCCTAGATAAGATAGATGTTATCGTGTGTATCACGGTGGCAGGCTGGAAGGTGTAGAATATGCTTAGCTGATGCGTACGTCTTGTTACTTGTCACTTGGTGATTTGAATCTTGGTCTTGGTTTAGCAGCCTAACATGTCTGGGTTTGAGACGTTATGTCTCAGGAGACCCAGGCTGACAGGATGAACATTTGGGTGGGGAAACCACTGGAGAGTTGAGTGAGACGGGGACAGCAGAGGGGGAGGGAGAGATGCACGGATCTCCTTCTCTTCTAGTTAGCTTTGAACATCTAAGCAGCTTGGTATCTCCTCAAGGCTACAGTTAGGACACAGGAGGACCTCACTAGAATGTTGGAGTTTTTCTTAATCATTTAAAGACATATTTTTTGGCCATTTGGTTTGCTTTATAAAGATCATAGAGTGTCGAAATAGTGTTTTGAATCAAAAAGTTGGACTCAAGCTGCAGCATGTGCACTAAGAGGACAACAATACTTTGAATGAATTAAGTGTATTAGAATTAGCTTGATGGCAGGAAATTCACCACCCAAACATTTTTCAGTATTGTTATACACTGATGAGCCAAAACATTATGACCAACTAATGTCTAATATGCTGGTGGTCCTCTGCATGCTGCCAATAACAGTGCCAACCAGCCAAGACATGGTGTCTACAAGACGGGTGTCCGGTGGTGTACTGTTGTGTCCTGCGGTGTCCGGGGGTGCCAGGGGAACTCGTCATTATGTTCCTCAAACTGTTCCCAAATAATGTCTGCAGTGTGGCAGGGTGCATTATCCTGCTGAGAAACCCCTTCCATCAGGGAATAGCATTGTCACGTGAGTGGTCATAATGTTTTGGCTCATCAGTGTACAGTCCTGTGAGTGGTCGTAATGTTATGGCTCATCAGTGTACAGTCCTGTGAGTGGTCATAATGTTTTGGCTCATCAGTGTACAGTCCTGTGACTGGTCGTAATGTTATGGCTCATCAGTGTACAGTCCTGTGAGTGGTCGTAATGTTTTGGCTCATCAGTGTACAGTCCTGTGAGTGGTCATAATGTTTTGGCTCATCAGTGTACAGTCCTGTGAGTGGTCGTAATGTTTTGGCTCATCAGTGTACAGTCCTGTGAGTGGTCGTACTGTTTTGGCTCATCAGTGTATAGTCCTGTGAGTGGTCGTAATGTTTTGGCTCATCAGTGTACAGTCCTGTCAGTGGTCGTAATGTTTTGGCTCATCAGTGTACAGTCCTGTGAGTGGTCGTAATGTTTCGGCTTATCAGTATGTCTGGACAGACTATTGTAGTGGAATAACATCAACAGAAATTACAGCAATTGAAGAAGAAGAGGACATTCATATTTTCCCTCAAAATGTGTTATTTTTTATTGTTGAAAAAATAAACTGATTGCGTGTCTATATGTAGGGGGCATAATAGAAAAGAAATCCAGTAGAGGATATTGAATTAGTCGTAAGGGAGCGTCTTTTTGAAAAATTGGCCTGTCATGACGCCAAGTCAAAAAAAATGTGATACTGGAAGGGAGATAGTTCCTGCGCACACACACACACACACACACACACACACACACACACACACACACACACACACACACACACACACACACACACACACACACACACACACACACACACAGAGGCAAACACGCCAGCAGGAATGCAAGAGAAATAGACCCTCTGCTGCTTCGTAATCAAAACATTGGCAAAATCACCCGAGAGAGAAAGACAAATAGCATTGACCTATGTTCTTCCTCTCTTGCAATGTTTCTCTGCACTTGTCAAATTTTAATCAAGCACTTGATGAGCATTGTTGACCACCAACTGCTAGTTTGTGCTGAAGAACAAAAAATATTACAAAATATAATTTTCTCCCTTGATCTAGGATTCAAGCTGAGGAACTCCTTATTCCAGAACGTTCCAGGATAGTGCAGGGCTGGGGAACTTTCAGACCTTGTATCCTCGCCTTTCCACAAAGGAACCCAGTTCCCGAGTTTTTTTCCAAAAGGGAGCAGACGGAAGGTAGAAATTAATTATCATAATCAGGGAATATAAAATAATATTAATAGAAAAAATTAAAAGTAATAGTAAACATGTAAGATTGCGTGTGAACACTGGGAATGTCTTGAAGTTGAATAGATAGATGGACAGAGGTCAACACTCCAACTGATCTTCTGTAAACCATCACAAAGACAACTTTGTTGATAAAACAGGCCTCTTACAGTCCAACACATACTTTGGGTGCGATGTAATTAGCCAAAGAGCAAAGGTCCTTGTGTCTGGAAAATGTGTGCAGCCATGTCTAAATATGAAGTGCTACTGTGGGACTTAATTGTTGTACGATAATTATATACATTTCGCAATAGTACGTATTTCCACCAATCAGAAGTGTTCAGTCCAGGAATGGTTTGGGGCAAATGCCTGCCCCATAATCCCGTTGCCTTAACCTTGCTAATGGAATTATTTTCTGATGGAGGTGGACGGTATGTAACTGTCACCCTCATTGAAACAATAGTGTCCTAGTGAGGTACTCTGGGGTACATATGAGGTTAAACAAGAGAGAGGAATTATTCAGACATGTAGTTAAAGTGCTAATTGACAATAGACATCTATTCTCATATGCTATCTGATTTATTTTTTTATTATTTTTATTTATTAACTCACCACGGTTACTGTCCTCAGTAAACCTCACTGGTCGTGACGTCTGGGGGAAGTACGTGTCTGTCTGAAGTCTAACTGAAGGCAGTGTCTTCCTCTTCCTCACAACCTGGAGGATTCTGCTGACGTCTGGTTTTATTCACAGACACGGACAAACAGACGTCTACACACATGCCCATGTAGGCATAATTCTGCTGACGTCTGGTGGTATTCACAGACACAGACACACAGACATGCCCATGTTGGCACCAACACCTATCCCTGTCGCTCAGCCAGCCCCTTCCCTGCTATACCTCCATGGGATCTTACCTGGGCTGGCTGAAGTAATCAGGAAATATAAGTGCATCAGACGGCCAAAACTGGAACACCCTCACACCTCTCTCTGCTCTGAGCGTTGACATGTCCTTGAAATGAGTTACGAGCTGTAAGGAGAGAGAATATCGTGGTCATGTTCCCAGAAAATAGTGTTAGCCCATACGCAAAGTGTTAGCCCATACGCGAAGTGTTAGCCCATACGCAAAGTGTTAGCCCATACGCAAAGTGTTAGCCCATACGCAAAGTGTTAGCCCATACGCAAAGTGTTAGCCCATACGCAAAGTGTTAGCCCATAGGCAAAGTGTTAGCCCATACGCAAAGTGTTAGCCCATACGCAAAGTGTTAGCCCATACGCAAAGTGTTAGCCCATACGCAAAGTGTTAGCCCATAGGCAAAGTGTTAGCCCATACGCAAAGTGTTAGCCCATACGCAAAGTGTTAGCCCATACGCAAAGTGTTAGCCCATACGCAAAGTGTTAGCCCATATTCAAAGTGTTAGCCCATAGGCAAAGTGTTAGCCCATACGCAAAGTGTTAGCCCATAGGCAAAGTGTTAGCCCATACGCAAAGTGTTAGCCCATAGGCAAAGTGTTAGCCCATACGCAAAGTGTTAGCCCATAGGCAAAGTATTACCCATAGGCAAAGTGTTAGCCCATACGCAAAGTGTTAGCCCATAGGCAAAGTGTTAGCCCATACGCAAAGTGTTAGCCCATAGGCAAAGTATTACCCATAGGCAAAGTGTTAGCCCATATGAAGTGTTAGCCCATACGCAAAGTGTTAGCCCATAAGTGTTAGCCCATAAGTGTTAGCCCATAAGTGTTAGCCCATAAGTGTTAGCCCATACGCAAAGTGTTAGCCCATACGCAAAGTGTTAGCCCATATGCAAAGTGTTAGCCCATATGAAGTGTTAGCCCATAGGCAATACACAGTCGCTTAGGATGTGCATGTCTGCTACATGTCAGTTATGTGCATAGGTTTTCCATTACATCAGATCATTTAAGGTCAAATGTGATTTGTGCTGGACATAATATCAGAACCACATAGAAGGGGTCCCCCCAACCCCCTGAGACACCTCCAGTTCACAGCCATAACCCCTAACCCGAACAACAAGCCAACAACAGCCAGAACACTGTGTTCTTTGTTCCCCCCTCTAAAGAGTCTTATTCCGTCTGACACAGGTCTTCGTAGTCTCTTGGGTGGTTGCTGTCTGTGACTGGCCCAGCTCCCTGCCTGCCTCCCTAAATGAACACATTGGCTTCTCACAGACATAGGGTCACCTTCTCTGCCTTATAGCTGTCTTCCCAGTCTCCCTCCCTCCCCTTTCCCAGAGACTCATTCCCCCCAAATCTAGCCTTCTCTGGAGGTAAGTCTTCCATTAGGGCTTGAGTCCGTTTTTCCAATGTTCTCTGTTTGTGTGTCTATCTGTGTCTCTGTGTGTCTGTGTGTCTCTATGTCTGTCTGTGTGTGTGTCTATGTTTGTCTATGTGTCTCTATGTCTGTGTGTGTGTGTGTGTGTGTGTCTCTATGTGTGTGTCTATGTTTGTCTATGTGTCTGCGTGTCTCTATGTCTGCCTGTGTGTGTGTTAGTCTCTTTGTGTGTCTCTATGTTTGTCTATGTGTCTGCGTGTCTCTATGTGTGTCTGTGTGTGTGTCTTTTTGTGTGTCTCTATGTTTGTCTGTGTGTCTGCATGTCTCTGTGTGTCTGTGTGTGTGTCTTTTTTGTGTGTCTCTATGTGTGTCTGTGTGTGTGTCTTTTTGTGTGTCTCTATGTTTGTCTGTGTGTCTGCATGTCTCTGTGTGTCTGTATGTCTCTGTGTGTGTCTGTCTTCTGTGCGCGTGTAGGTGGGTTCCAGGTGTTTGTCTGGTTGCAAGCATGTTTAAGACCCAAGGCTTAAGAGATTGAGATAATGACCCCCTGCCCCCCCCCCTCTCCCATCTCTAAAAGCAATAACAATCAGCTCAAGAGGGGTTATCATTAAATGGAGGAAGAGACACGGAGACGCACAGAGGATGAGTTAGTAAATTAAAAAAACAAGTTGATCGCTCTGCTATCACCGAGTCAAGTCGTTATGCCCCAAAAAGCGTATCATTTCTGAAAACCCTGGGAACTCTTAACCATGGCCCCAAACAATAACTCCCTTGGTTTGGCCTCACACACACACACACACACACACACACACACACACACACACACACACACACACACACACACACACACACACACACACGCAGAGCTTCTGCTCAATAAAATAAGCTCCATATTTCCACTGGGCACCACGCTGCTTCCCGCTCCACACCGACTCTCACGCTGCTGATTGGGTTCGTGACTCGAGTTATCTTTTTGGTGCAATGACCACAAGTTATGGAGCGAAACTTCATTAACCCGCCGGGCGTAATGCAATTAGTAGCCGGCCACACAATCAATTACAACGGCCCAATCTCCCGACCGCTGCTTCAATGCCGCGTGCAGATGAAGAACCAGCGCCAATGTGTCCTGGTCGGATGGATCATATTAAACACAGCAGTGGGCTTTAAACATCAAAAGGGATACAACGAAAGCAATCGTGGAGAATGTGCGAGACATGGATCTGCTGGAGCTGCAATAGCACGGCTATATAGTCGGGGGATCAAAGCGGAGAGGATATCTCAAGCAGAATGGATGCTAGGGGCCCACTATCAGTGTATCTGCGCTGGTTATGGAGTGTTTCTGCTTTGGCCCAAACGGTCTCCTGCAGCACACGCGGTCGCATTACAGCCGAGCAGTTACAGCATTTGGCGAGTGAACAAAAGGTGACTGAATTGTCCCTAGCCACGGGGCAAACGCCTACGCCTAATTGCCTCAGGGTCGCGTCAATAAGGGTTGACCCCTGGCTGTGACCCCGCCCTCCATAAGATGTCTCAGGGACATGCATTTCCCTCTAACGTCTAAACAGTTGTAGGGTTGTGTGTGTGTGTGTGTGTGTGTAAATATATATCACCTCACACTCTCTATTTGTACAGGTGTGATGTGGTACTCTTGTTCTGGCATGTTCTGTCTAAGAAATGTTACGACATTACCCCGTTACGACATTACCCCGTTACGACATTACCCCGTTACGACATTACCACACAGGCAGACAAACAGACAGACAGGTAGAAACATAGACAGACAGACAGACATACACACAGGTAGACACAAATGCAGACAGACAGACAGGCAGGTAGAAACATAGAGAGACAGACAGATAGACACACAGGTAGACAGGCAAACACACAGGCAGACAGACAGACACACATGCAGACAGACAGACAGGCAGGCAGACAGGCAGACAGGAAGACACCAGACAACCTAAGAGTGTATTGACGGGCCTCTCAAGCTAGAAGGAACTTTAACCTTGTTCACTATCAGCACTTGATCTAAACTCTATCTAATTAATGGGGTGATTAATTGCTTGATTGATCCTGTAAATCAATGAAGAAGTTAACATCAAAAGCCCTTGGGATGAAATAGAAATCGCAAACTAAAATACCATAAGGTGCCAAACATGTTAAAATTGAAACCTTATGCCAAGTCTGTAGTTTAGTGGTACCTTATGCCATGTCTGTAGTTTAGTGGTACCTTATGCCATGTCTGTAGTTTAGTGGTACCTTATGCCATGTCTGTAGTTTAGTGGTACCTTATGCCATGTCTGTAGTTTAGTAGTATCCTATGCCATGTCTGTAGTTTAGTGGTACCTTATGTCATGTCTATAGTTTAGCGGTACCTTATGTCATGTCTGTAGTTTAGCGGTACCTTATGCCATGTCTGTAGTTTAGTGGTACCTTATGTCATGTCTGTAGTTTAGTGGTACCTTATGTCATGTCTGTAGTTTAGCGGTACCTTATGTCAAGTCTGTAGTTTAGCGGTACCTTATGCCATGTCTGTAGTTTAGTGGTACCTTATGTCATGTCTGTAGTTTAGCGGTACCTTATGGCATGTCTGTAGTTTAGCGGTACCTTATGTCATGTCTGTAGTTTAGCGGTACCTTATGCCATGTCTGTAGTTTAGTGGTACCTTATGTCATGTCTGTAGTTTAGCGGTACCTTATGTCATGTCTGTAGTTTAGCGGTACCTTATGTCATGTCTGTAGTTTAGCGGTACCTTATGCCATGTCTGTAGTTTAGTGGTACCTTATGTCATGTCTGTAGTTTAGCGGTACCTTATGCCATGTCTGTAGTTTAGTGGTACCTTATGCCATGTCTGTAGTTTAGTGGTACCTTATGTCATGTCTGTAGTTTAGCGGTACCTTATGCCATGTCTGTAGTTTAGTGGTACCTTATGCCATGTCTGTAACTACCTCAGCCGATTTAGTGGTACAGAAAATATTCTGGGTTGGTTTGTTTTGACAATTTGCCCAGCCCTTCTCTGACATTGCCTGGGTCAGAGGTCAGGAAAGCCAGGGAGCTCAGTAGTTTACTGGTAACCAAGGAGCTTTAATCTCAGGACCAACTCGGATGTGGATGTGGATGGGGCCATGCCCCACTCTCCCTTACCTGTACTCCACAATCAGCTTCTCTGTCCGGCAGATGTGAAAGGAGAGATGGCCTCACACCACGCTGGTGGTCAGTTCAAATTTAGAATGCATCCCAGTGTCTGTGGGTGAGTGTCCTGCGGGGGTGCGTTTGGGCATACAGCCTCTCAGAATCATCCCGCCTTACACCCAACCCCTCATCCCAACGAACACAACCCAGACGAATGGTGATTCAGGGATATTACACGGGCGTGCTCTCTCCTGTGTGTCTTCTATCTGTCTGTGTGGTGTGTGTGTGTGTGTGTGTATAGATATATAGTGGCGTTTGGTTAATAATCCCCTGACCGTTTCATTGCAGTAATCAGAGTGTGATCGGCTAGCGCTGGCAGGATGACTTAGAGCTCAAGGCCTCGCCTCATTAACTCCATGTGACCGGTGCCGCCGGAGTGGGATGGGCTGTGTCGCCACGCCGCCACCGAGCAGAGCTTCAGGACAAATTGGAATTGCCTGGCCAGTCGGTGGGGCCGGGATATTGGGGAGGGGGAATAAAGACAATCTACTGATACCGGATGAGTAAACCAAGGGAGTTATGCATTAGAAGGCCTGTTTTTCTCTTTGGTCACAGGCTTGAGTTAGACTCTGGCACCATGTTACTAGGAAGGGATGCCTGCTGGATTTACCCTGTGGAGAGAAAGGTCTCTGGCTAGACCGGTTCCTTCTGACCCCACTGATGCATTCAGACTAAACACTTCTTTGAACAAGGCCCCACAAAATGGGTATTTGGAGCAATTTGAGACACGGTCGTTTTTTTTGTGAGGAGCACAGACCAGCTCTCTCCTCTCCTCAGAGAGCGGCCCGAGGATTTGTCACCGAGTTATCTCTCCTCAATGACTAGGGATTCTAATTAAAGATGTGATTAGACTTCCACCTTAAGCACCTTACTGGAAAAGAACTACAATCCATTTACACTGACAGGACAGGGTCTGTTTCGGAGATACTGTTCTACAGCCATGTTGTCTTCTCTACTTTTGTAAATGCTGGCACAAGGAGTGTTTTCTTCTTCGCAAACACCGCTATTTCAATGTGGAGATTAAAGGTTCTTGTGAGAAATTGTTCAGCGTGCCTCATCTCAATCTCAATTTTTCCCCTTAACCTTTTTCCAAGGTCATTGTGCCAAATTCTATCAACTGGAAATCCAATTCCTGGCTTTTGGGCAACATGCTAACATTAGCGACACATTAGAGACATTTTCCAATAATCAATTCAGAATTAATTTCGAAAAGGCCAAATAAAAGCCAGCGCCCGTGTTGCTTTAATAAGCTGTGTCATCAACGAGAAATCCATTTGAATTTGTGTAAATGATCGTATGATAATCAGTTTACAAGTTCTACATGACATAGATTTATAGATGGCACTCAGCACTTGTGTTTTTTTACTCTGAGGAGCATTACAGAGCTTGCCACAGAGTACATGTACATTTAATTAACAACGCATCCATCTTGTTAACAGTGATTGCCTGATTCACTGGAGCGTATAATGCTATGTAACATATAACACATATATATAGAATGTGCCTGAACTGAAGACAAAGACAATTATACGACAAAGCATTGATTTGCCTGATTCAGCACAAACATTTGTACAATATTGATTCAACTCATCACCACATTACATCGCAGTCTGTAGGAAACGCAGGTCTCATGCAGAGAAGAGACATTGTTTTGTCGTTACGGTTCACATTAAACTTTGAATTTCTTTTGAATTAAACGATTTTGATCTACTAAAAAGTTGAATATTGAATAAACAGCAAGTAAATCTCCTGAACGCAGCTCACTCTCTCACCACACCACCAATCTCCTGAACGCAGCTCACTCTCTCACCACACCACCAATCTCCTGAACGCAGCTCACTCTCTCACCACACCACCAATCTCCTGAACGCAGCTCACTCTCTCAACCACACCACCAATCTCCTGAATATACGTATATTTAAACCTTAGTGTACCGACCTGTACCTGCTTGTGCGCTTTAGACTCTGATTCCTAACCTGATTGCTAACCTGATTCCTAACCTGATTGCTAACCTGATTGCTAACCTGATTCCTAACCTGATTGCTAACCTGATTCCTAACCTGATTTTTAACCTGATTTTTAACCTGATTGCTAACCTGATTGTTAACCTGATTCCTAACCTGATTCCTAACCTGATTGTTAACCTGATTGCTAACCTGATTGCTAACCTGATTCCTAAGCTGTACCGTAGCCGTTGCTTCTAGTTTGATACTCTGCCTGTTTCCTGGCGTTGCCTCTAGTCCAACCTGTACATTGCCCGACCTTTGTTTATTTCCTGTGTATGACCTTCTGCCTGCCCTTTGACCCAGATTACATTGAACACCTGGTGCACTGCGTGTCCCATTGTATTCATTACACATCACTGTAAAGCATTTTGTTGTTTGACACCGGAATAAAGGAATTTGACAACCCAGGCACATTCTCTAATCAATAAATTAACTGGATTTGATTGTTCAGTTCAAATTGTTATTATAAGCCATTGTCATCAGGATGTTGTCATAAGTATTCATCAAAATATTATCTCATCATTAAATATTAATGTTCACTTATTAAGCCATGTGACTTCAATAGCCTTTTGTACATCAATATTTTGTACAATATACCAAATACATATAAAAATATATGAATGAATACATGAAAAAAATAACATCTTCTGAAACGAATTCAGACCGACTTTTTAATTTTTTTTGTTGTGATAAAGATATAATTTCTAAGACTTAATTATTTTCCATTTAACTCCGTAACACATATTTGAAGTCCACCAGTGGGAAATTAAATTGATTGAAAAATTTACATTTTTAAATACAAATACAATCTATATAATCTCTTATATAGTTGAACAAGAACTACATTGGTCAGGGAGGTGACCAAGAACATAACGGACACTCTGATCTAGTCCCGGTGTTTGTGCTACATTGTGTTGAGTGTTGTTGGTTGCTGCCAAACGAGCACACTTGTTGTAGATGTTGCCTCTTCACCCCTGCCCACGCAAACACCCAAGCTTAAAGTGCAGTCTCTCAGCTTTAATTTGAGGGTATCCCATCCACATCCAAATCGAAGGAATAGTTAGGATTTACTGCTCTTTAATATGTAGTCCCCTCTTTTTCAAGGAACCAAAAGTGTGACAAACTTGAGCCTACTGAAGAAATCATCTCTGCCCTCCAGTTATTTTTAGGCTCTGTTAAACACTTTTAAACCCAGCAATTGCAATTAGACCTTAGACTGTTTTGTTGATTGCTCTCACCTGCACCTCATTTAGTTTCGTTAGTGTGCATATTTAGGTGTCCCTCTTTTTTCTCACCAAAATCATAAACCGCAACAGGAAGGTTCAAACCAAAGAAGTTGTTACGGTTCCTAGTGGGCTAGGAGGGAGTTGGTTAGTAGTCGGTCACAGCTGGTTTACATTGGGGTTTAATTAGAGTATCATGGTTCCTAGTGGGCTAGGAGGGTGTTGGTTAATAGTCGGTCACAGCTGGTTTACATTGGGGTTTAATTGAAGTGTCACGGCTGTTGGGGATTTGGTGATTATGTTTCGTAAAAAAACTATTTTTGGTATTCACATTTGTTGTTTGTTATTTCCAAAGTCACAACGTTACATAGAGAGGTGAGTGTTTCAAGTTTATGTCGTGCTGTTGTTGTTTGACTGTTTTTTATAAACCGCTGTTCAGCCCATTTTCATTTCAAACAAGTTAGTGTTTTCGCCGTTCACGGTTTGTTTTACGTTTATGTTAAAATAAGCCTGTCTTTTGACAGATACCTGGCTCTGCTCATGGCTTTTATGCACTACACCACCCAAAAGCGTGACAGAATGACCAACCCGAACGAAATGACTCATTAGAGTCTGACAATGGGAGGTTTCCCCGGAGATTGTAGCTCCAGCTTTAGCCGGAGATGCCGCAAGACGAGTATAGGCTCGCTCCACTTCGAAATACGAACCACCGATTGGCCTATCAGGGCCGATTACAACGAGTCCATGGTCCATCCATGAAGAAGGCAAGAGGGCACCCCGGAAGCTTATGGGGGGTTCATGAAGGACAGCGGGGAAAACACCCACCGCCCTGGTGCCGCAGCAACCGTCACCCACTGCTCCGGGGCTGCAGATAGTGGGAGAAAAAAATGTGGAGCTGCAGCCACAACCCACAGCTCCAGGCATGCTACAACCCCTATCCAGCCACCAACCTCCAGGACCCAAAGACCCTATAAAGGTTGGGAGTACCAGTCTCTGGACGGTTTGGCTGGAGCACCTTCCTCCCCCTGCGTGCCTGGGGGCGTGGCCTCCCTCTTACCCATCCTCCCCCCGCATGCCTGGACATGTGGCCTCGTCCTCCACCGGCGTGTATGGGTGAGTGCTCCCCTTCTCCTATGCCGGTTTCTCCTCTGCCAGCCTCCCCTCTGCTGGCCTCCCCCATATGCTGGCCTCCCCCAGAGGAGAACTGAGAAGCCGCCTCCGTGGCGGAGAGAGTTGCTGAGGAGAACCCCTGCAGAACCACCTCCTCTGGGGTTTCTCTGTTCCATTGCATCTAGGTAGTTTCATTTCAAATCCATTGTGGTGGCGTGCGAAGCCCAAATTCTGACATTTTTGTCCGTGTCAATTTATTTCCAGACCTAACTGCAACTCAGCAGCTGCACGAGTCCACAGGCCCTATCAACTCTCACTGGTGTGGTGTTATGGTCATCTGCTTCCCATCGTCCAGTTTGGGACCGTGCTGACTGCAACTTGTGTCCATAGCGATACCTTAGCAGGTGTGTTTCTGTCCGGCAGCATCTATTGTTGTGTAGCAGGACAAACTGTCTGCACTGATGGTCCACCGTCTTTTCTAAAGAGTCAAACAGGTGCAATCGCTCAGCTAATCAACAACCCACTGACACTCCTGCAAGAGGTGGTTTAACTGGCTGGAACCAATCAGCCAATTCATACGATCAGCCCATTACACATAGATCAGCCCATTACACATAGATCAGCCCATTACACATAGATCAGCCCAGCACACATAGATCAGCCCATTACACATAGATCAGCCCAGCACACATAGATCAGCCCATTACACATAGATCAGCCCAGCACACATAGATCAGCCCAGCACACATAGATCAGCCCAGCACACATAGATCAGCCCATTACACATAGATCAGCCCATTACACATAGATCAGCCCATTACACATAGATCAGCCCATTACACATAGATCAGCCCATTACACATAGATCAGCCCATTACACATAGATCAGCCCATTACACATAGATCAGCCCATTGCACATAGATCAGCCCAGCGCACATAGATCAGCCCAGCACACATAGATCAGCCCAGCCCACGTAGATCAGCCCAGCACACGTAGATCAGCCCAGCACACATAGATCAGCCCATTACACATAGATCAGCCCAGCACACATAGATCAGCCCATTACACATAGATCAGCCCATTACACATAGATCAGCCCAGCACACATAGATAAGCCCAGCACACATAGATCAGCCCATTACACATAGATCAGCCCATTACACATAGATCAGCCCATTACACATAGATCAGCCCATTACACATAGATCAGCCCATTACACACATAGATCAGCCCATCACACATAGATCAGCCCAGCACACATAGATCAGCCCATCACACATAGATCAGCCCATCACACATAGATCAGCCCATCACACATAGATCAGCCCATTACACATAGATCAGCCCAGCACACATAGATCAGCCCATTACACATAGATCAGCCCAGCACACATAGATCAGCCCAGCACACATAGATCAGCCCAGCACACATAGATCAGCCCATTACACATAGATCAGCCCATTACACATAGATCAGCCCATTACACATAGATCAGCCCATTACACATAGATCAGCCCATTACACATAGATCAGCCCATTGCACATAGATCAGCCCAGCACACATAGATCAGCCCAGCACACATAGATCAGCCCATTACACATAGATCAGCCCATTACACATAGATCAGCCCATTGCACATAGATCAGCCCAGCACACATAGATCAGCCCAGCACACATAGATCAGCCCAGCCCACGTAGATCAGCCCAGCCCACGTAGATCAGCCCAGCACACATAGATCAGCCCATTACACATAGATCAGCCCAGCACACATAGATCAGCCCATTACACATAGATCAGCCCATTACACATAGATCAGCCCAGCACACATAGATAAGCCCAGCACACATAGATCAGCCCATTACACATAGATCAGCCCATTACACATAGATCAGCCCATTACACATAGATCAGCCCATTACACATAGATCAGCCCATTACACATAGATCAGCTCATTACACATAGATCAGCCCATTACACATAGATCAGCCCATTACACACATAGATCAGCCCATCACACATAGATCAGCCCAGCACACATAGATCAGCCCATCACACATAGATCAGCCCATCACACATAGATCAGCCCATCACACATAGATCAGCCCATCACACATAGATCAGCCCATCACACATAGATCAGCCCATCACACATAGATCAGCCCATCACACATAGATCAGCCCATCACACATAGATCAGCCCATTACACATAGATCAGCTCATTACACATAGATCAGCCCATTACACATAGATCAGCCCATTACACATAGATCAGCCCAGCACACATAGATCAGCCCAGCACACATAGATCAGCCCAGCACACATAGATCAGCCCATTACACATAGATCAGCCCATTACACATAGATCAGCCCATTACACATAGATCAGCCCATTACACATAGATCAGCCCATTACACATAGATCAGCCCATTACACATAGATCAGCCCATTGCACATAGATCAGCCCATTGCACATAGATCAGCCCAGCACACATAGATCAGCCCAGCCCACGTAGATCAGCCCAGCACACATAGATCAGCCCATTACACATAGATCAGCCCATTACACACATAGATCAGCCCATCACACATAGATCAGCCCAGCACACATAGATCAGCCCATCACACATAGATCAGCCCATCACACATAGATCAGCCCATCACACATAGATCAGCCCATCACACATAGATCAGCCCATCACACATAGATCAGCCCATCACACATAGATCAGCCCATCACACATAGATCAGCCCATCACACATAGATCAGCCCATTACACATAGATCAGCTCATTACACATAGATCAGCCCTTTACACATAGATCAGCCCATTACACATATAGATCAGCCCATCACACATAGATCAGCCCATCACACATAGATCAGCCCATCACACAGGCCGTCCCTCCAAACATTCTGCATGGGAGTGGTGGGTCCAATATGACCGCTTTCTATCAAACACAAACATATCAAAAAGAAAGAAAATGCACGTCCTTCCACACTGGACCGCCAAATTGTTTTTACTTATCTGGTATCTAATGATAATTTTCCGCGTGCATTTTGATATAGTTTGACCAGTCAAAAACATAGTTTTTCAGAAACCTCATTCTAATTTAAAATGTGAAAAATCTACTAAACTTATCTAATACATTTCATCATGAGGCCAATTGAAGTAATATCTAGGGGGTGCTGTATTCTCAAAATGTGAAAAACATTCTTTTGAATACGGATTTTATTTGTACAGATCGAAAATAACACAGCACCCAGCAAGGTGTTCAAAAGAAATCTGCTCTGCCACTGTTAATAGAGACGATTCCTTGCAGGTTGGAGAGGACGTCTTTGATCCAGAGATGGAGACAACCATTCAGCCCTCAGATCAGTGTGCCTTGGCAGCTAAATTTGTATTTTAATGGTGTTAAACGCAGAGCTAAATATGGATAGGACTTAAGCGTGAGCCTTAAATTGCTCAATGTGTTTGGCTGGAGTGTTAAATGGGGAGATGTGTCATATGCAACTTTTTTAAATATATATTTTCCACTTTGCGCTTCATTGATAGAGAGTAACTGGGGAAATACACAGCAGAGTGTGCTTAAACACCACTAGGCTGAAATCCAACCCATGCTCCAGCTGTATTTGTCGTTAGATTAGACCGCTGGACAAGCCTATTCCATCATCATCTGTACATTTTTTAAGCAACCCGAAAGCGTGTCTAGAACAATACAAGAGCCGCAATGTGATTAGATGGAACCATATTTGGACATTTCCTAAGGCTGGAAAATTCCAATCAACTAAAATCATTCTAGAGATTAGCTTGCGCCAGCAGGGGGTACATGCTAGATGTACAGTCAATAAATAAATCAAATGCATTTTATAATTACTTTAGCTGTTGTGACAACATGCACAGATATCCAGAACAAAATCCCATAGCCAGGAACAAGATAAATTTGACAATCATTGACTCGGAAAAACCTCCTAGTATGGTTGGACTGTTTGTGAACCCCGGGAAATGTTCTGTATTTCTGCATACAAATGTCAAATAGATGACAATTAGGTGAGTGGGAACCATGTTGTATTTCTATAATAGGGATCTATCAACGTCTGATATTCACTACACAAATAAAGGATTTCTGTCGGCCTCTCTTTTGTCAGGGTTGCAAGGAAAAACACACTATTCTCCAAAAGGAAGGATGGAACAATGAATTCTGACCATGTGATGGGATAACATCCGGACATCTGACGATCAACAGAATGGATGCGGTTAAATTTCCTCCAAATCGATATGCAGGACTGTTGGCCCGAAACGTTTAAAATTGGGGTCACACCAGATACTGAAAGCTAAAACTCACTCACGTTTGCTACTACCAGATATGTAATATTGGGGTCATTTTCCTCAATGAATTAACAGGAAAGTATATTTTTTGTCTCATTAGTTTAAATAAGTTCTGTTAATCTACTTTTAAGAAACAGTACAACAAAATGCAGTTTGCATCCAACCAGAAGTGCAAATAAGGAGTGCCAAAAATGATATGCAGAGCAGTGTGTCAATGTACCAATGAATGAGTCAAATGAGATGATGGACAATGTAAGGATGAGCAAATGTGCAGGTGTTCAGTTCAACAATGTAGCAAATAGCAAATGTGCAGGTGTTCAGTTCAACAATGTAGCAAATAGCAAATGTGCAGGTGTTCAGTTCAACAATGTAGCAAATAGTAAATGTGCAGAGGGCAGTACAAGCGGAGAACATCTGTGCAAGTGGTGAATGGATAGTACAAACAGTAAGCATTGTGCAAATGGCAGATCAAGTAAATAAGTTAGCAGTGTGTGCATGCAAGGTTACCAATGGGGTTCAGAGTTCAGCAGGGGGGCAGCAGGTTATGGCTCGGGTGTGAGGGGTCCCTGGTAATGTAAACTTTAGACAGCAACAGCCATGGCTGTTTGCCCACTAGTATTTCCCCACAGCGATGTATCTCTTAGCGATCATAATTTCCACCCTTTTCACAAACCTAAAATACGACCGGTTGTAGGCAGGTCCGGTGTGAGAAATGATGTCGGTTCGTTTACCAGGCTGTTACCAATGATGTGGCAGTTGTAACCTTTGCCAGCCATGTCTCTATGCCTATCGCTAGGTAGGTTTTCCTAAACACAATCAGACAGATCAATAAGTGATTACTAGATGGAATGAATTTCCCTGAATGTCGAACATATTCATCATCACATGTGTTGTCAGAGCATTTCTTTTTCTATTTCATTTAACCTTTCTTTAACCATACAAGTCAATTAAGAATACAGTCATAAGTTATATTTTCAAAAGGACAGAAAATGCCTGCTCTATGCGATGAGCACTGGGATATACTGTAAATAAATGAATACAGCACACTGCTTTAGACACTACAAGCACTTTCCTCAAACTAAACCAACCTGGACCAGCTAAAACAATTCTGATCTTATTTGGTGAAAAGGAAGAGGTGACGATACATGTCATTTAAAATTCAGTCTTGCAAACCTTTCATATCTTGTCTTTTTTAATCTGTTCTGTACTCTGTTAGACAGTAGTCTTTTATCAACAATCAGTGAGTAAAAAAAATCTTAAATACTTGATTCATCAGTAATCAAGATTAATGAAGAATGCTGCAGTATTTCTATTTTAAAGTAAAAACAATTATTTTCAATCAAGCAATTGTGACATTATCAACAGTTTTCAATGTATCCTCAATTGTCTAAACTGACAGAAATACACAGTATACAAAACCGATATGAAACAAAACTTTCTATAACTATGAACTATAACTATAAGAAATAACACGAACGGTTGCCAGCATAATCTGAAAATCCTAAATTGGTGCCAAACCCCATTTAAAACAATGAAAACATACTTGTCCATAAAAAGATGACAGATATGATTGACGTCAATCAAGTGGTATTGAGGTTGCAGAAATCAAGATACATGACCAACACTAATGAGACAACATATTAGACATAGGTGAAGCAAATGATGTTGATCATCTCTTAGACCCAATGTCAATGTCTTGTGAGCTTTGTACTGGTCCTTGGAGCCGTGTACTGGTCCTTGGAGCCGTGTACTGGTCCTTGGAGCCGTGTACTGGTCCTTGGAGCCGTGTACTGGTCCTTGGAGCCGTGTACAAGTCCCTGGAGCCGTGTACTGGTCCTTGGAGCCGTGTAATGGTCCTTGGGGCCGTGTACTGGTCCTTGGAGCTGTGTACTGGTCTTTGGAGCCGTGTACTGGTCCCTGGAGCCGTGTACTGGTCCCTGGAGCCGTGTACTGGTCCCTTTAGCCGTGTACTGGTCCCTGGAGCCGTGTACTGGTCCCTGGAGCCGTGTACTGGTCCCTGGAGCCGTGTACTGGTCCCTGGAGCCGTGTACTGGTCCTTGGAGCCGTGTACTGGTCTTTGGAGCCGTATACTGGTCCCTGGAGCCGTGTACTGGTCCCTGGAGCCGTGTACTGGTCCCTGGAGCCGTGTACTGGTCCCTGGAGCCGTGTATGGTCCTTGGAGCCGTGTACTGGTCCCTGGAGCCGTGTACTGGTCCCTGGAGCCGTGTACTGGTCCCTGGAGCCGTGTACTGGTCCTTGGAGCCGTGTACTGGTCCTTGGAGCCGTGTACTGGTCCTTGGAGCCGTGTACTGGTCCTTGGGGCCGTAAACTGGTCTTTGGAGCCGTGTACTGGTCCTTGGGGCCGTGTACTGGTCCTTGAAGCCGTGTACTGGTCCCTGGAGCCGTGTACTGGTCCCTGGAGCCGTGTACTGGTCCCTGGAGCCGTGTACTGGTCCTTGGGGCCGTGTACTGGTCCCTGGAGCCGTGTCCTGGGCCTTGGAGCCGTGTACTGGTCCCTGGAGCCGTGTACTGGTCTTTGGAGCCGTGTACTGGTCCCTGGAGCCGTGTACTGTTCCTTGGAGCCGTGTACTGGTCCCTGGAGCCGTGTACTGGTCCTTGGAGCCGTGTACTGGTCCTTGGAGCCGTGTACTGGTCCTTGGAGCCGTGTACTGGTCTTTGGGGCCGTGTACTGGTCCTTGGAGCCGTGTACTGGTCCTTGGGGCCGTGTACTGGTCCCTGGAGCCGTGTACTGGTCCCTGGAGCCGTGTACTGGTCCTTGGAGCCGTGTACTGGTCCTTGGAGCCGTGTACTGGTCCCTGGAGTTGTGTACTGGTCCCTGGAGCCGTGTACTGGTCCCTGGAGCCGTGTACTGGTCCCTGGAGCCGTGTACTGGTCCTTGGAGCCGTGTACTGGTCCCTGGAGCCGTGTACTGGTCCCTGGAGCCGTGTACTGGTCCCTGGAGCCGTGTACTGGTCCTTGGGGCCGTGTACTGGTCCTTGGGGCCGTGTACTGGTCCTTGGGGCCGTGTACTGGTCCTTGGGGCCGTGTACTGGTCCTTGGAGCCGTGTACTGGTCCTTGGGGCCGTGTACTGGTCCTTGGGGCCGTGTACTGGTCCTTGGAGCCGTGTACTGGTCTTTGGAGCCGTGTACTGGTCCCTGGAGCCGTGTACTGGTCCTTGGAGCTGTGTACTGGTCCTTGGAGCCGTGTACTGCTCCCTGGAGCCGTGTACTGGTCCTTGGAGCCGTGTACTGGTCCTTGGGGCCGTGTACTGGTTCTTGGAGCCGTGTACTGGTCCTTGGGCCGTGTACTGGTCCCTGGAGCCGTGTACTGGTCTTTGGAGCCGTGTACTGGTCCCTGGAGCCGTGTACTGGTCCTTGGAGCTGTGTACTGGTCCTTGGAGCCGTGTACTGCTCCCTGGAGCCGTGTACTGGTCCTTGGAGCCGTGTACTGGTCCTTGGGGCCGTGTACTGGTTCTTGGGGCCGTGTACTGGTCCTTGGGGCCGTGTACTGGTCCCTGGAGCCGTGTACTGGTCCCTGGAGCCGTGTACTGGTCCTTGGAGCCGTGTACTGGTCCTTGGAGCCGTGCACTGGTCTTTGGAGCCGTGTACTGGTCCTTGGAGCCGTGTACTGGTCCTTGGAGCCGTGTACTGGTCCTTGGAGCCGTGTACTAGTCCTTGGAGCCGTGTACTCGTCTTTGGAGCCGTGTTCTAGTCCTTGGAGCCGTGTACTGGTCCTTGGAGCCGTTTACTGGTCCTTGGAGCTGTGTACTGGTCCTTGGAGCTGTGTACTGGTCCTTGGAGCCGTGTACTGGTCCTTGGAGTCTTACATGCAGCAGGATGAACTGTTAAATGACGACAAACTGGTGAAAAAAGTTTGATGCTCTGATCCATTTTCTACTGGGAAACCCTGGGTCCGGGTATTCATGTGGACGTTAATGTGACATGTGTCACCTATAAAAACATAGTTGCAAACATTACCCCTTAATGACAACAGTATTCCCTGATGACAGGGACCTCTTCAGCCGGATAACGCGCCCGGCCACACTGCACACATTGTTTGGGAACGGTTTGAGGAACATGACGAAGAGCTCAAGGTGTTTCTCATGCCCTTTACATTTCCCAGATCTCAATTCGATTGAGCATCTTTGGGATGTGCTGAACCAACAAGTCTGAACCACAGCGACTCCACCTCACAACATAAAGGACTTTAAGGATCTGCTGTATATGTGTTGGTGTCAGATGCCACATGACACTTTCAGGGTTCTTGCAGTCATTGCCTCGCCGGGTCTGCCCTGTTTTGGAGGCATGCGGAGGACTAACAGCGTAATGTTTTATCTCATCAGTGTACACTTAGACAGACAGGGGCTGTTTGCCGTCATCGGGTGAGTTCTCTTCCAGCAGAGAACCAGCCACTATCAAAATGACATGACAAGTAAGAGAACAGCCACAAAATTGCTTTCTTAAGTCAGTTTTTATTTCTACTTTTTGGGGGAGCGGGCTGGTTTCCCTTCGTCTTCATGAACACACACCACTCTGAACAGCACAGAACTGTAAGGGGCTGGTTCTCTACAATACATTGTGATCAGTATAAAGGCGTATGAGGGAGTTACTGACAGCCTTTACACCGCCGTTACCATACACAGACACTATGGCAGGCACAAGAAACTACCTCCCAAGAACACCCATAAACAGCAGGTCCTCAAATGTGACACATTGTACTGTATGGTTAGAAAACCGTTTTCAATCCAGGCTAGACAGCCCTGTGAGATCCCTGGGTTGCTAAGGGCATTGATAAGGATGCATTGGTAGACTCAATAGCAGGCTTTAGCGAACTAAAAACAGCTATCTAAAACTGCTTGCTACGGTATCTTCTGCTGATATGTTTTCCAGGAAATATATATAACGCTGCTCAATCCCGGCATAGTAGAACCTAAAAAGAAGATCTGTTTTCCCGCTTTGCATCGCTCTGTCATTCAGTAGACACTTTTCTTTGGTAACTGTTTTACTCTGACTTCACCCTTGACCTTTACTCTGGTAGGTGAATAGGTGCCACGGTCCATATTTTCCTCTATGGCGGCCTAAACAGAGCTTAGTATCTTATCAGAGTAAAGGTCACTAGTAACCGGATTCACTGACCTTCGTTAAAATTTACATACGCATTTCCATTGGGTTAAAGTTCACTCTCTCTAGTCATCTGAAATCAATATTTCTATCAAATTGTATGTTTTGCTAATCAATAACTGTTGGTCTTTTTGTTAGCTAATTATATGGATGTGTAGATAGATCATATACAGTGATAGATCATGATGGTCAGGTCAGAAAGGTGCTGGTAACATTTCTGTTAAAGTGTGTGTGTGTGTGTGTGTGTGTGTGTGTGTGTGTGTGTGTGTGTGTGTGTGTGTGTGTGTGTGTCTATGTGTGTGTGTGTGTGTGTGTGTGTGTGTGTGTGTGTGTGTGCGTGTGTGTGTGCGTGTGTCTGTCTATTTGTGTTTTGAACTAGGCAGCAGGAGTAAGCAGCTAGAGGCCAGAGTGGTTGTGTGTGTGTGTGTGTTGTTCTCTTCCACCTGCTCTCTTGGGCACAGGAAGTGCAGACCTTTTTCAGAGCACCAATTTACACCAGTTAGGTTCATGGTACCAGAGAGCTAGTGGCTTGCTTTCATTGCGTTTTCAGTCGCAATGTTTTCTAGTAGCCAAGTCTGTCTCTACTCATTATGTAGGAATGAAGGAGGCTGACCCACCAGTGGAGGGTAGAGGTGAAACTGGAAGTGAGAAGAAGTGGAGTAGGATGGAGGTATAGCAAGGATGCAAAGTTTTGTCAGTCCAACTATACATGTAGGTGAGACTGTAAAGATACTGTGGCTACACAAAACGTAGGGACGCCTGGAGGCCACATGGTGACAAACCCTTTCTGCGCTACAAAACAAAAGAATGGTCAAGTTGGCATGGTAACAATAGACGGTTGTTAAAACAGGACCAAAGGACAGGAGGTCTAAACGAAGGGACAGGAGGTCTAAACTAGGGACAGGAAGTCTAAACTAAGGCCGAGGAAATCTTACTACTAACAAAATAGTTTACAGAACTTCAAAGTGGAGACCATAATGGGGTTTTCTGTATTTTCTGAAGGACACAAGTAGCCTTTCACACTGATCGTACGGCAGCTGAGTCAGGTAAGAACAGGAGTTGTGGGGTGTATCTGCATGAATAATGCGTGGTGTACCAACAGTAACCTTATCCGGAGTCACTGTTCTGCCAATCTGGAATATCTAAATGATTAGCTTCAGACCTTTTTACCTGCCTAGAGAGTTTGCATCCATTGTTGTTACCGCAGCCTACATTCTACCAGATGCTACGGCTAAACGGATGAAAGAGCTGCAGGCTTCCATGAGCATTCAACAGACTGCTCATCCCAATGCCCTTATAATTGCTGAAGAGCATTTTAAATACTCAAAAAGTCTCCTGCCCGACAAAAGGTGACAATACACTCAACCCTGTGTACACTAACATTCCGGAGGCTTACGAAGCCATCTCCTCCACATGGGTCTGTCTGACCACCGCTCACTGCTAATGCTAACACCGGTGTCCCACAGGGCTGTGTGCTTAGCCAACTCTTGTGCTTCCTCTTCACTCACGACTGCGTACCTCTACACAGCTCTATTTTCATTGCCAAGTTTACAGAGGATACACCACAGTAATTGGTCTGATCAAGGACAACAATAAAACCAAAGAACTGATGATGGATTACAAGAAGACAAATAGCTGTATACATGCCTCAATTCTCATTGATCAGACCACGGTGGAACGTGTGGCTAGCTACACATTTTTGGGTGTCCACACCTCAAAAAACCTATCCTATCCTGGTCCCTCACAACCACAAGCCTGGTCAAAAAGGCTCAACAGCTTCTTTACTTTTTAAGGAAGCTCAAGAAGGCCCACTTATCTACTAACATCCTGGTAAACTTTTATCGCTGCACGGCCTAGAGCATTCTAACCAACTGTGACACATTTGAACTGAATACCTGCACATTTACTTATCAATGTCAATTGCACATACACACTGAACTCCATATCTTTTTGCACTGCTCTTTTGCACAACTGGTTGAATGCAAACTTATGACAACCTGCCTAATATTGTTGTGTAGGTCCCCCTTTTGTCGCCAAAACAGCCCTGACCCATTGAGGCATGGACTCCACTAGACCTCTGATGGTGTGCTGAACTCATTGTTGTGTTCCTTAAACCATTCCTGAACCATTTTTGATTTGTGTCAGGGTGCATTATCCTGCTGAAAGAGGCTACCAACTTCCATGGTAACGATGGTGTGTGCTATGTGCCGGCTCGGCAGATTCCAGTGAACTGGGGTGGTGATGAGTAGTTACATCGCAAAGAGGATTGTGGATACAGACCTCTCGACAGGTTCCTCAGAAAAACGGGAAGTACTTTAAAAGCTGGTGGCGGAGAGTAGAGGAGCGTGGCAGTTAAGTGTTATTTAGTGGTTTTATTTATTGTTTTAATATTTGTTTTGTTGCAAACACATTTTAGCTTTTAAGGTGCAAAAATCCCTTTGGTTGTGTGCACATTTTGATTGAATTCATTTTCATTTTTGAAGGATTTATTACACTTTTGCCCCCTCTGTTAACACTATGTAATCTTACAGGAGAAAAAAACATCTAAACAGTACCACTAGAATTAGCAGAGCTGTGCTGAGAACTTGGATTAGATGAGCAACACACATACAGACACAGATCCTGTACTCGCCTTCACCCTGTAGGGTTTCACACACGCTGATCTTAAATCAGTCTTCTCAGGGATCACCTTTCTCCGAGTTGATATGCTGCTTAATGAGATAATCTGCTCTACCTTAAAACATGTTCACACCTGCGGTCACAATTGTTGTGGTGGTGGTTGACATAGGACACGGGTGCAGCAAACAGCACACTCACCAAAATTGACATCAAACAATGATCCACAAACAGATGAAGCAGAGGGCCAACATATATATTCACAACCACTTAGGCCGTAACACCACCCTAATCCCTATGCCCTGAACCCTTAATGACTTTATTGACGTACAATGGTAAGTGATTGAGTGCAGGAGGCTGCAAAGGCACAACATGCTGTAAAAAGGAATGGGACTGCACTTTGTCACGTTACCTTGACGACGCTAAAACATTTTGCATATTTTTTTGTCTTTGGGACTTTTTATTTAACGTTTATTACTTTCTTCGTTATGCTAACGTAGGACAAACTACTCACATTTCTGTCTATATGAACAATCAGTGAGCTTTGTGTTTATATTTATATATGTGAACCTTATTTTACCAATTTTTTTTGCAATTTTCACGCATGTTTCTTTAACATTCTTCATCTTTTATGGGGCGGGTTTGCCATGATTCGTCTCTCGATTCTGGGCTTTCCTTCAGGCAAATTCTGCAGAAATGCAGACTTTCAGAAAGGGTGCATTTGCCACGCACACTTGACGATTTCCCGGTGGGACAGCCCTTCCCTAAGCCCTTGCAAATTTAGCGAGAATCTGCTGTTATTATGCTAGTGTGGGCATTGGGATTGGGCCTATGTCCTTGTGCTAAACTAGTCTGGTGGTTTTCTTATAAACACACGTGATATGTTACAGTATTATTAACCAACATCATGGCAAATAGTCAGCTAAAGCTAGCTAGCTAGATAGAATCCAGAAAATGTTTGCTAGCTAGTTAGTTACCAGGGAGAGTAAATACTTCTAATGTTTGCTAAATAATGTGTAGCCACTGCAATTGATTTTGCATTATGTTTAAAATCATAAATGCAAGTAGTTTTATAATTCATGGTTACTGGAAGTATGGTTAAATAGCTAAACTTGCATGTTTAGTATGTAGAACTGTTTTGTTACACTCAAGCAGTAATTTTGCTAATAAGTATGATGCTATAATGTAAGTACCATGTATTTAATTAATGCTGCCATGCAGCTGTTTAAGACATTTGTTGTGAAAGATTTATTGTGGGTCGCTTTTGTGTTTTCATTCGTACATTTGTGCTGAACCTGTGGACAGGTGTACAGGTGAGGGTTTTTAATCCAAACAGTTCTTTGCAAAGATGTCCAGCAAACTCAAAATCAGAAGACACGCATGCAAAGATTTATATTTTTCAAATTAAGAGGACTTGGTGCGCATCATCCTCATTATTTCAAACTGCACTGCTCAGTGTGATTGGAACAGAAATTACTGTTAAACTGCATCATCGTAGTTTTACACTGCATTTTTCAGTGGGGTACGAACCGAACTCACTGCATAATTAGGACACACACTGTGGGTTTACTGACTTGGGGATTTATTATTTCAATATATTATACCACTGTTGGTGAATTTCTATGTTATTCATAAGACACTAGACTCTACTCTAGACCATTTAGATTTTTTTTAGGTTATACTTCATGCTATTTGTAAATTACCATTGTCTATTGTAGTCGTTCACTGCCAGGATCTCTTGCCCTTTAGGGTGCCCCTAGTGGGCCAACAAGGCACGACCGCCCTTTA
The DNA here is from genome assembly GCA_029465975.1 of Dallia pectoralis. NCBI lineage: Eukaryota > Metazoa > Chordata > Actinopteri > Esociformes > Umbridae > Dallia > Dallia pectoralis. The sequence goes on from CM055744.1 coordinate 10,844,198, forward strand.
ACATTGTTATGTTCTGTTTAACACTTTGCAACCCAGTGGTTGCCCACACACCCCGGGATGTCTTGTATAATTGTCCTCACCTGTCCCTAATTTAGTTGATGAGTGTAAATATGTTCCCTCTGTTCCCCTGGTGTGTGTGTGGTTAATTGTTTCATGTCGTGTGTTGCAGCTCGTTTCCTGTTCTGTTTTACTTAAGTTTGATAAAGGAAGAAATATGTTCCACTAAAAAGCTCTGCATTTGTGTCCTCCTACTACCAGCACTGTGACATTAATCTTTATTGTGCATTTGGAAAACAAAACTTTGTCAATAGACGCTTTTATGCTTTGTCCTTATAAGCTATAATGTGTCTGTCTTTATTTACACAACCTTGAATGCATTCTCTTACCAGTGCAGTTATCAATTGTTTCGAGTTACATTTACTACTCTTGTTAGTGGCAATCGTCTTGTCTTGCCTGGCTGCCAGTTTAGCGAATCACTGTGACACGGCAGCAATGTCTCAAATTCAGCTAGTGTGGAGCTAGAGGGTGCCGCAGAACTCAGAACGATAGTTTGGGGCATAGATGCCACCAGAGTTATTCTGCCATTCAGTGAACTATGGGCTGGGGTGATAATCATCTGAGTGGAAGTTGATTTGATTGAGTGTGATGGCTGATCCTAGACTCCTGGGTAATTAAAATAAAATATGATGTATTTAGTGAGGTTGGTGAGTCGTTTGCCCCCAAAAAGGAGTGAAGCCATGCCCTCATGACCATTCTGCATTGCTCAACTTGAAGGCACCTATGGGAGGTCTTTACACGATCTTTAGTACTACAGGATTGGATTCAATTTATGGTATGTGTTCCTGATATTGCCGGTTTTCTGTTCCACCAGATGATTAGTAAAATGCAACCTCAGTCTCAGGTCAGAACCAGTCTCTGGTTATATCATTATATAGTGTAATTGGGTTGGATATTAGGGACAAATATATTCTTCAATTGGTAAAAATTCATCTATAGTCATCAAATTTGAGAGAGCGACAACATTTTGATCCTTTTAAATGTATTTCATATCCTTGCTTGTTAATTAAACACTAATTAAGTACAAATTAAATACGTACAATTGATGTCAAACTGTTTCTTGGGCCAGTGTTTCCCAACCTATTTCAGCTACTGTACCACCCCCATAATTGTGCTCTTCTCTGAGCGCCCCTGAAGTACCCCCTCATGTTCATTTAATTAGTAAGCCAATGGTGTCATGAATGTTCTCAAGTACCCCCAGGGGTCCTCATACCCATGGTTGGGAACCAGTGCCCTGGATCATTGTTAGTACATTTGAGGATTATTATGTTTCAGCCTGGAAATGGAATCAGTCTTAATCAGGGATAGAGAAGTATGATTTATGTCACATTTTAATCCGAGCTTCAACAAGCACATCTGACTCCAATTACCAATTAATTGTGATTTGCAGTTATGAATTCAATTTGGATTACCAGCTGTGTTTGCCAGGTATTGGGAAATGGTGAAATCACCCTGGCAACAGAAGACGGGGAGTTGCCCATCCCGTCTCCGGACCTTCTTTGGGAACCCACTCACCAGCTACCCTTCAATGGTGCTTTTCCATCCCTACACTTACAAGAAAAGACCACAGTATACCGGTAAAACTTTCTTTGCCCGGTGAGTTTCAGAGGGATCGTTCTGAATGCTACCTCACCGAAATCCGTAAATCAGAAAGAAATCTCAATAAAGCTATTGCACCGACACAACAATGATTATCTCCTCGTCTCATTATTCAAATAAAAGATATACAAATCTGTAAAAGAAACCATTAAAGAAAATCCCCCCGGGGTTCTTGTTTTATCTCCCATTCCTTTTGTCCTTTCGATCCCAGAAGGTAAGCGTGTTGTGTGGCCTGCTTCCCTACATTGACTAGCATCTGTTAATATTATGGCAGCAGGGAACAAATTAAAGATAGAAGTACATAATATGTGAGGACTCTGCAACAGAAAGAAAAACAAGACAATAGAGATTAGAATATAAGAGTTGACATCTTAATACATACAGGCCACCTAATGGGTGCTCTGTCATAATTATCCAAAGATATAGATGTAGTAGCTTCTCATGTATGAGCTCCGCCACCATCAATCTTACCGGTGCTGTCCGTGCAACAAAAGGGAGGAAGGCAAATTGCTGCATTTAATGAATGTACTGCCTCTTTTGTTATCGTGCTGCTCAGCATCTTTCCATCGACAACGCTGATCAACGCAGAGTAGAAAAAGTAACTAATATTAAATCATAAATGCTAAGGCTGGGGTTTTGAGGGGACAACAGAGAGAGAGACAGAGAGGGTGAGTAAGAGAGAGAAAGAGACAGGGAGAGACAGGAGGTGAGTAAAAGAAAGAAAGAGAGAGAGACAGAGAGGGTGAGTAAGAGAGAGAAAGAGAGAGAGACAGACAGAGAGGGTGAGTAAGAAAGAGACAGGGAGAGACAGGAGGTGAGTAAAAGAGAAAAAGTGAGAGACAGAAAGGGTGAGTAAGAGAGAGGGTGAATAAAAAAGAGAAAATGAGAGAGAGAGACAGAGAGGGTGAGTAAAAGAGAGAAAGAGAGAGAGACACAGACAGGGTGAATAAGAAGGGAAAAGAGAGACAGACAGAGAGAGAGAGAGAGAGAGAGAGAGAGCTGCATAGGCGTAACTTTTGTAATGAATGTCTAGGTTTGGCAACGTGTGATGGATGAGAAAGAGAGGATGTTTGTCACAAATGCAATCTTCTTTGAATCGCTCTGCTGTTCCACCGAGCTCGGGATGGTGTACAGCCCTGCACCAGCACACAAACCCCTAATAGTATAATTAACGCTTAATGATTGGGCAATTAACAAATTGGTTGTGCAGAGCAACAAATGCAAACGCGATATTAATGTAAATTGTTTAAAGAAATGGAGCAATGGGAAATTAACTAACATGAGGCATGCTTAGCTCTTACAGCATTTTACTGTAATTCACCAGATCTTTACTGTAGAGAAGATAAAAGGTTGGTTCTACTTGCCATGGTATTCAGCTGCCTGGCAGGGTAAAGGCCATTAGGGGTACTGTGCTTTACTTTGCGTACTTTCCTTTTCTCGCACACATACACACACACACACACACACACACACACACACACACACACACACACACACACACACACACACAGGTTATTCTTCTATTGAAAGTGGGTGTGTCTGGAACATTTTGTTATTGATGTAGGCCACTACACACCTTTTCTGTAATGTTTTTTTTCAGATTGATAATGGAAGCAGATTGTTAAACCATCTCTCTTTCCCTCTCTGTGTAGCTCTCACCATCTCTCACCAGCTCTCACCATCTCTCCGTGTAGCTCTCACCATCTCTCACCATCTCTCACCAGCTCTCACCATCTCTCCGTGTAGCTCTCACCATCTTTCACCATCTCTCCGTGTAGCTCTCACCATCTCTCTTTCCCTCTCTGCATGTAGCTCTCACCAGCTCTTTCTATCGCTCACCAGCACTCACCATCACTCACCATCTCTCACCAGCTCTCACCATCTCTCACCAGCTCTCACAAGCTCTCACCATCTCTCACCAGCTCTCACCATCTCTCACCATCTCTCACCATCTCTCACCAGCTTTCACCATCTCTCACCATCTCTCACCAGCTCTCACCATCTCTCACCATCTCTCTGTGACTCTCCCTTTCCCATTCAGAGTGAGGTGGCCGCAGGACTCTCAGCAGAACCTGACAAACTGTTAACGTCTGGTGAGTTAATTTCTGTACCGGTAATAAAGGATTATAGTGGTAAACACTGTTTAGAGTTTACTTGCCGTTTCAAATGGTGGGCAAATGTTATTTAACAAGGATGCTGACTCCTCTGTGGGTGATTATCATCTGAGACTCGAGTCAGGATGCTGACTCTTCTGTATGTGATTATCATCTGAGACTCGAGTCAGGATGCTGACTCCTCTGTGGTTGATTATCATCTGAGACTGGAGTCAGGATGCTGACTCCTCTGTGGGTGATTATCATCTGAGACTCGAGTCAGGATGCTGACTCTTCTGTATGTGATTATCATCTGAGACTCGAGTCAGGATGCTGACTCCTCTGTGGTTGATTATCATCTGAGACTGGAGTCAGGATGCTGACTCCTCTGTGGGTGATTATCATCTGAGACTCGAGTCAGGATGCTGACTCCTCTGTATGTGATTATCATCTGAGACTCGAGTCAGGATGCTGACTCCTCTGTGGTTGATTATCATCTGAGACTGGAGTCAGGATGCTGACTCCTCTGTGGGTGATTATCATCTGAGACTCGAGTCAGGATGCTGACTCCTCTATGGGTGATTATCATCTGAGACTCGAGTCAGGATGCTGACTCCTCTGTGGTTGATTATCATCTGAGACTGGAGTCAGGATGCTGACTCCTCTGTGGGTGATTATCATCTGAGACTCGAGTCAGGATGCTGACTCCTCTGTGGGTGATTATCATCTGAGACTCGAGTCAGGACACTTTCCTCTGTCTTTTATCATCTTTTTCTGCAACTGTGTCCATGCTAATCATTTCTCTGGGTGGTATTCTACAGATCTCTTTGACAGTGGTTTGTCACAGTAAGATTAGACAGACGCAGCGTTCCACCTTGTACAACATAACACTGTCTCCTCCATCTCTTACAGTGTCAGTAATACAAAAAGGTACAGTTTCTTTATGCCACCGAGAGAATGAAGCAATTTTACCACCTCTAGATTATAAGGAACATGTGGTTCCCAAACTAAAAAAAACCCAGCAAAAGGCAGCATAACCAGAGTGAATGTGATGTTTTACAAACTGCTGGAAAGGGAGAATGAGAAGACATCCTGAGAGAGGGAAAAATATAAAGGTTAAGAGACTGAGAGTGTGCGCGAGAGACAGAGCAAGAATACAAAATGTATGTGTGAGAGAAACACAGAGAGGAGAAAGTAGACAGGGAGAGGAAAAAGAGAAAAGGGGAAAAGAAAGGGATAGGAGAAAGAAATGAGGAATGGGAGGGGGTAACCTTGAGAAGCCTCATCCATTAAAAGGAGGGTACATCTCCCTCTGTCACACTGTCAGAATGATGCCACCACCAGCACAGGGAAAGGTCAGCCAGCCAGCTAGCGTGCCACTCTGCCACATGCACACACACACACACACACACTTACACTCACCCATCTGTTGTCTTGCCGAGCAGCCCAACCTGAGCGGTTGGGACCACACACACACAGCCGGCACACACACACACATGCTTCAATTCTTACTCTCACCACACTGCTTTGTCCTGGAGAAAACATTATATTAATGAGAAATAGACTAGAGTCAATCCAAACTGCGGCAGATCCGCCCTTTCTCTCGTTAACCACCAAATAATGTCTAAACCCGGACAACATTGCCAACACACATTAACCTTCCATAATGATGTTTGATGCCATTGTTGTTTGTCTAATTATTTTGTTACGTCTCCACTTCTTCCTTACGTTATTTTTTTTCCTTCACACTTTGGATGCGAAACATGCATAAACATGCAACATATTATGCGCATATGTCCTGACACCTCCAGGGTGGTTTTCCCCACCGTAACCCTGAGAGGTAACGACCGTTTTAGACAAAGTTGTTGAGTGTGAACGACCGGATGTACATCACTAGAACAGCTAGTCATTGTCCTGCCTTGGCTGTAGCGAGTTATGTATGAAATGAACCAGTAACAGTTATATTATAACAGATTTAGCATCATCCACCACACTATATGTGTCTGTGTATTACCAGAACATTTATCCTTTAAGTTACCCTAACGCTTGTATAATCCAACCTGTGCTTTTTGGGCCTCTGGTCTCGGCTCAATCTGTTGCGGGTATCAATGAGCCTTTGCGTAAATCACACCATTACCTATGTGTGGGAATTGTACACACACACACACGTTTCCCAACCACAGCCAACGATAAAGGGAATCACAACGCCATCCCTCCGGCAGGCTTTTGAGTAGCGCGGCCGGCTGAGATGCTTCAGAGAAGACGGCTAAGTGTGTTTGCCAAGCAAAAGTCCCGGGTTCAAGCCGGGTTTGTTACAACGCGGGAGGAGGCAGCCCTCGATAGGCAAACAGCGTGACGTACTTCCCATTGGCAGGCACCATTATTGTTTTATATAGACATTAGGTTTTATGCGGGCCCGTGTGCGTTCATGTGTGCCTGTGTGTCCATGTGTTTGTGTCTCCCAGCTAGCGGTTGTCACCGGCAGAGTCGCTAAAGAACCTCTCGGCGTGCGGGGAAGGGAAAGTGAGAACAGGTGGTGTTGTGAAGTCCGCACAGCGCCGTGGAAGCAGTTTAGCCTAAATGTTCACCCAGTCCACAGCTAGAAGGTACCAGAGCACCTGCTAATAAACCGGGTAACGACACAGCAGCACAAACCAATCATCAATTACCAATATGGCTACTCTTTGTTGAAGGAGCCGAATTAGCTCCTGTTTTTAAGTGAACCAATAAAACCAGAGAGGCCCCCGTTTTGAACAGCAGAACTATTGCCGGCTGTGTTCAATGCGATGATTGCAAATTGTATGGATTTTGTGGCCCTGGGGGTTGCAGAGGTCCACTGTGCTGCTTCCAACGTACAGATACTGATGCAGCGTGAGGTTCAGTTCGACTTACTGCTTTAAGCAAACTATCTTTTATCTCTACGACCAGTTTTACTACAATAAAGCATAGATGCTTCCGAGTACATACCGGTACATCTTACAAAATAAGAAAAAACACATAGTGTATACATATTTTCTGGGGGTGGGAAGTACAAATGACATTTTATTCTGTTTTTTTTTATTTAGGAAGCTACATCATTGGGGTGAATATATTTTATATTTGCAACTAAGTCACTTTGATGTTCAGGGATTTATTTGTTACCAATTGTGAACGGAACAAGCTTTTTCAAAATATTTGTTGTACCCTGTACTGTGTAATATGAACTTATATTAGTTTTGAGATTAGATGTGTGCCAATATTTGTGAATATCTGTAGAACAATACGTGCGTATATTAAATCAAATAAATTCATATATGATTGGTGAATTTGTTTAGATAAGATTAGAACTTTATTGTCATTGAAGATTATAAGTACTGTACAACAAAATGCAGTTTGCATCCAACCAGAAGTGCAAAAAGAGCTGTGCAAAATTGTATGCAGGGCTGTATGTCTATGTGCAGAATGCCCCAATGTGTGAGTCTGCAAAGTGAAAAGGACAATTTATGGATGCGCATTTGACATGGATAAGTAAATGTGCGATTGTGGAGTTTTTCAATATAATAAAGTGCAAATATGCATAGTGCAGTGCAAGCAGAATGCGTTGGTGCAAGTAGCTAGTTGGGAGTACAAACAGTATGCATTGTGCAAATAAATAAATAGCACTGTGCAAAGAAAGAGGTAGGGGAGGAGGTGAGACTAGCGGCAGGTTTAAAAGTTCAGGAAGGTAACAGCAGCTGTGAATAAACTGTTCTTAAGCCAACTGGTGCAGGGGAGCAAACAGGTTATGGTTCGAGTGTGAGGGGTCCCTGATAATGCCACATGCTCTCTGCAGACAGCACTTGTGCAGGAGGTCTTTGATGGCGGAAAGCTGGGCACCAATGATGCACTGGGCGGTTTCCACCACTCGTTCCAGGGACTTCCGGTAGGCCACAGGTCACCCATTGTACCAAACTGTACCACAGTTGGTCAGAATTCTTTCAACCGTGAGGCAATAAAGGTTCTCGCAAGAGCGAGATCCAACAGCACCAACCGATCAAACTATGTGCGGCCTGTTTCTTCACTAAGCTCGACCTTCGGAGTGTGTACAGCCTTATACGCATGTGGGTAGGGGACGAATGGCAGACGGCATTCAGCACTCCATCAGGATAATACAAGTACCTCGTCATGCCGTATGGGCTAGCCAACGCCCTTATATATTATAGTCCTTCTTAGACGAAGAATTTTGGTTGGCCATCACCATGTCTGTGCTATTCTCCATCACCTTCTCCAACATCAGCTCAACATGAAGACAGTGAGGTGTGAGTTCCCTCTGTCCACTGTCTCCTTCCTTGGCAACAACATGTCACTGAAGGGAGTGAAGATGAAGAAACTGAAGGTGGAGACAGTGAGGTATGGTCCAGGCCAGTCTCAACAACCATAAAGGTGCTCCAGCAGATCTTGGGACTTGCAACTTTTACCGCCAGTTCATTCAGGCGTACAGTACCATCGTGGAACCTTTCATGTCATTACTCAAGGGCAGCCCCCAATGCAGGGGGCGTTCCTGGCCCAGATGGACAGTTTCACCACAGCCCCACAATTACGCCAGACTCAGACACCAGTAAGCCCTTATTGGCATTGGAGGAAGGAGGCCCTTATCTCACAGCTGCAGGGGTGCCTACCCAGAATGCTCCCATGCGCAGGTTTACCAGAACGGAGAGAAATTACGACTTAAGAGAAAGACAAGTACTTAGGTTAAGTTGGCATTGGAGATCACCAGAACCAACGAGGCCTTAAAGGACAAATTCTGGTGGCCCGGAATGGTGAAGCTATATGTGCTTCCTGGTTGTTGAACAATTCAAGTCCCGATGTCTGGCTCCCGCAGGTATACTCCGCCCACTGCCAGTGTCAGCGGCCTTGGACACATATCGCCATCACGCCTCCATCAGACGGCGACACAGTCGTTCTGGTTGGTGATTACTGCTTTTCATAAATGATTCATCCTAATTCCCAGTCTTCCACTGCTATACCGGTTGCTCAGGCGCTGTGCACGAATTCAACAACATTACATTATCTAGTCAGTCGGTGCAGTCGGTTTGTTAGATCCGGTTATTACTTTGGTTGAGCTACAATGGCTAGCTAGCCAGCCAGACTTGGGTTGACGTTGCAGTACTGTCTGTACTTAAGTTATGTTGACAACACACACGCTGTGTGTGCACCAATGTGTTGTTTTAACTATTGGTCAACCTGTCATCGGAAGTATTATGTTACAAAAAGGTGTTATTCCCACATTTCAGAAAGAACCAGCAACCTAAAGACTCCAATAAACAGAACCAGGCATCAGATGGATAAAAAAAGAACGAGCAAGAAAGATTCCAACCCTTAAGAATATGGTTTGAGTCTAATAAGTGTTAAGTGACCACCACACACACACACACACACACACACAGCTTCCTGTCCCCAACCTGAGAAATTGTTGTTCAGTAAGAGACAGATATGTAAAAGGTTAATTGCATCTAAGAATACTTATGAGCGTTTGCGGTTTGGATCAGTCACATGGCCCTGTGACTCTATCTCAACGGCTTGTGACCTTTTGCAACGCTGCCTAATGAAACCCGGCCCATAAATCAAACGCTACACATCCTCTCCTCTTGTCTTTCTTTAATTTACTGCGCTCCACTTATTTATCTTGCTGTCTTCCTCTCCTCCATCTCTCATTCACTTCCTGTCTCTCATCTGTCTTTTCTCTCTCATCCCATCTGTCTCTCTTTCCGTCCTTCCCTCTGCGCTCCTCTCCTCCTCTCTCTGTTTTTCCCGGGTCCACCGGTTGGGACTGGGTCTAGGTCCAGATCAGGGCGGCATTAATAACGCTGACAGCCTGAACAGCGAGATAAAGGAGAATGAGGAGTGGAAACCTGAGTGACTATCAATACGCACACTTCATCACACCGTTCCGACTGTCTCAATACACGCACTTCAGCAGACTACAGATGTGCACTTCATCATATTTCAGACAGTTAGAGGGAGCAAGTGGGCATATGGGACAGCCCCTGAGCCACTCAGGAGAGGATAAATGAGAGGTCCTATGTGGTTGTCCTAGGATGGACGGACCGACAGATGGATGGATTGATCCCTTCAGGGATTGATGAAGGAGAAACATAATGAACGGGGAACCGATCGAGAAATTATTAGTTGCGGGGACGGTAGCTCTCTCCATTTTGCCAGGAGGCGCAGACGGGGGGGTCGGCTTAGACATAGGAGAGTGCAGGAAAATATCAACTATCTCTAACAATTGTAGCAACGGGCTTAGAGTAAACACTTCAGAGATGAAGATTATGCTGCAGTGAACTTTTCAGGCATTAGTTTTGAAAATACAGACAGGGACACGATAACTTATTGCATAGTGTTGTAGCATAGGTAGTTGTGAGTTGGACTGCCATTTAATACTCAACCTCGAGAACGGCGCTTCAGCGAACCGACCCAGAATCAATAATCAAGCGGATTGTGAAAAAAATCAAATTTGCCACGGCAACCTGGCCAAGCTAAATGATCTACTGTGCAAATTGGGCATAGCAAAAGTAAATAAGGGTGTGCATGAAAACCAGATGAAAGTTTGCATGTAGCGTGGACAAAAGTTCAAACAGAAGTAGTCTGGAGACAATGGGTCAGATAAGGGTTTCAAGTTTTAGGTTTTTTGGCAGCTGTAACCTGGAAAAATTTGCGGCCAAAAATGGTGCAGAATTTCGGGATGATTAATGCAATGTACTTGCCTGAGCGAAGGCTACAGGTGGGTAGAGCTTGGGTGACTAGAGAGCATAGACTTAAACGTAAACGAGTTGGTACCAGTGAGTTAAACGCAGGGTGTTTAACGACGGCCAGCCGACTAATACGTAATTAGGCTGCAGTGGTGGGTGTTGTGTGGGGGATTGGTAACAAAACATATGTGAAAGGTCTACAAGCAGCTCTTACCCTCCACTTTAACAACATGACTCCACACTCTTCGAAAGCCAAGATCCCAGCTCACACAAACGCACCCTTGCTTCCCGCTCACAATCAACGGGATGCTAGACACCTGTTTTGCATTACCCTTTCAATATATAGCCCATGTCCTTACTTCTTTCTGCGTGAGGTATAACTTGTAAATCGACATTCAGAGCCTATTTGCATTTTGTGAGTTTGACTGGTTACCTGGTTCTGAAGTTTGCCTGCCTGTTCTTTCGTTTTTGGATCCCACTGGTACTGTGATATGAACCGTGTTCTGCCTCTTTTTGCCTGCTTTTTCGGTATATGCCTTATATACAGGTAACACATTGAGAACTCCCTTAAATAGAGTGCTCCTAATCTCATCTTTTCACCTGTATAAAAGACACCTGGGAGCCAGAAATCTTGTTTATTGGGATCAAATACTTATTTCAGTAAAAGGCAAATCAATGTGTAAATTTTAAAATATGTTGTTCTGGATTTTGTTGTCGTTATTCTCTCTCTGTTCAAATAAACCTGCCATTAAAATATAGACTGATCATGTCTTTCTCTGTGGGCAAACATACTGAATCAGTAATTTCTTCCTTCACTGTCTTTAGGTGGAGAAATCCAAGCACCCTACGTTTTTTAAAAACAAGTTTATTGTGAAAGAATATGAGACTACTACAGGTATGTTTACAATTCTTGACCGAACATATAGAAGATTTTGGTGTAAAATTGCTCAAATCTTTCCCAGTCAACCTCTTGCGATTCTCGAGAACAGTATAGAAACATCTTACAGTAACAAACAATGGTTTAATAACACATAGTTTAGGGGTAATGTTGCCCATATATGATTCAATTCTTCAAATATCATTCCTTAACTTTGTTTGACAGCAAGTCAGTGAATTCTAAGCACTTTAACAAACAATTTTGCCGATTTGATCACATATAAGTCAGTAAAATGGCATTGACACATTCCCTACCAATACCAGTTCAGGCCTTCATACCACATAATGACCTTTCTTTGTAGGGTCCCACTTTAGCTTGTACAGTTCCTCAAACAAAATCATTAAGATGAAAGAACATTTAAAGCTGTCACCAATGGGTGAACTGTGTTGTCACAGGGTGTTAAGCACAGCTGTGTTGGGTTTAGCTAAGCACCGGGCATAGGTTAGTTCATCTGTGGGCTATATAAGGTCACTGGTTAGGTTCACGGGTGCTTGGGATCAATGTAATGTTACGTGTCGTTGTAGGTGAGTGTTGTGTTATTTGTATTGTCGTGCACCGTGTTTATCGATATTTAAGTCGCTTTGTGTAAGCGCACTTTTATTTACGTTATAGCGTTTTATGTATGTTTCGTGTTTGTTTTATATTGACTTCAAATAAAACCACGAACGGATTGACCCTCTGCGTGTGGCTCAATGCACTTCACCCAAAAGGATTACGTGACAAAAGCAATTCCTGAATGTGGTTTTTCAAAAGCAGAGAGTGTAGAGAGAGAGAGAGTGTAGAGTCTTTATTATCCCCTGGAGGCAATTTGTATTGCAATGCAAAATAGAATAAATGCTAATGAGTACACAAAGCTAAATACCAAAGCAGAAACACCCAACAACAGCGGACCATAGACATACATGCAGCTAAACATAACTATGGCTTATTATTCAAATTCATTGCAGAGGGAATACATGAACATTTAATTCAGTTTGTTTTAGACTGAGGCATCCGCTATCTGCGTACTGAGGTAACAAAATGAAATTCAATAAATAAGTGGTGTGTGGAGTCTGTCATGATATACCGGGCTAAAGTGCTAGAAGCACCAATCAAGGGGTACGATTTTAGAACATTTCCAAGGCATTAAATATCCCCCAAGCACAGCAAAGTTAATTATTAAGAAATGGGGAGAATATGGGAAACTGTGAATGCCTGTCAGCGTGTCCGTCATGTTTGCAAACAGCACAGTGTCGTATTCCCGAAGAACTTTGGCATGAGCGTTGACAACTGTCCTTCTCTGCTAGCATCAATGCAGTGACTCTCTCCAGCAGGTTAATGCTCTACAACAGAGGTATTCAACTTTGGCCCTGAGAGCCAGGTCAACTCCATTTGTTTATTGCAACCCTTTAATCAGGGTCTTATTTAGACCTGGTACACCGTATGATTAATGATGGGTTAGAACTGTAAACCAGCAGGTTTCGGCCGGCGTAGGGTGTATGAGCTGAATAAATACCCCTGCTCTATGACATTTGTAGAGTCTGACACTCAGGAAGCAACACAGGTACAGAAACATGTCATCTCATTTCTGGACTATTTCAACTCACTCTTGGTTTGGGGAAATGTGCAACCAAACCCCTGCCACTCATTTGGGATTTAGCGGCCCACCTTCCAAACTTCACCAGGTGTGTTCGGGTTGAGCACCATCAGACGTTGACACAATAAAAGCCAGCAGCAATGATGGAAAAATCATGTCCTCACACCAGATGTCCTCACACCAGAAGCCCTTTAGAAAAGCAATGACATCTGCAACCGGTTCGGAGACACACAAAGCAGACTCCAGAATGTCTAAAGGAATATCTGAAGCCAATGGTGGACAATTGCAAAATAAATTACTGACATCACCTCTCCCTTGACTTGACTGGGTACTCATTTTCCACTTAATAACGTTAAATATTAACAAGGCCGTCCACTTACGAAAGTAATTGATCAAATATAAACAAGGCAGTGTGCTCTCTGCTTCACTGCCAAAACCCCCAGCTGAGCAGCATTCCCACAGCAATTCCCAGCACCCCATAATGAATGGGTCTGTGAAAAATTGTGTAATGGACGACGGCCACCAGGGGAGCCATCAATCACTGGAGACAAAGGCAAGTGCGAAAGTACACAGACACCCAGAAACCAAATCGGGAGGAACAAAACTAACCCTTAGGGACAAAGTCGGGAAGCTTTAAACCCCCTGGAGTGAACGAGTGAGAGGAACAGAGCATCCTGCACCTCCCCCTGACCTCTCTAGAACCGGCCTATTGCCCAAACACACTAGCGCTCAGATCCCACTGGAACCGGCCTCTAGAACCGGCCTATTGCCCAAACACACCAGCGCTCAAATCCAACTAGAACCGGCCTCTAGAACCGGCCTATTGCCCAAACAAACCAGCGCTCAGATCCCTCTAGAACCGGCCTATTGCCCAAACACACTAGCGCTCAGATCCCACTGGAACCGGCCTCAAGAACCGGCCTATTGCCCAAACACACCAGCGCTCAAATCCAACTAGAACCGGCCTCTAGAACCGGCCTATTGCCCAAACACACCAGCGCTCAGATCCCACTGGAACCAGGAGCTGTGCTTCCCCTAATACCTTGATTTGCTAGCTACACCGCCAACACGAAGTCATGTGGTGAAAAGTGGTTATCGAAGTCAGGTTTTTCGGGGAAAATATTTGTACAGAACAGTATATTTGTATGTATGTTTATGTACGGTATTTCAATAATGTAGAGACACTTGAAGTTGTGACATTATTTTGGTTGAGCATACTAAGTTGTAACATGCTAATAGCTAACAACTTACGAAATATAGGGTATATGTAGAATAAATGGTGGCACAGTTCTTCATTGAGGTTGAACTGAACTGAGATTACAAAGCATCATTTCAATCATTATTCACCAGTCATTATTTCCTCAGTTAGTGATAGAAGTTGTTTTACATACAAAGGGGAGCCCTGTAAATCAAAGTTTACTTATTAACTGTGTGTACGATAGTTAGAGGAGTTGCCTCTGTGTGTAGCTCTCATTAAAAGCACCACAAACGTTATTCGCTCCTGCTCCTGGCTCTGTCCTTCCACACTGCGCACCTCGCTGAGCCGTGACACGTTATTGAGCCGGCATCTCTTGTCAATTTCCTCCAGCAGTGGTTTTCCTGGTTATGAGTGTGTCATCCTCCATTTTGGTCAAGCCGAGGTTGGTCAGCGAGGGTTTGGTTTAAAAATGAATGAATCCCTTAGCAGCTCATATGGGCTACCACGCGTTTTCGCACGTTCAAAATGTTTTCCATTGAGCTGTGGTGAGGACAAGAGTGCATTGTGGTTTTTGGAGCAGTTCGATGGAGTCAAAATCCAAATATGGCGGTAACTGAAGTGCTCAATTAGAGATTTGGACATTTATCAAGTGGTGTACAACTACGTTTTGTTGATGCTGCTTCTAATTGGGGAGGTAAGTGCCCCATATGCTTTGAACGTACTGCCCATACATACTCTTTGTGGATTAATTACTTTACGATTCACTACAACACAGGATGTGTTTTGGGCCTTGTTTACGTCCAGGTCTCGTGTAATAATATGCTGAAGGTAGAGTCTTGCACTGCAGGGGAGACACATTTTGGTTGGCTATGGAATATAAAAGAAGAATAGTTGTGCCATAAATCACAAGGAACTCTAAATGCGGCGCAGTTTTTGCGGCTTCATATCACGCCCATATTTGCCCATAAATAGTCAGAGAAACGCCCTAAATAAATATTAATTGATTGAGACATAACGGCAAACTTGGAGGACAACCAGAAAAGTAACTGTGAAGTAGCCTAGAAGTTTTCTGTTGGAGAGGTGGAAAAGAGAACATGTTGTTTGTAGGGAACAGTGTGGGCATCACTAATGCCAAAAGGCCGATTTAGTGGCAAAATGTTGCAGATGTTGTGACACAAATTATTTGGACATTGATCGTATGAAAATGTTTTTCGATATATGAAAGCATTTTCATTCTCACTCGGTGCGCCGATAACATTTGGGAAAACGGACATTGCTGCAAATTGCGCTTTTTTGTTTGCCTGTTCACCCGCAGTGTGCGGAAAATTGTAGTTATTATGAGATAAACCTATTATACCTACGAACACGTCTCACATAACCCGCCTATCGGTTGGCTGAGATATCCCTGACCTGTCAGCCAATTCTCTCGGGAATGCGTGGTACTTGCACAGAGTGGTCTCTCCGGGTGCTCCTCTGTAACGCTGGGCCCAAAACAGTACAGCCCGAGGAAGTCGGAACCGACTTATGAGCAACTCGTCCTCGTTTGCCAGCAGGTCTTCTTGCTGTCTGAAGATGCGTTCCCTCTGAATCCTTCCATTTGCCATATCTTCTAACAGAACAAGATCAGCCATTGTGCCTCATTACGCATTGTGATGACATGGCTTTTTATAACCATCCATTTGACTGTATTTGTTACATGTGTCGGTACACAATGAAACACATTTAAAATAGAACCAAGTAAAGGCATATACATGAACACTATGATTCTGTAACTGATAACGACATCAACACTATGAAATACACTTTCCCCAGTGGACAATAAAGACTATATATATATATATATATCCGTCTATCCATCTCCCCATCTACTCATCTATCCAGTCCATCAGACGGAGACGTCGACAAGAATATCAGTTTTATACACGATTTTGTTCTGTCCGCCGTATTATTTATGAGAATGAATTGCACAACATGACAATATAATTACAGAACATATTTGAGTTATTTTTTGGAAACATATATTCATTTTAATTGACAGTATGATAAGAATGTAAAATGCATGCATTACATCTCCCCCCCCCTTCCCCCTTTGTAAAGGACATTGAATTGCTTCTATGTATGAATTGTGCTATATAAATAAACTTGCTTACTAGGTCTGGGGAGGGGTCAAGAAGTTCTAAATGCAAGGTTGCCAATTATTTTGAATCTTTGGTGGTCATTTCACACTGAGAACCAAGGTATCAACCTTTCATGTTGATCCTTTATATTAAGATGGCAGGTATGTTTTTCATACATGCATACATGAAATACGAACATTTAGGAGTTCTAAAATAAGGACTGACACGTTCATTGTTTTCATGTAGTTTCTTCTAACCAGCAAATTGGGAGCAAATTTAGCCTTTAGATGTTTTGTGAATATGACTTGACTTGAGGATGGCCTTGTATCTGTTTTTTGTTCTGTTGGTGGGCGATTTGGGGTTTTGGAACAATGAGTGATGCACTCCTACTCAAATTCTTTCATTACTCAAGAGTGCCGTCATTTAAAGGTGGCTGTATTTGGTTGTTTCCATACACAATACATGTAAAATTCAAACAACCTTGGGCAACTTTGGACACAGGACCAATCATTTTTATTTTCAGAAACACATGTTTAAAATATATTTTTATTTTCAAAAATAATTGAATAATACTATAACTTCAACAATTTTGCCTTAGTTTGATACTAGCCTGATTTTTCACGATCAAGCTAACAAACAACAACAACAATCATAAAAATGTAGCGGATGGGGAGACAAAAACGCAGGGCGAACGGAGTACATTTATTAACGACAAAACTATAAATCACAAAAGAACACTAAACAACCACATAGACAGAAGCAACCAAAACATGAGGCATACGTCAAACAAAGACCAACACGACACACTGGGAAATTAGAAACCTAAATATGCACTGTGATTTGCACTAGAAGTGCCGGAAGTGGGTCATTTGACCCAGTTGCATTGCTTTTGCAGCGCTATAAACTTACAGAAATCTCCTTTCAGAAATGCTCCTAGATATGCATGTTTTATCCCCTTTTTCTATTAAAATAATGTCTGGAAAAGCTAATATAACGCTATTTGGTTTTTATTAAACCAAATTGATTTAGATGTATTTTAGACAATATTGAGTTAACATCAGTTAGTGCCCTATTTCCTGACATAAATATCGTCCTGTCACCTCTGTGTAATGTACTGAAAGAGGCGGCATCAGGGAAGTTCTAAACGACAAACTTATGTACGCTTATGTACACTGTCAAAGCATCGATAAAAAATGTATAACAACACCATTTTATTTTTTACATTGATTATATAAAACCAAATTAATTTTGATATATTGTAGACAATAGCCAAAGCAACATCCCACTGTTAAAATAAGGTGTTCTCATATTTTTCTGAAATTTATGTTATACTTACACATATAGCACACGTTTGGTTATATTTAAAATAATTAGTGGACTTTAAGTGACATGGTCACATATACAAGTAAAGAGGCCCACCATGACATGTCTTCTTTCCGCCGGTGAATCGAATGAATCCAAAGCAACCGAGTTGAAAGAGTGAATCAGCCGTCCTGAACCAACGAATGACTTGACAGGCAACACGAGTGACCAACTGAACTGGCTCCTCCGACACAGAATAAATACTCGATTCCTTTAATTGAATGACAATGATGAGTTACATGCATTTTTCCACGATCAATGCTCTGAATTCAATTTTGCCATATTCTTAATTTATTATATTTTCAAAGGCTGGCCAAGAAAAACCAGACTATAGAGCTATAGTGCAAATATAATTTTTTGTTCAGCCTGGTGACCACTGGTATCACCACTAAAAGTGATTATCACACAAAGAAACAGTAAAACAAAGAAAAACTATATACACCGCCTAATGAGGTAATAGACAATATAACAAAACATGTAAATGCAAATGAACGCTTCAAAGTCAGTGCACAGCCAAAGAATTAAGAAAAATAATAACATTTGATATTAAGTTAAAATTCACTTTTATTCATATTGCATTTTTCCTTCCGGGTTTCCAGCAGGTTTGTTGAACCCACACCGTGCCATCTCCTGCGGGCTCTTCTGCGGAGCAACAAGCAGACTCAATTTCCGACTCAGACTCTGAATCCGATTCAATTCGTCCATATTCTCTAACAAGTCTAAAACCTGCTGAGCCGTATAAGTGTAGCTGCCGGGACATTGTAAGGAATACGTTAGTGACCAAACCGTGCAGGTGAATTCTGTACAGTGAACTGCAGCCACACACTCACTACTATAGTATAGTACTATGGCACTAGGTGCGGATGGGGGCATCTTTGACCCATTACATAACACCATGTTTGTGGCCAATTTCTTTGTTGTTCTCCATCGACTCTTCAAATGTAAATGTCTGTAATGGAATGGGATTTTAATTAATGTGACGCACACATGGTGAGAAATATTTGTTGTACTACCGTACATAGTCAATTAATTTGGTTTAATTTAGATAATTAGTGTGCTTCAGTTTCATATTTCTTACTGTGTGAATTGACAGCGAGCTTTGGAAGGGAATAGCTGTTCATCAACAGTTATTTTTGCACCGGGTGGTAAGTAGACACAGTTTTTCCCCAAAAATTGCCACTGGGCATGGTCTCTTTTCCAACTGTTCGTGCTGTGTGTTTTTTGCTCTATTTGCACTGGCCCCTGTCCATGTACATTTATAAAACGTGTGTTCTAAATGCTGCAGCTATGGGTCAGAACAAATAAATTTGAAATTTTGTATTAGCGGAATTTAATTAAACCAGGGCTGTCAAATGATTGAAATAGGATTTGAGATTACTCATCTTATTTTAAATAAGCAAAAGTGATTGTTATTTTTTTTACCTTAAACCTTATATATATATATATATATATATATACTTTTATATACATACGATATATTCAATATTTTTGTAAAAAACAGTGTCGCTACTTCCCCATGTTGGATGCTTTCTTGGATGAAATGCAAAACTGACAATTCAGGTCAATGGCTGGCCAATTCCAGTTTACCTTGATCGCCTGTTAATTAAATGTAAATTTGAAATGCAGCCTAAAGATTGATTCCAATTGACAGAATACAGCACAAATACATCGCCTAATGACGGAATGGACACTAATATACTTCTAAATTAATTTGGTTTAATAAAATAATCAAATACTGTGTAGTAATCTTATGTTTGGTGCACCATTGGCCAAACTACCAAAGGTGTGCTGATCAGCCCTTACTGACAAATTGTGTGGCTTATGTGTGAGGGAAAGCGTGCTCCTTCCATTCCCCCCCCCCGACGGAAAAAAAGACACGTGGCAAAACTAATGATAGCTCAAACATACAGACTGTGTATGGGCATTGAACATTGTTTCCCTCGAAAGCACACACATTGATTTAAATTAAACCAAGTTCATTTACTTATACTATGTGTGTAAGTATAACAAACATTTCTCACCATGTATACGCCACAAGTATGAAATACTTTAGCAAATTAGCACAATTTATCAGGCAGTTGGAGTTGACAGTTGCACAAAAAAATCGTTTACTATCAAATCCATTACTAGTGTTTTTATACTGTCCTGTCAATATTTTCAAAACAGCATCTACCGGTCATTGTCAGCAACAACCTCCCATTCAAAACATGCATGGGTCAAATGACCCATCAAGGCGAAAGAGCTAGGTAAAAATACCTTGGCGCTTCTTGTGTTAGAGGGATGGGTGAGGGCAATAAACGATGAAACACGTTTTTATCTAAACAAGAGAGAGAGGGCGTTTAAACTCACGGACAATCCTGACATCCCAAAACGTGACAGTACCCCCACTAAAGACGCGGCTCCAGCCGCAAGACTCCAGACGACCGAATAGTGGGGTAGTGCAGGACTGGGGCTTCTTCATGCTCCTGGATTGTCTTTGTTGGGGTCCTGTAACGGAGCTGGCATGCCATTGCCTCCTAGACTGAGGATACTTTCATGACCGACAAACACAGTCACTGGAACCGCTTACAGCAGCTGCTGAGGCCAAGCACCCTTTTCTATAATCTAGGATCTGCCTCGGCAGAGGTCCCGCAATAGAGCCAGGGAGACAGCTTGCCGTTGCGTCCTAGATTGCAGGCTTCGCTCATGACAGACAAACTGGGTTGCTGCACGGGGGAGGCACGACACAACCACAGGGCGAACAAAGGACATTTATTAACAAAAGGAAATATCACAATGGAAACACTAAACAATGACAGGACAGAAGCAAACAAACAGTGGCTTTACGCCAAACACACTGGAAAATTCGAAACTTAAATAATTACAGGAATTAGGGAAACAGGTGAGCGCAATATAGAACAAAACAAGTGTCCATGATCCAAACAAGCTAGAGAGGCCAGTGAATCTCATGGGCACTGCAATCATGCCAAGACTTGCCAAAATATTTATTTTTGTCATCTTTATGAAGACAGCCAATACATTAGAAATGCATTTGTGCATAATTTGTTGAAAATGGACCTTGGGTATGGACGTCTCCTATCACATATCTTGTTTAAAGCCCACCCACACAAAGACTTAAAGTAATGTATACAATACATCCTCCAAATATCCCTTCTAATTCCGGTATTGAATTAATTATTTTTTATGTCACAATTACTAGATGTCTAGTACTGATTACAGTCTAGTGGCTTATAAGACACACACATCCATTTGGGCAAAACCACAATACACACACACACACACACACACAGCTAGCCTAGCAGGCAAGTAGTTGCACTAGCTCCAACAGTAGTAGCTATAAAGGAGGCTTATCATTTGGAGGCAATTTCACACCATTCCGCCCCTAATTGAACAGTCTGTTTGCAACATTCCATTTTCCCCTGTCCGCCCTTACGGCAAGCCTCTGGGAACAGGCCTGAGAAATGACTCTCTTTCTCTCTCTCTCTCTTTCTCCGCGTCTCATTGAGCATCCTCCAGCTCAAACAAAGCTCACAAAGCTGCACTACAGAGAATTTTCATGCGCGCACGTGCACACACACACCCCACATAATATCTCACACATCCTCCAGCCCAAACAGAGCTCACACACTTACAGCAGAGTGCTCGCACACTACACATCAGCAGCTTGAGTCATAGCTTGTGTTCTGACTAGAAAACTCAGGGGGGGTGGGACTCAGGGAGACGGGGGGACTCAGGTAGACGGGGGGACTCAGGGAGACGGGGGACTCAGGGAGACGGGGGGACTCAGGGAGACAGGGGGGGGGACTCAGGTAAACAGGGGGACTTAGGGAGACGGGGGGACTTAGGGAGACGGGGGGACTCAGGAAGACGGGGACGGGGTTACTCAGGGAGACGGGGGGGACTCAGGGAGACGGGGGGGACTCAGGGAGACGGGGCAACTCAGGGAGACGGGTGGGATTCAGGGAGATGGGGTGGACGTGGTTACTCAGGGAGACGGGTGGGACTCAGGGAGACGGGGGGGTTGTTCTCAGCAGGGCTGCTGATGCTTGGGGGGTCTTTAAGATGGGTTGTTGTAACACAAAGATGTGTGACACCTGTATATCTGTGTTTAAACTGGCATTTCACCATAGAGACGTGCAGCACAACAAGTTGTCTTTTCCCTCACTTACATGTTTTCTAATTTAGCAGGAAATCTTATCCCGAGCAACTTCCTCCCGTTTTAATAGTATTTCGTACATTTCGTCTTCGGCTTCTCACGGCTTCTCTCATATACTTTCAGACAGTATTTCCTCGTCCTTTTTCTCATTCTTTCACACGTGTTTCGAGAAAGGGATGCTGAAGATGTGCAGCATGATGATGATGCTGATGAGGATGATGATGAGATTTGTGGTCAGCCACCTCTCGTTCGTCACTCGTAATTACTGGAAAACTAATTGGGGGAAAAGTGGAGTGCGTGCGGGAGTGTGTGTGTGTGTGTTGGGAACCGACTGGGTAATCAGCAACAGGAGAGAGGCGGAGGAAGTGAGTTAATTGGACCACTGATTGGCCAAGACTAATTGACGACAAGAAGAGCCCACAGCTGAGGCAGAGAAGAGGGAGGAAGCAACGAAGGGACCCGGTGATGTGTGTGGGGGGGTGACGACACGACACCTCTGCGTCTGTGACACAAAACTCCAATTAAAAATAATCACTCTTTCTTCTTCCTCTCCTTTTAATTGCTATGTGGTGGGAGTTTTGAACCAGGCTCCTTTTGTAAACTAATTGTCTGTTTTCCTTGCTGCCCAAGCCCCCCCCACGGAAAAACGTCTGATTCTGCTAGGTGGGAATTGGTCGGATGGAGGAATAAATCAACATATTCTTATTCATCATTCTTTCCCACTCATCCTGACCCTTGTACTCGTCGAGAATAGATCAGGGAAGAGAGAAGTCGTGTTTGACCTCCGACCCTGGGCTGTGAATGAGCATGGGGTTGTGGCGCTTCTCACATGTTAATTTTGGAACCATTGCGCTGTGCAAATCAAAGAGGAAGAAAGAGAAACAGAGGCAGATGAGTCCACATTGTTCTGCCTTCATCCAAACAGGAAGTAATTTGAAGGACATAGCAATAAACAAAAACAACACATATAGATGATGTCACGACCGTCCTTAGGTGAAGCGCATATAGAGCCACACGCAGAGCGGATAGTCACGTTTGGGGAGTTTTATTATCTAACATAACCTACAGACACACGAACGGAAACTAAACGTACACTGGATAAAAAGAAAAGTGCACTCACATACAGGGACTTAATCAATATACAAAACACAGTGCACAACTTCAAGTGAAAAACGACTACAAAACACACACCTATATAAAACAATACGTATAGGAAATTCCAAGCACCCGTGACACTACCCAGGGACCTTAAATAGCCCACTGATTACCTATCCTATCACCGGTTTTAGCTAATCCCAAAACAGCTGTGCTCCTAATCAAGACAACGCACAAATCACCAATCTGTGACACATGACTCTGCACAACACCTGGAACGTGACAATGACCTGTTAAAAATCTACATAATTTTCTAACCAGTAAACATGTTGAAGCCACTTTTCTCCTAACTATTGTGAAAGTGAAACGTGAGGATGGTCACTTCTTTAATTGTTAGGATTTAACTTTTCAATCCAAACATGTAATATGTAAAATAAAATATTTTTTGGGTCAGTGTTATGTTATTTTGGCCTACCCCACCATATGTTTGCAACAAACCAGGAACCCGTAAACACACTCCTGTTGTTTCATCAGACATCCCAGAGGTGCCTTCTATTATTACTATTCACAGATGTTTTCCAAACAACATTATGTAAGATAAAATGATGTATGTAACTATTGATAGTTTAAATATTCTCTTTGGGTTTGAAGAAACATTTTCAAGTAAACAAGTGTGATAATCTTAATTTTGTATTATCATGATTTGTTAAAAAAAGTCAACTAAGTTGAACTAATATATCAGCTTGGCAGGAAACGATAAGTAGATTAATGTGTATTTGGCTTTTGACTGCAGGATTTGTTTTTAAAACTATGAATATTTTGTGAGTGAGATTATCTCACTGATAAGCACTCTAAATGACGTGAATGTTTATATCAGCTTCAGAAACACACCTTCTTTTCCCGAATTACGACTGTATCCAATCCGATTAAATATATCAAGTGTGAAAAAACGATATAATTAGAGAAACACTTTGACAACATCAGCACACCCTGTTAGTTTCATGTGTTTTAAAACACAACTCCTTGCCAGATCCCAACATATTTGAAAGATGGAACAAAATATTTTTTGTTGATTATTTGAACATGTCATTTTATAATGATTAAAATAAAATTCATGTGAAAATGCATCACCTTTAGGAGTTCCATGTAATTGATGTGTGGGCCAGTCACCTTTGCAGAAAGCTCCAAACCCCACGATGGTGACCCTGTTGTAATCACCTGGTTCTTATCAGCATCAAGTGAGCATATGTGTGTTTGGCTGTCTAGGGCAACCCACAGATTATTGTGTTTGTAATTTTGCCTGTGTGGTGCAGTTTGCAGTGCAGTTTGTATGTCAATACCTTAATAGTTGCGTTTTAAAACACCTTGTTGTACTCCATTTTGTTTTCACCTTTTTCCACAATCGCACTTAGTTCCTCTAGATAGAATATGGTGGCTGGATATTTTTGAACGTATGGAAATTAGCCAAACAGTTACACCCATGACAATACTAGGTGAATGACTGCTATCAAAGACATAATCAACACCAATAAGCGGAGATATGTGTGAAACTGCACTATGGCCAGGTGAAACTGGTACGTTGACCACCTTGAGAAGGTTGACATTAATGGCAAAATGGTCTATAATGAACATAACACAACACAAACAAACAAACACAAAGTCACGCCTGTATGTTTTACAATGTTTACAATGTCTGTTCTCTTATTCAAAATGTGAACCCTTAATCGAATCCTAATGTAAACCTTAACCCATGACCCCTTACTGTAACCCTAACACTAACTCCTGACCTTTAACCCTAAATACTGCCTAACCCCTGAGTCCAGTTCATGAGCCACTGGCAACACATACCCATTAAGTCAAATTGGCTTTGTTTTAGGCACACAAACACACACATGCTGCTTGGGTTTTACTGCCACTTCACCAAATATCCCAGCTCTCTATAGCTTTTTTTATTACGGTTAATATTTGCTTTGCTGCTTCAGCCAACTCAGCTATGACAAGAAGACATTTAATATTAATTTGTTGAAGGAACGCCTACGGGTCCTGTGTGTCTTTGTGGGCGACGGGTGCCGAGAGGAGATGACCGGCCAAGGAAAGAGGATAATGAGAACCTTTTGATTCATCGTCCGATGGCTGATTCTCCTGGATATAGTTTCTTTTCTCGACATTCAGACTAACAAACTCTGTTGGGAAACACACACATAATCCATGCATGAGAAGGACACTATTGGTTATATGTCGCTCAGAGACACTTCAAATGAATGCACAGTGTAGCACAGTAAGTTCATATATCCATGGGGGTTTTTCTGGCATTACAGAGCGAAGGACAATCGCACAAGAACACTCACCATACCAGTTTATCCATCGCCTCCCACAGCCTTCACCTTTACAGTATATTCACCGTCTGCCACAGCCTTCACCATAACGATATATCCACCATCTGCCACAGCCTCCACCATAACGATATATCCACCATCTGCCACAGCCTTCACCATAACGATATATCCACCGTCTACCACAGCCTTCACCATAACGATATATCCACCATCTGCCACAGCCTCCATAAGACAAAACCGTAGAATCTATCCCAGGCGCTACTTTGCACTACTTCATGTTGTACCTGAGTGAGGGTTGTGCTGTGTGCAGGGCCGTAGCTAACATGAGGGATGGGCTGTGTGTAGAGCCTTAACTAACGTGTGCTGTGTCCAGGGCCGTAGCTAACATGAGGGATGTGCTGTGTGCAGGGCCGTAGCTCACATGAGGGATGTGCTGTGTCCAGGGCCGTAGCTAACGTGAGGGATGTGCTGTGTCCAGGGCCGTAGCTAACGTGAGGGATGTGCTGTGTGCAGGGCCGTAGCTAACATGAGGGGTCTGCTGTGTGCAGGGCTGTAGCTAACATGAGGGATGTGCTGTGTGCAGGGCCGTAGCTAACGTGTGCTGTGTCCAGGGCCGTAGCTAACGTGAGGGATGTGCTGTGTACAGGGCCGTAGCTAACGTGAGGGATGTGCTGTGTACAGGGCCGTAGCTAACGTGTGCTGTGTCCAGGGCCGTAGCTAACATTAGGGATGTGCTGTGTGCAGGGCCGTAGCTAACGTGAGGGATGTGCTGTGTGCAGGGCCGTAGCTAACGTGTGCTGTGTCCAGGGCCGTAGCTAACGTGAGGGATGTGCTGTGTACAGGGCCGTAGCTAACGTGAGGAATGTGCTGTGTGCAGGGCTGTAGCTAACATGAGGGATGTGCTGTGTGCAGGGCCGTAGCTAACGTGAGGAATGTGCTGTGTGCAGGGCCGTAGCTAACGTTGTGTTTGCTCGTCCCCAGGTCA
Source organism: Dallia pectoralis (assembly GCA_029465975.1). Taxonomy (NCBI): domain Eukaryota; kingdom Metazoa; phylum Chordata; class Actinopteri; order Esociformes; family Umbridae; genus Dallia; species Dallia pectoralis. Next base: position 10,870,419 of record CM055744.1, read on the forward strand.
CTTAAGTCAATGGCTCAGCACTCGTTCTGCAGTTAGAAGTGATGATGGCGCACAATCTTTCACCTTTTTGTGTATGTGATGGACCGGAGTCCTGGACCGGAGAATTTATTGTTTAAATGTTATGCTGTATTCTATTTGTAATTTGTTATTTTTATGGTTATTTTTGTGAGGCTAGTCTTGCACACTTGAATATGAGACATTGGCTTCAACGTGTTTAAATAAAGTAGATTTATATTAAAGCCTAAGTTGTTCTCCCTGTTTATATACACTATATATATATTAAAGCCTAAGTGGTTCTTTTTGTTTAAATAAAGTACATATATATATATATATATTAAAGTCAAAATCCTGTGCTGATGGAGGGTGTGAATGAGAATTATAGCAGCCAAGTCAGTGGCTGACAGGTCCTGATGGAAGGTCTATCATCTTCTAGCACCTTCTAGCACCTCCTAGCTATCACCTTTTCCCCAGCAGCAGGCGAAGCGGAGGAGATGACTGGGTATTACTGTATGTGATGAGAAACCGGCCGTGTCAGGGATGTATCTGAGAGGCAATCAGGGCACCAATGTCAAGCGGAGGAAGCTTCGGGCCCAGTCAGAACCTGGAGCTGGGTTGGTTCTGGAACTGGCCATATTGTACAAAGATGGAAACAAGATGGCTGTCAATGGCTCATTAATTTACAGGGTTAGTATGAGAGAGTTATAATTTTCAGCAACAACCTATACATTCACTGTATTATCTTGTCATCATAATTAATATACATTTTTCGAACATGCCGGTCTCAGCTCCAATCCTAACCTTCTACATGAATTCCATTGTTTATATTTTAGTATTTACATATTTGCAGAGTTATGTATTGATATGTATATTTCACATTTCCTGATGCTTTTCCCTCTCAAACAAATATACGGCATCTGTACTGGAGTCTTCTTACCGTATAAATGGAGCAGTCGTGTCTTGTCCCATCTCAACCTGGTTCTGCTTCAGTGCTACAGATTTGTTCTGGCCGCGCCATATACTCTCTTATACTTTCACACACAGGCTTCATAGTGGAAGAAAAACACAAGTTCATTTTCCTTGTACCTGTACCTGCTGTGCTCATGATGGAAACTTTGAACACTGTTAAGATGTATACAACCTGGCACCTTCCTTACTTTGTCTCCCAAAGAACAGAAACTCTCTCACACACACACACACACCCAGCACACAGAAGTGCAAACACACTCAATCCGGAATATTTGGCGGCCCCACAACCACACACACACACACACATTCCATAAAATTTTCAATGAATAGTTTTCAGTTCATGGATTTAATTTCAAACCACCGCCTCAAATGCAATGACTTGAAATGGTATAGACCCCAACCAGGTTATCTATAGCAAAAGTGGCGTTGAATAAAGATTGTCTTTTTGGTACCTTTACTTTTTCAACAATTCATACTTTTTTGTAAACCTTGCCTCATCCCTGATTTGTTTTGGTAGAGGTCACTCTCTCACAAGAGGAAGTTTAATCAGAATACTAAACACACACACTGACGAGGTTGTGCGACCAACACGATTTTTCAGCCCTGTCAGCAGGACATTAGAGCGAGAGACTGAGAGAGGCGAAGGAACATTTGTTTTTACAGAATGGTAAAATTTCCCATTTGCTCTGGCAATGTTAACGCAGTTCCTGTGCCAATAGCGCACTTAAAATTGAAATGCAATCTAATTGAGAAAGCATGAGAGGGAGAAAGTGTGAGGGACAGGGGATGGGAGAGTTAGACCAAAACCTAGATGGAGAAAGTGATAGCAAGATCAAAGGAACAGAGGCTATTGAGTTGTGAGTAAATGTTACTATAAAATAATGCAAACCCCTCCCTCCTTATTTCATACTGTCAATCATAAATCTTCCGGTTGTCTCGTCATCCCTTTGTGGCGTGTAGAGGCCATTCCTCCATCTGGCTGTGGTCTGTCTTCGCTGAGCAGTGCAGAGCCAGCTGGTGGGGGAACGCCATCAGGGCTCAATGGCAAACTGAGCCGGGTCACAACTTGTCACCTGTTTCCATTGATCAGCAGAGTGAACACACTACAGTACTGTATGTATATTAGATTCAACTTCATTGTCATTGGACAGTACAAGTGCAGTACGACAAAATGCAGTTTGCATCCAACCAGAAGTGCAAAGGAGTTGTGCATAAAGATATGTAGTACAGTGTAAGAATGTGCAGTTTACATGGATAGATAAATTAGCAGGTATTCAGTACAGTGTGAGGATGCGCAATTGACATGGATACGTAAATGTGCAGGTATTCTGTACAGTGTGAAGATGTGCAATTGACATGGATACGTAAATGTGCAGTTATTCAGTCCAACAATGTAGCAAATTGCAAATGTGTAGAGGGCAATACAAGCGGAGAACATCTGAGCAAGTGGTAAACGGATAGTACAAACATGTGGTAAACGGATAGTAAAAACATGTGTTAAACGGATAGTACAAACATGTGGTAAATGGATAGTAAAAACATGTGGTAAACGGATAGTACAAACAGTAAGCATCTGTTAAGCCTTTTTGACCAGGGTTGTGCTGTTGAGCGAACAGGATAGATTGTTGGAGATGATAACACCCAGGCATTTGTAGCTGGCCTCACGTTCCACTGTGGTCTCATCAATGAGATCTGGGGCATGTATATCGCTATTTGTCTTCCTGTAATCCACAATCCGTTTGTTTGTTTCCTTGGCATTGATGACCAGGTTGTTATCTGCACACCAAGCCACTAGGTGCTTCATCTCTTTGTGTAAGCTACCTCATCATTGTCACTGATCAGACCAACTACTGTGGTATCATCTGCAAACTTGACGATGGAATTGTGGCTGTGTAGCGGAACGCAATTGTGGGTTAAAGTGGAGACCAATAGTGGTCTAAGCACACAGCCCTGTGGGACACCAATGTTCAGGACCAGGGTGGAGGAGGAGAGGTTGTCCAACCTGGAAGACTGAGGTGTGTTGGTTAGGAAGTCTAGATTACAGTTGCAAAGAGAGGGGCTGATCCCAAGGTCATGGAGTTTGGTACCAGTCTAGAGGGGATGACTGTATTGAATGCTGAGCTAAAGCCTATGAAAAGCATCCTCACATAGGGGCTGGATTTGTCCAGATGGTTCAAGTCAGAGTTGACAGCAGTGGAGTTGACGTCCCAAGTAGATATTTTAGGGCAAGCTTGAATACAAGGTTGAATGGAATGGCCATAGGTAGGTACATGGCCACACATATGTGCATGGCCATAGTTAGGTAGATTGCCACACGTATGTGCATGATGACCATAGTTAGGTACATGGCTACACGTAGGTGCATGGCCACATGTATGTGCATGGCCATAGTATGAACTTATCATGTATAAATTTATCAGGCACATACCCATGCAGACAAAATGCAAGGACACACCCAGCCACCCAGAAGTGTGAGCATAAAGTTACATAGACTACTGTTCATTTACTTCACTTCAACATAATCACTCATTCTTTCTCACACACGCACACGCACGCACACATATACACACACACACGCACACGCACGCACACATATACACACACACACACACACACACACACGCACACGCACGCACACATACACACACACACACACACACACACACGCACGCACACATATACACACACACACACACACACACAGTCTCAGCATTAGCTCAGAGGATGGACATTTTTCACTGTCAAGCAGGAGACTTGTGCAGTCTATAGGGGAGGGAGGAGGATGCTGATTCCAGCAGGATAAAGAAATCCAACCGGCCTGCCACCTTAGTCTTCTGTTGTCGTCTCTTTATCGTGTTAAATCATGTTTCCTGTATATACCTCTCTCACGATCTTATCCTGGCTATTGTCATAACATTAACTCATGTTCACTCAACACACCTGAGCACACATCCGATTAGTGGGACTGCAATAGGGAAGTACTGAAGCTCTGCTTCTGCATGGTAACTGATGGATTCTGCTGGTGTGCTTCTAGCTAGTTACGTAAAATGATGAGGATACTTGGTCTATGAAGGGTTAATTGTTGGTGAATAGATAACCCTCTACCCTCACAAAATGGTTTCCATGATGATGATAAACTTGTTTAGAAGCGGAGGGCCAAGTCGAATGGTAAGTGTTAGTTTAGTAAAAAGGTGGTTGGTTCAAAAAACAAAAGCTAAACCATTTTTGGTTGTTCCCATAGGCAGGCAGGTTAGCCATATATGCTGCTATCAGTTGCTCTGGATATGCTGCTATCAGTCGCTCTGGATATGCTGCTATCAGTCGCTCTGGATATGCTGCTATCAGTCGCTCTGGATATGCTGCTATCAGTCGCTCTGGATAAGATGCTATCAGTCGCTCTGGATAAGATGCTATCAGTTGCTCTGGATATGCTGCTATCAGTTGCTCTGGATATGCTGCTATCAGTCGCTCTGGATATGCTGCTATCAGTCGCTCTGGATATGCTGCTAGTTGCTCTCTCTGGGTATGCTGCTACCGTTTGCTCTAGATATGATTCTAGAGTCAGGTATTACATACGTGCATATTTCCAATGTCTTTCAAATCCATATAAATCAATCAATCAAATTATTTATACAGCCCTTTTTACAACAAAGTTGTCACAAAGTGCTTTTACAATCACCCAGCCTGAATCCGACAGAGCACACATCAACAGGTTGATACACGGCGGTTAGCCAAATATCCATAGACTTGCTATGATCCACTCTGTTCAAGCTTCAATTAAATTCAAAGTTTGAGTCTCAGTATCAACTGACTAACACTTACTAATTACAATCATTGATTTGAGCTGATTGCAAAAAGAAAACACAATATAATCATTCGGTTTTCCACTTTACATTTTTCCTCCTGATGATCAAAAAGGAATTGTGTAATGCTCCCTCACACAATCACGCACGTACGTTTGCCTTTCTATCCTTGTGGAGACTTGAGAACTAAACCTGAAATGAATGTTCCCTAGTCCCTATCCCTGAACCTAACCTAATATTTACACCCACCTCAACCTCGTTTACCTAACTTTTGATACTTAAACTTTCCTCCTTACGCCTAAATCTAAACAGTAATGCCTAAGTGACAACAAACCTAAAACTAACCCTAATACACTCAATTCACCCCGCCTCCTCTGTTCGCCCCGCCTCCTCTGTTGGCCCCACCTCCTGTATACACCCCGCCTCCTGTGTTCGCCCCGCCTCCTGTGTTTGCCCTACCTCCTGTATACACCCCGCCTACTGTGTTGGCCCCGCCCCATATGTATGCCTCGCCTCCTGTGTTTGTTGGGTGCCCAACAACGTGTCACCGGTTCGTAGTTTGTCACTCCTCAGACCACTGTCAGTAGGATGCCATGCAATGGCAAAGATACTCGTGACTCCGTCAGACCATAACTACTTGGCTGTTGTCAAAATGACTCAGGTCTTTATTCCGGCGCATATTTCCTGCACATATTTCCTCCAGAACACACGTTGAACACACACCTTTGTCGAGAGGGCACAATCATATTGCGGGTAGTTGCTGAAATTGTTCCAGCTTGCTTCAGAAATGACTCCCCTGGAAACCACAGTGTGCTCTCCACTGGCACGTTGCACATCCATCTCATTTGGACCGGCATATGTAGAAGAGGTTCCTTGGAGGTCAGAACCCCAACCTGATCCTCGATCCTTATTCTCATTGTGTGGAATGGCTAGCCTGTTTGCCAAGTCGCCAGTGGGCAGTGTGTTCAGAGGACCAGTTTGCACCAGATACTGCAGATGGACAGTCGAGAATGTGTACTGTTACAAGGTACACGAGAGAGTGAGAGTCACACCGAGCACTGCTGGCTGCTAACTCTTTATTTCTTATGTCTATGGTTCTTCTTTATTATTTTTATTTTACTTTCCTCAATATAGAACATAGCATATAATTGCAAAGTTATGTTTTATATTACCCTTATCTGGACGTCTTTTTTTAACTGCTGTCATGTTAGTAGCTAGCTATTGGATCTACTGCCTGGAACTGGCACTAGGGTCGATGGCCTGCTAGCAGCTAGCAGCAAGGCTAAAAACAAGGGCTGGATTCTCCACTGCTTACATTTGGATGCATCTCGTGCCAGCAACTTAATCAGAGAGTCGCGGATCGGGAGGGGAGTGTTGTCTGAGTGTTAGATTAAGAACGACATTGTCACCAGAAAGCCTTAGACCTGCAGCATGTTTTTGATTTCATAACCAGCTTACCAACCGAAGACAAAATATTGTGGTGGATGGAGATAGGTCGATAGTGTTGATGTACACAGAGGTGTACCTCAGGGATCCATCCTAGGACTTGCACTTTTTTACTATATACATTAATGCTACATTTCAACTTAATGCTGATGATACTATTCTGTATGCCTGTGCTCCAACAATTAATGCTGTTATGGCCAGTTTACAGTCTGATTTTAATAATAATCGCACACAATAAAACGTAAAGCATGTACTTAAATCCAGCAAAACCAAGTACATGTTACATTACATTACATTTTGCGCATTTAGCAGACGCTCTTATCCAGAGCGACTTACAATAAGTGCAGGCATTTCACATATAGCTAAAATACACATCAAAAAGGCAATAAGTACATTGTTCCTGGGTGGGTGCAGGGGGAAGTGCTAGAGATAGAAGAATGATTCGGTAGTGAAGTTTCAAACAGTCGAGAGTTGTGGAGCTCCATTCATGGAGCTACTGGAGGTACAGTTTGAAGAGGAATGTTTTTAGACGTTTTTTCAAGATTGGTAGAGAGTCCGATGATCTGATCTCCGGAGTGGAGTTGTTCCACCATTGCGGGGCAAGCACGGAGAACAATTTAGACTGAGCAGATCGAGAGTTGCCCTCCCGTAGGGATGGCACTACCAAGAGGCCTGAGGTGGCAGAACGAAGTGCTCGCGTGGGTGTGTACGGCTTGATTAGTGACTGGATGTAGGAGGGGGCGGTTCCTCTTGCTGCCCCATAGGCTAGCACCATGGTTTTGTAGTGGATGCGTGCTTCGACCGGGAGCCAGTGTAGTGTGCGGAACAGCTGAGTGACGTGGGAGAACTTTGGTAGATTTAAGATCAGGCGGGCTGCTGCATTTTGAATGAGTTGCAGGGGTTTGATGGCGCACACTGGGAGACCAGCCAGAAGGGAGTTGCAGTAGTCGAGACGGGAGATGATAAGTGCCTGGATCAGCACTTGTGCGGCTGCCTGCGTAAGATACGGCCTTACTTTCCGAATGTTGTAGAGCATGTACCTGCAAGACCGGGACACCGCCTTGATGTGTGCAGAAAATGAGAGGGAGTTGTCAAGGGTCACGCCAAGGTTTTTCCCACATTGGGTAGCAGGGACTGTGACGTTGTCCACCGTAATGGACAGATCCTGGAGCGGGCAGGCTCTTCCTTTGAAGAAGAGCAGTTCAGTTTTACCTAGGTTGAGTTTCAGATGGTGTGCAGACATCCAGGCCGAGATGTCAGTCAGACATGCAGAGATACGGGATGCCACCTGGGTTTCAGACTGTGGGAATGAGAAAAATAGTTGGGTATCATCAGCATAGCAGTGATAGGAGAGGCCATGTGAGGATATGACAGAGCCAAGAGACCGGGTGTATAAGGAGAAAAGGAGAGGGCCTAGGACTGATCCTTGGAGGACCCCAGTGACCAGGGGCTGCATGTTCGACGGCGAGCCTCGCCACACCACCTGGTAAAAACGGTCCGACAAGTACGAGGAAAACCAGGAATGCACTGCTCCTGAGATCCCCAGGTCAGAGAGGGTGGAGAGCATGATCTGATGGTTGTTTTTGTTTTTAAAACCTGGTCAAATGACCACACTGGACTTACAGCTTCACTCTTTGGATGGTCCTGTAATTTAACGGGTCCCTTCATATAAATACCTTGGGATTTGGACTGACAGCGACCTTTCATTTAAAAAACATACTAGAGAGCTTGATAAAAAGCTTTAGTGTGAAGTTGGTTTCTTCTATAGGAACAAATCTTGCTTTTCTATGGTAAACAGAGACAAAAAGTTCTGTCATCTTTCTTGCCTGTTCATGCCTGTTGAGAGCCAGGACTTCGCTTCCAACATCAGAAACATTCCAAAATCACCTGGAAAGCCCAGCCATAAGAGTCAAGGCTGTTATAACTGCAAAAGGGGACCATCTCCATTTTAATGCCCACAGCTTTACAATTTGATTTCCAACAATGTAATTGTTAATTGAATATTCCGGAAAACATTTTTCCGGAATATTTAAATACCATTAAGTATTTAAATACCATTAATCAAGATTTTTTATGGATACTAATCAATGACTAGGACAGCAATGCTGCAGCTACAGCTACAAATGAATAAACACAGCCTAATATTAGAGGTTATGAGGGTCAGAAAACAGAAAGTATCAGGGGCGAAACATGGGAGAGGATAAATAATCAAGCAGACACAAAGGCAGAAGAACTACAAAGGGAAAGAAAAATATGGAGAGAAAATATGGGGAGAAAGGCTTGTTGAAGGGGAAATAAAACAAGCAAAAGACATGACAGAGCAAGCAAGGAGAAGTTCACAGAGGAGGTCTAAGAAAGGCAGACGTTCACCCTCTGCAGATAGCAGACACATCACCAGTTCATTAGATGAGTGCCTTGCTGAGCCAGGTGTTAGCAGACAATCCCTTAAGGAGAGGATCATGAAAAGAGATAAGAAATGGTTCTGGTAAAACTGCAGGGATGCAACTCTTATACAGTACATATATAATTTTTCCAGATGTAATGGACTTCAAAAAAAGTGAATAGACAATCTGCTTTCCAGTGGCTAAACATCAAGACGTAGGTTACAAAAGTCAATGTCCTGTCTGATTTTTTGGTAATAGGATGATAACACCATAATCCAAGCCCTCCTCCAGAACAAGCTATCCACCATGGGAGTGACCATGCCAACATGTGAATGGATCACAGACTTCCTCTCCAACAGGAGGCAGCAGGTGAGGTTGGGACTCGCCTCAAGATTGCAGCCTGTCCTCTCTTCTCTCTGTACACCAACAATCTGCGTCCACACTCTCCCATTATGTTATATGTACCACTACATCTGAGTTCACACTCTCCCATTATGTTATATGTACTACTACATCTGAGTTCACACTCTCCCATTATGTTATATGTACCACTACATCTGAGTTCACACTCTCCCATTATGTTATATGTACCACTACATCTGAGTTCTGTTATGGAATTTTATGATCACTCAAGAAGTTTATTAACATGTAAGTCCTATAGATGTTGTTTAGGCCAAAAGGCACAGAGGAAAGGAATGTTTAGGATAAGTTTTTTGTAGGACAGGAATATAAGTTTCATGATAGGAGACATCTGTCTATTGACCTATTGACCTCTAGAAAGGTCCTGGGGAGTGACCCTCGGGTTTTCCTGACAGCTCCATATGTCATGTTTATTATCCTATAGTTTGGTGAGATCTTCTAAGGACCTCGTCTGTTCTCCATCATCTCTGTTTAGGTTGGTGTATCAATGAGTGTGCGTAACTTCATTCCTTTAAATACCCCTGCAGAAGTTCTTCTCATCAGGTCAGTCTGATCCAGCACAGGTTATTGTCCTGTTGTCTGATGAAGACTTTCCTCAAAACCTATTCTTTAAGCTTGCTATAGGGATTGATCTGATCAATGCAAAAGCTTATACCTGTATTTGAGAAATGGTTTCTTACTTGCAATTAAACCTGTTAAAAGTGTCAAACTGTAACATACTCTCGTGCGTCTTACTTTAAGTTCGAATTCAGCTATTGAAGTCTAAATTTCCACGACATTTGGGGGCATCGTCCGAGATTCTTAATAAAGTAATCCGTATTTTTTCCAAAACAGGCTACATATCCTAAAGAGCGATATAATTTTTAATTTTTTTTTTTTGAAAAATAGTAGGCCAGGACTGTCTTTGGAGATAAGTGATACTATACAGAATTTTGAAACTCAAGGACCTAAAAATGCTGAATTGGGACAATGTTGGACGACAGTTTGACAACGGTTTTGATAAATTAACAAAATAGGCTCGTTAATTTTGACTTAATTCGTAAGGTTATTGTAAGATTTTAAACTTGGCTTAAAAATGGAAAACAGTACTTCTAATCGGGTATTTGTTGATTTTGGTCTGGTAAAACGTGCACGTCAGGAATTATTAATTTCTGCAGCTCCAATCCTCCTCAACAAATGGGTGAGTGGAGAGCGCCAGACTGGAGCAATATTTACCTGTATGAAGTGTTAATACCTGTATACAGTAGGAATAAAATGCTGTTCAATATAGGTTATCTGGGTGCGGTCACTGCGGTGAGACGGCACGGTTATTCAGGATATCTCACTTAAAAGAACTGACGAGTTCATTAACACATATAGGACACTTCATTATATGCTAAAACTAGATTTTGCGTCTTAAATATCGATAACAACATGGGTAATTACATGTGTATTGGTAAACCTTCGGTGGATACTGAACGTTACGTTGTTGGACCGGCTAAAATAATGACAGATAAATACGGAGACTGGACATGCGAACAATTAGACCTGTGGGAGTTATTGGGATTTCCTGCTGATGGCAGTTTTAGTCAGAGACAGATACTGTTGTTGAAAGACAAGTTGGAGGATTTTGAACGGGGTAAAATTAAGGTTTCACGGGGTAATCGGCAGAAAGTTGATTGGAAGGCATATAATAAGTGGAGAGAGCAGACTGATATACGGGCTAAGCGGTGTAGCACGGGGCTTGTTAATCGGTGTGTTCTAGCTTGTCCCGACCAGGTTGATGCTGCCTGTCCTCCTGCTGACCGACCCCCACCCTATCGCGGCGTTACCACAACAGCCCCAGCGGTACCAACTATGCCAACAGCATCGGACCTGATGGAAAACATTCGCGGAGGAGGACTCTACCCATCCGTATTCGGCCTCGACAGAGTTTCACCCGCCGCTGAGAGGACCCAGAGTACTACTGCGGCCTGTCCCAGAGAACAACACAGCTTTGATGCCGGGCAATTCCCTATGGTGGAGGTAGCCAACCCAGCTGGTGGAGGAGACACGGATAACCCAGCGACTATACTAGTCTACAGACCGTGGTCACCCGCCGACCTGAGAGACGTGGCTTCTACACTACCTGACCCAGAAACAGAAGGTGGAGAGGAATTTGTCCGTGTGTTTCTACAGATCGTGAATCAATATAGACCGACCTCTGTGGAGATTGAAACGATTTTGATGAAGGCCTTGCAACTAAAATGGGGGAGAGTGAAAAGAAACTGGCCTAGCGAGAGAAACATTATGTTCAATTGGGATGCGCACTCAAACTACCGGAGTGCGGTGGAACAGCTGAGCACTGGACTTATCGCTGCTTTTCCTAAGCGAATGAACTGGGAAAAGATCTCTGATTGTAAACAGACACTGGGCGAGAAAGTTTCAGACTACAGGAATAGACTCGAAAAAGCTTTTGAATTACACAGCGGAATGGGAAAGAGACCGGACGGTGATGAAGAGTCGGCCTGGGAGCAACAGTGTAAAATGAGGTTAGTTGCAGGCCTTCTACCAGACATTAGGAAGCACATTCAAAACCACTGTGTAGACCTGGATGAGGGTCGCATGGAAACCGTCTGGCCGTATTTTAAGCACGCTGAAAGAGTCTACGAGGACCAGCTGTACAAACGGACCGAAGAAAGACGGGAGCGTGAAACGCAAATTCAGATGGCCCAACTGGAGTTCTACAGCAGAGGCTACTCAGGAGGGAGACGGAGACGGAGACGGAGAGCAAGCAGGAGAGGACAATACAGACACCAGGGTGATAATAACTCCAGCCAAAGTCCCAACTCTGATAGCTGTTTCAACTGTGGTGCATTTGGACACTGGGCTCGTGACTGCACTGTGCCGGACACTAGAGACTATTACCATGGGAACAGAGACAGTGTGGGAGACGGTGATGGCACAACAGCAGACAACGAAATGGAGCGTCACAGGACCCATGGCTGCCACGGACGGGGGTACTGACGGTCAGAGGGGACGGGCAGGAAAACATCAACCCGGTGAGATCAAACCATTATGTTATCCTGTAATTAATCAATTATGATAGTATTTACAGTAAAAGTAATTTTGTTCGGATGTTTAGTGAAGACTTGTTTATTCTGAGTGTTGAGTTGATATGCAGACGTATGGTTGTGTGAGATTTTCGTTCCACTGGGGAGGAGTACCGGTGTCTTGGCACTATGCTTACGCTTAAAGTTAGGTGTTTAGCGTAGTGTAGCGTACATTGCGTATCGCCTGATAAACGGGGTTTGTCAGGTCCGTGCAGCTCGGGAGCGTGACTGGACCCATGATGGTTGATATCTCATTGTCCCTAGTTTACCGGTTACAACTAGGGACTGCATATATAGCTACTGTCAGGGTAAATTCTCAGTAGAAATCAGCTCATTGTTAGTGAGAGGTCTTGTTTTTCGATGTCCAGGTTCGTTCGTACGCGTACGCAAATATCATATTAAAATGACCTAGGTGTGATTCATGTATGATCTGGGGTAAAGCTTCATGAAGTTGGGACAGGGGTCCCAGGCCAAAGTTTTGTCGACAAATTTATTTTCTGGTTTTCCTGTGCACGAGGAATTCCTATTTTATTGTATTATTTGTCTTAGGCATTATGTAACATCTGCGCTAATGACATAATTAAGAGTATTTCCGATTATAACTCTGCATGTTTTTACCTGGAATACTATATGTTCCATTTTGTTTGTTTTGTAGGAGGACTACATTATATGTTATAGGGAGATTATATTCTAGTTATATGCTATGGTTATTCGTTTTGTAAAGTTAACTGAAGGACATTTGGATTTGTTCCTATAAATGTTGGCATGATGATATAATGAATGACCATGTGGGTTAAGTGTATTTCTGAAACACACTTTTATTTTTATTATTGGCTTTTGGCTATTTTGAGTAACATATTTTAAGACATTCTGAGTTCTTGATTGTTAAAAGGGCAGAAAGTTAACTGTAACTCTGTGTCTGCCTGTCTAGAGATGGTTTCTGTTAATTTAGGGGTGTTTATGAACTTTTCTTTGACCCTCCCTGGGGTGCTTCTCTGGGTCAAAAAGAGGGGGCACACCCAAGTTGCTTATTTAGAAGGGGGGCTGGTTTACTGTGTGATTGTGAGGTGGCTCAGCCCAGAGCTACCAGATGGCTGGTCATAAACCATATTTTTAGTCATGTGTTTTATCTTAGATAAATTTAACAAGTTTGTCTATGACAGTAGTTTGTTTTCTCCATTGTTGATGAACTGAAGGAGAAAACAAGAGGGGAAGTGACGTAATAAACATATTCAAGAATATAGCATTTGTTAAATTTGGATTTCAGGCAATTGAAGTGTATAGTTGGATAACATGTCTAAACATTTGAATGGTTGAGGAGAATGGCTATTACAAATGTATTTGGTTTAGCAAAATTAAATCTGAGCAGTAAACACAATGTAATTCTATTGTTAAAGATGTTAACTGACACATGGAATGCAATAACTGTTTGCAGGTTGTGTCGCATTAAAAATCAACAGGTTGGACCATGAACAACTGGAGCAGAGCATCTGAGCCCTACCCCCACGCACACACACACACACACACATATATCAGAAGCTAACTGAATGACTTTAGGTACAGACCACAGAAAAGGTCAAACCAGAACCAAGGAAAAACGTGTCATCCAGACCACAATGAAGGCAATTACTAAATTGTGTGAATGTTATTGTACACTTTTCAAGGAAGTTATGGACTGTAAAGAGAAAAAGGTGAACATGTTGCTGATTTCAGAAATTATCTTGAACGTCGGTTTGAGTTGTACAAAGGAAAAACAAGAACATTGAACACACATATATTGCATCTCTGGACTATTAAAGAATGGCCACTGTTTGGCCACACTCATTAAAGACGTTGAAGGAGCCTACCAGAGCTGAGAAGATGAAAAAGGAACATTTATACACTCACACCATGATTAAAATCTTCATTTCTGATGATCAAAGAGTGCCAACATATTTACTGATGTTTTCTTAATGATTAGTTCCTCACACACTAGATGGAGGACTAGAAATCCAGAATATGAAAATGACACTGTTGAATGTTGCTAAGTACTGTACTGACATTGGATTATTTCAATTGATTGTGTACTATGTTTGGTAAAATTATTTTTCTTAACAGGTTACAGTTTCAGACGTATGACAGTGGTGGATCCATATATTCCTGATTGGTTATGAGTAATTAGTAAGCTTGAGTGAACTAAAATTTAGAGTTCACACTCTTAAATTGTTTAACATGATTAAGGGTTTATAATGTTAAAAAGGGCAGATTGTTATGGAATTTTATGATCACTCAAGAAGTTTATTAACATGTAAGTCCTATAGATGTTGTTTAGGCCAAAAGGCACAGAGGAAAGGAATGTTTAGGATAAGTTTTTTGTAGGACAGGAATATAAGTTTCATGATAGGAGACATCTGTCTATTGACCTATTGACCTCTAGAAAGGTCCTGGGGAGTGACCCTCGGGTTTTCCTGACAGCTCCATATGTCATGTTTATTATCCTATAGTTTGGTGAGATCTTCTAAGGACCTCGTCTGTTCTCCATCATCTCTGTTTAGGTTGGTGTATCAATGAGTGTGCGTAACTTCATTCCTTTAAATACCCCTGCAGAAGTTCTTCTCATCAGGTCAGTCTGATCCAGCACAGGTTATTGTCCTGTTGTCTGATGAAGACTTTCCTCAAAACCTATTCTTTAAGCTTGCTATAGGGATTGATCTGATCAATGCAAAAGCTTATACCTGTATTTGAGAAATGGTTTCTTACTTGCAATTAAACCTGTTAAAAGTGTCAAACTGTAACATACTCTCGTGCGTCTTACTTTAAGTTCGAATTCAGCTATTGAAGTCTAAATTTCCACGACAGTTCACACTCTCCCATTATGTTATATGTACTACTACATCTGAGTTCACACTCTCCCATTATGTTATATGTACCACTACATCTGAGTTCACACTCTCCCATTATGTTATATGTACTACTACATCTGAGTTCACACTCTCCCATTATGTTATATGTACTACTACATCTGAGTTCACACTCTCCCATTATGTTATATGTACTACTACATCTGAGTTCACACTCTCCCATTATGTTATATGTACCACTACATCTGAGTTCACACTCTCCCATTATGTTATATGTACCACTACATCTGAGTTCACACTCTCCCATTATGTTATATGTACTACTACATCTGAGTTCACACTCTCCCATTATGTTATATGTACCACTACATCTGAGTTCACACTCTCCCATTATGTTATATGTACCACTACATCTGAGTTCACACTCTCCCATTATGTTATATGTACTACTACATCTGAGTTCACACTCTCCCATTATGTTATATGTACTACTACATCTGAGTTCACACTCTCCCATTATGTTATATGTACTACTACATCTGAGTTCACACTCTCCCATTATGTTATATGTACTACTACATCTGAGTTCACACTCTCCCATTATGTTATATGTACTACTACATCTGAGTTCACACTCTCCCATTATGTTATATGTACTACTACATCTGAGTTCACACTCTCCCATTATGTTATATGTACTACTACATCTGAGTTCACACTCTCCCATTATGTTATATGTACTACTACATCTGAGTTCACACTCTCCCATTACTCTATATGTACTACTACATCTGAGTCCACACTTAACCATTACTCTATATGTACTACTACATCTGAGTCCACACTTTACCATTACTCTATATGTACTACTACATCTGAGTCCACACTTTACCATTACTCTATATGTACTACTACAGTACATCAATCAGCCTATCCAACGTCTCCTCCTGACCTGATCTCCATGTAAAGACATCTGGTTGAATGTCTGCCTTGCTGGCTCACATAAGCATCCGAAAAGTAATTATGGACAAAGCTCCGTTCATGCTCTTCTATTCTTTTTATACTGCCTGTTATAAGTGAGCTGTCATGAGACATACAGTTCATTTGCAGTGCTAGCGTTTGCATGGCATGTGTCATTTTCTCCTCTGGAGTCCAGTTTCAGGACTTATGATGCATATAATTTCATCATTCATGTGGTCAATCCTTTCATTCAGAAGTGAACCCAGAAGCCATTTGTAGAAAAAGCACAATGAGAATAAAGACATATACCTAAAACTTCTAGAAAGAATACATCTTGCTCAAATAGACGACAGTTTAGAGAAGAAATCATAATAAGTATTGTGCAATTGATATTAAAAAAGATTCTCACTACTCATGATTCTGTTCAAAATAGTAAAATGTCGTAGCAGCGACAGAAAATGAACAGTGTTAATCAATTTATATTAATTGCAGGCGTTAAGGCATTAACTCTGACATCCTTAATCAGGTCTATTTTAAAATGAAAAGATATGTGATTAGCACATTCCTCTCATCTCTACTCACAACCTCTCCTTTTGTCATTTCTCCTCTCCTCGCTCAACCTCCCACCTGCTCTCTTCCCCTTTCCACCCCCAATGTCTCCTCCTGTCTCATCCGTTCTCTACTCACAACCTTTCCTCTTGTCTCCTTGTCTCAATCAATTTATTTTATAAACCCTTTTGACAACAAGAGTTGTCACAAAGTGCTTTTACAAACACCCAGCCTGAAACCCCAAAGAGCATGCATCAACAGGTTGATACACAGCAACTAGGGAAAACTCCCTGAGGGGTCCAATTTATGAAAAACCCTAGAGGAACCAGGCTCCAAGGGGTGGCCAGTCCTCTTCTGGCTGTGCTGGTGTCCTCAGTGTAACCGGAACAAGGCACAAGGAAACGTTAGACACCCTAGTTTCCTACGTCCCCAGCAGAGTAATATAGCAGCGTAAAATCCTGGGTCTGAGACGGGGGTCCAGAAGAAACTGTGGCCCTGAACGAGGCCGGACAGGACCCAACAAGCCAGAAATCAATCCACCCACTTCACCGAGCATCAACCGAGGAATACCAATCAACCGCATCCACACTGGGAAGGTCTAGTATCACCCACAGAGTTTACTTGTATTGACGTGGATGGCAACAGAGAACAGCAGCAAGATCCCAGGGGAGATGAGAGCCCGTCCGGCTCTGATCTTCTATTCTCTCCATTCAGAAACTCTTCTCATGTCTCCTCTCGCCTGCTCTCTGTTATCCTCCTCTCTCCTCCTCTCTCCTCCTCTCTCCTCCTCTCTCCTCCTCTCTCCTCATCTCTGCTCATCTCTCCTCTAACGTCCTCTCACATCCTCTCACGATTCTTCTCCCTTCTTCTCTTCTGTCTCTTTCTGGATGCCACCCAGTACTCAAGGTCATCCTGCTCTAAACATGTGTCTGGATCTGAATGTCTTTAGCCGTTCTCACCTGCCTCCAACATCAGGGGTTTAGAATAATAGCATAAAAATGTATCTGAATAACTGCTTAAAAAGTGAAAGTGGTGGAAGAAGACCGTGGAGAGAGGGAAGGTGTTCTAATAAAAAAGAGGATGATAGTTTAAAACAAAATGCCTCCTAACAAGAACTCAGGTTGTCTGAAACCCACTCCTGCTCTCCCAGAAAGTTTGTGTGTGCCCATCTGTGTGCGCGTGTTAATGACTGTGTGTATGTGTGTGTGGAAAACACACGAGGACCTCATTAACTGCCAGAGACAGATTAGAACACAGTAGACTTGGCCTCGTTCCCCTTTCTTCCTTCTCTCTCTCCACCTTTGTTCACCTAGCCAAATGAAGGACAGGGCCTGAGCCTTGCCTCCAGTCCCGAGAAAAACTGAACACATGCTTGTGTGTGTGTGTGTGTGTGTGTGTGTGTGTGTGTGTGTGTGTGTGTGTGTGTGTGTGTGTGTGTGTGTGTGTGTGTGTGTGTGTGTGTGTGTGTGTGTGTGTGTGTGTGTGTGAGGCCGAAACAGTGAGTGAGCATCTGTTGCATCCCTTGACTCCATTGTGACATACCTGCTGCATTAACAAGATGTGTGTTGGGTTGCCATGATACAGACATGGACGCATATTATCTATGTAAACATATTATAAGACATGGACGCATATTATCTATGTAAACACTTTATCAGAGGTGGACGCATATTATCTATGTAAACATATTATCAGACATGGACGCATATTATCTATGTAAACATATTATCAGACATGGACGCATATTATCTATGTAAACACATTATCAGACGTGGACGCATATTATCTATGTGTACATATCACACATGTACGCATATTATCTATGTGTACATATTATCTATGTGGACATATTATCTATGTGGACATATTATCACACGTGGACACATATAATCTATGTGTACAAATTATCACACATTGACGCATATTGTCAATGCCCTCCCTGTATGAGTTGGGAGGTGGACGCATATTATCTATGTGGACATATTATCTATGTGGACATATTATCTATGTGGACATATTATCTATGTGGACATATTATCTATGTGGACATATAATCTATGTGGACATATTATCTATGTGGACATATTATCTATGTGGACATATTATCTATGTGGACATATTATCTATGTGGACATATTATCTATGTGGACATATTATCTATGTGGACATATTATCTATGTGGACATATTATCTATGTGGACATATTATCTATGTGGACATATTATCTATGTGGACATATTATCTATGTGGACATATTATCTATGTGGACATATTATCTATGTGGACATATTATCTATGTGGACATATTATCTATGTGGACATATTATCTATGTGGACATATTATCTATGTGGACATATTATCTATGTGGACATATAATCTATGTGGATTGTGGACATATTATCTATGTGGACATATTATCTATGTGGACATATAATCTATGTGGACATATTATCTATGTGGACATATAATCTATGTGGATTGTGGACATATTATCTATGTGGACATATTATCTATGTGGACATATAATCTATGTGGATTGTGGACATATTATCTATGTGGACATATAATCTATGTGGATTGTGGACATATTATCTATGTGGACATATAATCTATGTGGATTGTGGACATATAATCTATGTGGACATATTATCTATGTGGACATATAATCTATGTGGATTGTGGACATATTATCTATGTGGACATATTATCTATGTGGACATATAATCTATGTGGATTGTGGACATATTATCTATGTGGACATATAATCTATGTGGATTGTGGACATATTATCTATGCCCTCCCCTTATGAGTGGAGAGGTGGATTAGCTCGTTGGTCGTCAGAGAATGCATTCCACACAAAGTTGTTTTAGCAAGTTTAGCAAGTTGTCTGATTAGAAGCTGAACAGAATGCACGAACATACTCAGTAGAACACTAATTGCAAAAAATAATAATAATCAACAGGAAATTGTGTAGGATATTATAAATCCTTACAAGCAAAGAGTAAATGGTTGCAACACAGATCATTTATCTAAACTTATTTTCTATGCAACTTTACCTTCCAATTACAATCTCCATGCGCTGTGGATCTCTTACAAGTTTAATTGGTTGTGCCCTCTTGATGTCTAGTCTTTCAAAACAGGTGTGAAAGAGGAGAGTAAAAACTCCTATGCTTGGAGGATCGTTAGTGGCATTTTCCGGGTTTTACAAGTCAGGTGGAATTGATGAGAGTCTGCAACCTTTTCTGTGATTAACAATACTGTTGTAACACAATGCTGAGGTTTCGTCACGTTTACAAAACCAACACAAGTGGCTAGTCATCCAACGTATTTGTATCAATGCAATAAACAACTAACTAGTTCTACAGCATGATTACAATTAACCAAACTAAAGATGTTGGTTGCTTTGGAAGATTACAGGGAGAAATAAACCGATGAGAATGCTGTTTGGAAGATTAAGGGGAGAAATGAACCAATGAGGGTGCTGTTTGGAAGATCAAGGGGAGAAATGAACCAATAAGGGTGCTGTTTGGAAGATTAAGGGGAGAAATGAACCAATGAGGGTGCTGTTTGGAAGATTAAGGGGGAAATGAACCAATGAGGGTGCTGTTTGGAAGATCAAGGGGAGAAATGAACCAATAAGGGCGCTGTTTGGAAGATTAAGGGGAGAAATGAACCAATGGGGTGCTGTTTGGAAGATCAAGGGGAAAATGAACCAATAAGGGTGCTGTTTGGAAGATTAAGGGGAGAAATAAACCAATAAGGGTGCTGTTTGGAAGATCAAAGATAGAAATGAACAAATAGGGATGCTGTATTCTGAATCATGTGACTGTAATGGTAATGCGTAAGACTAGGAACCTGGAAATACTTGACAGACTATTGAGATAAATCTAGACCATGTTCAGTGAACTCACCCAGCATGCAGCTAGTGCAAATCGGTGTCAGTCCCACCTGGAACCAGGCCCTGGGCCTGAGCAGGTCCATGGCACCCGTCCTGGTTCCTGGGGATAATGAGTGTCTTGCTGGGGGAAGACAAGCTGGTGTCCTTCACACTAATCAGAGGTGTGTGAAGGCATTAGCTAGGTCTGTCTCTTCAACCACCTCATTAACCAGCTCCACACAGCCACAGTAGGAGTTGGTTACCAACTGACACATCAATTGTCTCATAGTGCCCTTCTTTAAACCAGAGCCTGGGTACAAGTTAGTGCACTACATGGAGAATAGGGTGCCATTGGGGGCGTGGCCGACGCCCTAGACAGACCGACGTAATGGTGACACAACGGATTTCTGCTAACATGCTAGAAAATGAAAGGAACCAGAAAGGAACCATGGAGGAACCAGAAAGACAAGCTCTTCTCGTGGGAGATTCATGAGTTAGTATTGTCGCAGACAGCACCACCAGGGAAAGACATGGAAGCAGATAGGCAAAAGGATATAATGAACTACCAAGATTGAGAGAAAATGAAAGCCAGAGAAAAGAGGTGGAGAGTGTAGAGGGAGAGTGGAGGCAGATAAAGCAAAGGTGGGACAGAGACGTACCGGTAGATATGTACAACGGATTAGGGAGTGAGAAGAGAGAGGAGTGAGACAAGATAGTGGAAATGAGTGGAGAGAGTCGTCTACATCACAAACTCCTCCCTCCAGAACTCTTATCACCGGTAGAAGATCGTTCTCTGACTTGATAATCGTGCTCGTCACTTCGGCACTGGACACACAAGCACAAACAAACATGCACAGTCCCGTTCCGAAAACATCGCCCTCCTTGCCCCCTGAAGCCAACCCTCGATCCCCTGCCCAGACCCCTAGGGAGCAGGCTGCTACCTGTCACTGCGTATGCCTCCCTGAGGCAGAACCAGCGAGGGGGAGGAGAGGGGGGCGAGGTTGTCACTGCGCCCGCCTGAGAAGTCACCTTTCAGGGATATGAATCTTAATGAGGTGGGTGGTGGTGGTGGTGGCGGAGGGGCTGTGCGTGTGTGTGTGTGTGTGTGCGTGCGTGTGACAGATGGGGAATAGCAGAACGCTGACAGGGCTCCATGCTGTTGAGATGCCAGATTATTTTTGGTAATTTATAACCATTGTGCATAAAGGGCCTTCCATCTCCAGCAGTCTGTCAGACATAACACAAAACACCACGACTGGCTGCTTGTTTGTTTGTTTGTTTGGGTTTACCCGAGTTGCAAGGGAGGTGCTGTTAAGCTAGGAAGAACACTTGGGCACGTGTACTCACATTTTGTATGTACGTGTGCGTGCGTGCATGAGCGGGAAGTCTTACCTACGTTTATGTTGAATTTTAGTAATCCCATGCCATGGGAATTATTTGTATTTATTTTCTAAAGGTTCTATTATTTATTGTTGAAGCATTATAGAAATGTAAAGGTCATATTCCAAAAGAGCTGACATACGCAGCTTTTTCCGTGAATTGTCCGAGCTAACATTGACCTTACGCTACAAATCACGCCGCGGCGCTAAACCTCCGCAACACAGATTGAATAGCTTGCCCGAGGTTTGACACATTCTATTCCAGCAGTCCGCCACAGAACGGTGTGCTGGGAACGTCAATAGCCCTGTGTGTCAGCATCATGTCCTGACAGACAGATATAATCACGTCAAATCATTTCTCTCCTCTCCACTTTCCCCTGCTCCCACGGCTGCACATTAACACTCATTACCCATCCGCGGAAATTCCCACCTGTAACGAAACAATTGAATGACAATGGCAGTCCTACAACCTTCCATGCCGTAATTTCTCCGCCTTCTACTAGCACTCCGAACAGCTCCCATTCCTTCCTTTTCCGGGGTTCTCTCGTCTCAAATCAATCAGAAGGAAAACAAACGACCCGGTTTCACACACACACACACACATATAAAATCAGTGCCGTCTCAAATAGCTATAGAAGGAAATTAGTGTTTTCATGGTACAAAAGGTTCCATTAGTTGTGGCTGACCTGGTCCCATTGTGACGTGTGGCCCCTGAAGAGAGGACCCTGGGATGGGGTAGACAGTGCCTGTGTCCTAAATAACATTCTACCTGGTCCCATTGTGACGTGTGGCCCCTGAAGAGAGGACCCTGGGATGGGGTAGACAGTGCCTGTGTCCTAAATAACATTCTACCTGGTCCCATTGTGACGTGTGGCCCCTGAAGAGAGGACCCTGGGATGGGGTAGACAGTGCCTGTGTCCTAAATAACATTCTATACCTAATGCATTCCCTATTTAATGCATATAGGTCTCTGGACGAGAAACCAAATTCTGATGTGGTTTTGGAAGACACTTTCTTCTCTCTGGTCTAATAATCAAATCTCAATGCTCCGGGGCAGTGAAAGGAATGTCGTCTCTCAGATAGGAAGTTACTGAAAATACAATGAGTATAAATTTCGGGGATGTTAAACTTGGTATATCCAGATTGGCTCCTAATCATAACGGCCACCAAATCATTCCCAGCTGGATTTGGGTCATTCACAGACTCCTCCCCCTGTATTGTGCTTACAGGACAGTTCTGCAAACACTGTGAAGGGTAAGAAACAACAGAATTTAAATTGAAACCAAAGAAAAAATGAAATTGGTTCCTGGCAACTAATGCTTTCTGGGAAAAATATAATCATATTTCTTAATCTTAATATTTATCTTAATTTACATTGTTAGTCTGCATCTGAATCACATAGCTAACAATTTATTTATTATTACCGAGTTATGTTCGCTACAGTAAGGTGGTTTGCTAATTAGCTAACATTAGAAACAGTACAGAAAAACTCTAGCTTGGAACTGAAGCTTGGAACTGAACTGAATAGCTCACCTTCAGTTGTGGAAGGTTTTTCCCTAAGGTGGTGCAAATAATTAAACACGGTCATGCATCTTATTTGGTCATTTCAGGATGTCATCCCTACTTACTGAGTTTGAAAAAATATGTACAACCTGTCTTCTTTCCGGCACTACCTGGGAAAAAAATGATTTTTTAACAACTTCGTCAATATCCAGAAATAAATTCCCCCTGACGATAAATAGAAATTATGTTATTTTTTAACAGAGACGTGATTTTGCTCTTATAGGGTTAGATACATGTAACTTTTCTGAAAGACGATCTGACGTTTTTAGACTGAATGTACATATTTTTTAAATATTTTCTACATCCTTCAATTGCGGACGAGGTGAACTCCGAAAGTTTTTGGACAATGACACCTTTTTGGGTAGGATGTGTAATCCAGCACTTTGGATTTAAAATGATACAATGATTTTATCTATGAGGTTATGACGTTACATATTCATATCTGTGGGTCACTGTCCAAATGTTTCTCTCTCCATATCATTTTTGAGTACAATGTATCTGGCTTAACAACCAATTTGAGGGAAATACTGCTAGAGTAAATGCTTACAAATCCACCCACCCTACTGATCATAAATCAAATTTCTTTGCTTATTCCATTACATCTTGGTGTGATTGACACTATTATCCTTCATTTGAGCTGTCTCTCTTGAGTTGTAACGTCTCAAGTCAACTGTGACCCTGACAGCTGTTTGACTTAATTGGGAAAGACATCTTCATGCTTGAAACTTTGGTTCCTGACAGGATTTGACCGACTTCATTTAGAAAGGTATGAGAAAACATCTTTGAAATCTCTAATGCCTTATCCAGCTTCCAGATTCAAACTCCTCTAATTAATTAATGTGTATTATCCCATAAAATCGAACGTTTAAAGAATTCAACTATGCACTACATCTGTAAGAAGAGTCATCACATGTCCTGATGACGAAGGGATTATCTTTCTCAGGGGTTTTGAGTAGCTGGGCAGAGGATTACCCCTGTCCTGCAGTTTATTTGAACTTTCTCTGGTTGATGCCAGATTTGGATTTGTCCTGTGGTTCAGTGGAGACCTGCTGGTTTCTACATGTTGTTGGAAGAAAAACATAAACAGCTCCAGTCTTTTCCAAAATACCCATATTTCCCAAACTGCCATGTGTGTTGACCTTTGGAGACTTTGAAGGTCACAAAAGATTGACAGAGGAGTAGAGAAAGCACTATAGAGTGAAACGTATTGGTCACCGGTTCTCCACAATGTGAGAGGTTTGGCTGAGCTCACTATCCGGCTGGTCTGCAATGACGTTAAGGTGAGTGGCACATGAATGCCCAGACCCAGAGGTTAAAGGTGTGTGGCACATAAATGCCCAGACCCAGAGGTTAAGAGGAGCGGCACATGAATGCCCAGACCCAGAAGTTAAGGTGAGTGGCACATGAATGCCCAGACCCAGAGGTTAAGGTGAGTGGAGACTATTAAAAGTTTATGGCCTAAATCTCTTTTCCATCGTCAACATTTATTTTATTTTTTTATGTTTGATTGTCCCCCCCTAAAAATAGTGAAGTTAGTGTCTGTGAGACAGATGATTGGTTCCTGACAGCCACAGTTCCAGAAAATTAGCTGGTTCATAAACTGTTGTACTTCCTGTTTTTCCTCCCCTTGATGAAGGATCCATTTTGAAACAGTGGGTGACTAGGGTGGGAGAGGTCAGTAATGATAATGCATCTGAATGGGACCTTAATGATTTTTTGCAACCCACACAATACATTGCAGTTTATTTTTGTGGTGGGCAGACAAAAACCCAAACAAAACAGGTAAAAGAAGGACTTCACAAGAAACCTTGTCTAGAACTGGCTCAAGATTGACTACGAGATTTCTTAGTGATCACTGTGATCGCTTTGAAGTGTTAACCACACGTTAAAATTATAAGTGGAGCACACCAACCTATGCACATTCATTTTCTGATATCCAATATGTGATTAAGGCACTTGCTTCATCACAGCGACTCTCAATGGACTCTGGACAACCTCCGAGAGACAGTGGATACCATACAGTTATTCAAAATGCAGCTTTTCTTTATCTTAATGCTAAAATAAAGGCAAGTCATTTCTGACCTTTTTACTTTATTTATGTGTTGAAACCAACAACATTAACGTGAAAAATAAACATATAATTTCTCTGGAAAACAAAAAACTTGTGAAGATACTTTCTGCTTGAAATACAGCATTAAGTCTGTTTTGATAGCTCTCTATCAACCTGGGCCTGTCCATGACATGAATCTTTATTTTTACAAGCCATTCCTTGGTTTATCGTTGTCATCTTGAATGGTTACGTTTTTCTTCAACTTCAGCTTTCCCACAGTGTGACACGACTTATGGTGATTGTGTTAAAAGTAGCCAACTGCAGAGCTTGATGAACGCTCAAGATTCTGAATTCAAATAAAACAGGACATCCACCGAACGTAAAACATAACTATATAAAAGAAAAATGCGCTACTTGCGACTTAATAATGTACAAAAAGACCTGCTACATGGACCACCGAACTCACCGACACGGACATAACTTAAAATACAACAATGAAGCACAACATCATTGGGAACTGAGGGAATATATATACACTTACCAATTGGAATAATGGTTACCTGGTGTGAATAATTTGAACCGGACAGTCCGGTGTGTGTACGTGGTAGAAATGAAACCAGTGTTAAACAGAAAGTAACTAAAAGACCCTTCTAGTCGTCACAGTGACTAGCCCTTCTAGCGTCACAGTGACTAGCCCTTTTAGTCGTCACAGTGACTAGCCCTTCTAGTCGTCACAGTGACTAGCCCTTCTAGTCGTCACAGTGACTAGCCCTTCTAGCGTCACAGTGACTAGCCCTTCTAGTCGTCACAGTGACTAGCCCTTCTAGTCGTCACAGTGACTAGCCCTTCTAGTCGTCACAGTGACTAGCCCTTCTAGTCGTCACAGTGACTAGCCCTTCTAGACGTTACACAGAGGGCATTTGTTTCTCCTATCTTGACCATAGGCCCTATCCAATAGGATAATCTTGCTGACTCCCACATGCTTGACAGCCTATCCCCACAGCACAGACAGCCTACCCCACAGCACAGACAGCCTACCCCACAGCACAGACAGCCTACCCCACAGCACAGACAGGTAGAGGACCAATTTCAGATCAGCCAAGGAGGTTGTGGAAAATAAGATGCTTCCCTAAACAAGTTTTCGTTTAGCAAAATAGTTATCTGTTTTTATTAAGTATTTGCGGTGTCGAGAGTCTTGAAGGTGTCATGCTCCCAGGGGACAACCACTCCCTTCTGCGTTTCTCACATAAGTTAAGAATTACCAAATCTGCAATTACCTCCACCTCGGATTGCAGCTCAAATTAATTATTCACTGAGTTCAAGTCTAAATTGTTCAGTGGATTACCAGATCACCCCAAGCATTACCTCTCGATTGACAGAAACTAGTTAATTGAGATGGTTCGAGATGAGTTTGACCGAAATAATAAAAAGCAGCCATTAAGAAATTCCATGTGAAGCTGGTTAGGAGAAGGCAAAGAGTATGCAAAGCATACATCGAGGCAAAGGGTGGATATTTATAAGAAAAATAATATGAATATGTATGTTTTTAACACTTTTCTAATATTTCGTAGTTTTGATGTCTTCACTATTATTCTCCAATGTGGAAAAGTAGGTGTGTCATATTGTTCCACTCGCACTGTGCATCATGTCCTGCATACGGAGGTGCAGTGTTGCCAGATTGGAATAAAGATTTCCAGCCCAACTACAGCTTAAAACCCGCCCCTTTTAAAAAATACCAGCCCAAAATACATACTGTTATTGTAAAAAACACATTTTAAAAACCCGCCCAATGCATTTTTCTCCGGTCAGACGTGACCAAAAGGAGCCCAATTGGGCGGGAACCCACCCCATCTGGCAACACTGCGGAGGTGTTGTGCATCAGAGGACGCTGGACATCTCGACCAACATACCTGGTCGCTCCAGACAGCACACCATTCATATTCGCAGCTGTACTTGAAAATGTGCAGAATGAGATTATAACAAGTAATACAATGTTTCATTGCATTGTTGAGTACACGTCCGTATATCAAAATGGGCTATTTCAGCATTTGTTTGACTCCAGGCTTATCCATCATTTTAAAGTGTGTACCTGGGCACTATTTCGGATCTGGCTGTCAATTACAGGGCTACCGAATTCTTTGAGTGCTGAAGCGAGCAGACACAGGGAGCAGACACATGACAAGTGTTCGACGCCCTGGAAGACATTTATTAACAGAATTCACAGAGGAACATCTTAAAACAAAATGTAAAACCGGCTGTGGAGTGGACGCTGCTTCGTCTGGGTCAGCTTCAGCAGTACAGGTTTTTGGGGTGACCAGCCGACAAACCTCAGATGACCTCTGCACTGCCTGTTTTTAGCCCTCGCCACTGTTCGACTAGAGGTTACAGGTCACGGGGTCAGAACATTCTGCAGTCTCCACTATGTTTCCACCTCTCTCTTCCCTGTTCCCCAGTCATGTGCAACTAAATTAGGGCCTGATGGGGAGCATGTGTGCCTGGTTTAAGGGAAGCTGCCAATCTGTGTTCAGGCGCATTTGGTCAACACAATGGTGTTGGCTCGATGCTGGTGCAGGAGAGGGAACTTCTAAACCACATCCCCCCCCCCCCATAAGCATCAGGATGCAGGACGGATGGGGTGTAATAACAGTCACTTGAACCTGGTCATTGCTCCTTTTTTCTGCAATCTGCTCACACATCTAGACACTGCTTCTGTGGACTATTCAAATACATATTACACATTCTATATTTACCCAGCACATATGCCCACTAGGCAGGGCCACTTGACTGTTCGTGTTGCGTATAATTGCAGGAAATAACCTTTTCAAAGAGGTTGGTTCACCTGGAAGTTGAATGACTTTTTCCGTGGGCCGAACATCCTAATGAACCCCAAAATAACACTGTTTGTAAACAGTTCCTTAACCACTTGCTTGAGTCAATGGGCACCGTATCGTAATGTCAGAGGTACAAAACTGAGGAATAAAAACCTTCTCTGGAACAGAGCAGTGGTACATGCAAGGTTTGCTCTATCCTGTGTGCTGACACACCTTTAACAGATGAGACCCTGGGTTTGCATCTCTCATTGTGCCATGTGTGTGTGTGTGTGTGTGTGTGTGGGTGTGTGTGTGTTTGTATGTGTATGTGTTGTGTGTGTGTCATGTGCAGCATTTGAACAGCTATTTCAAATATTGTACAAGGGTAAAGTCGGCCGGGATAATTCAATTGATTTCCAGTATCGTTGGACAGAGACCTTGTTCCCTGGCTGTTTGTGTGTGTGTGTGTGTGTGTGTGTGTGTGTGTGTGTGTGTGTGTGTGTGTGTGTGTGTGTGTGTGTGTGTGTGTGTGTGTGTGTGTGTGTGTGTGTGTGTGTGTGTGTGTGTGTGTAAGCCCATGTCTATAGTGGGTACATGAGGATGTGGGGGTTGTGTAGGACGTGTTGCTGAGATAGTGTTGATGTAATTAGTGATGTGCCAGGTTGGTCTGTCCTGCCTGTGTGATTTACTGCTTCTGCTGTTGTTCCTTTAGACTACACTGACTGCAATGGTAGTTCGCACACACACATACTCACACACGCACGCACACACGCACTCACAGAAAGATAGACAAGGCAATGCTGACCCCAGTGACCAATGCCCACAGTAGAGATCACAGTAGAATAGATGAGCCAAAACATTATGACCACATAATACTGTTGGTCCTCTGTGTGCGTCAAAGCAGGCCTGTCTCGACCGGGGCGTTGATTTGCCAAGGTCCCTGAAGGTGTCCTTTGGTAACTGGATACCAAGACATTACGAGCAGCTCTTGTGAATTGTGAGGCGGAGCTGCTGTTGTGTGGGGCGCTGTGTCTGGTGACACGTTCCTCCTGTAACCACCATTAAGATGTTCTGTGCCACAGTAGACACGATTGTTCGCTTACCGTGTAAGCTACCCATACCTTGAGCCTTTTGTAAGGAGATGATCAATTATTCGCTTCACCTGTGAATGGTCATCATTGTTGTGGATGTTTATGTGGATAAGGCTTTTTTGTCGAAGTACTCTATTTGTATTCCCTCTCCTCATTCCTGAATTATTACACAGTTCGGTGGTGCTGACGGAAATTCTGAGTATTTCCAAACAAGCGTTTGTGAAAACAGTTCGGATTCTTCCTGAGCGTGTTCCTTCGTTAGCTGTAAGCACACAGCGATGTGCAGAACAGTCCACCGTATGGCACGGACAGGGACAGGAGCCGCGTGGCTGGACTAAATGGTGAGGAGCGCAGCATCAGATGGGTGAAATTCAACTGCCACTTTCAATGTCGATCACATATGGGCCACACGCACCAACCAGCAACCTGCTAGGCAGCGCCATGGCACCGCATCTGGGGAAGAGATGAAATGAAAGCAAGAAGGGACATTTGTTTATGACCCTGTGCAAAACAGCACGGCAGAGGGATATATAATAACTAAATGCATAGTTGTATCGCAATTTGAGACTACTGGAGTGAGAGAAAATAAGTGTACGCAGACCAGGGCTGCGGCGCCGGAAAACTCCCCAACTGTCTTTGATGTCAAATCAGGATTGATCGATGGAGGTATCTGTCACTGTCTGTCACCACGGCAGCTGGAATCAAGGTTTCATGTTTCAATCCAACCTCTCCATAGACTTTTCAAGTTGAATACGAATTCTGTAACGCCGTCTACCGAATCTGACTGAAGTTTCCGTCACTTTATCACATTATCATGCAGGGACATTTTTGACTGATTTTGCCAAACTGACCAAATGTTTTAATTATGATAAGTAAAGTTTATATTCAGTTTTTTGGTCAAAGATACATTGAAAGTGTTTGTTAAGACGCAACACAGCGAGTGCATCCATTGGGAGTATACACCCCACAGGAGAATGTGTGTAGATCAATGGCCTGCCTGGCTGGTCATGTAGCCGGTTTAAAATCGCCTCTGCGTTGTGTCTTTCTTCGGCGTATAGATGACTCAAGGATCGCGGATTTTCTTTTTGAGTTTTTATTCTGATAAAACAAGTTACAAAATCCAAAGATAAAACTGTGTCCTGTCCCAATACATTCCCAAAAGCTTTCTCTGTAAAATATGAAGTTACAACACAGAACAAAATAGATATTAATAATTAAGCTATCCCAACGATGAAACGTAGTTTGGTTTGTAGTTGCTAGTTAACTCACATAGTACTTCCTAATCACAAAATGTGAAAGACATAAATAACTAAAATACATACATTTGTCAATATCATTGCGTGTTTGTGGCTATATAAACCGTATACATTTGTTTAAACATTTAAAATAGATGAGTATTATCTTGGGACAATATTGACTACCTACCTCTTGAACATGCAGAATAGAATGGGAAGAGGTAAGGGAGGGGCAGGGGATATTTGGGAGGAAAACCCAAAAATACAGATGTGCTACATTAAATAGGGCAATGACACCAACAAATGGGATTCATACTAAAATCTGCCATGGGAACCATTATGAGTTTGTGTAATTATCTCCATTAATATTTAAAACTTGTTACAGTCACATGACACTGACATTTTTTTTCTGATCTGTACTTTTGTTAAAAAATGCTGCCAAACAGTGGGTGCTGTGAAAAGTGAAAAGCATGCGTGTTTGTTACCCCTCATATATCTGTGTTTGCAACTTTACCCTCATCTACTAACAAAGAGTATGTTTATTTACTTTCGCCAGGTGGCAGTAAAGAGACACATTTTTTAGCATGGAATCACTTGCCTTCATGGTTTGAAGAAACAGACAAAAAAGAATACTGTTCACCTTGTGTCATCATGACAGGCATGTGTGAAGGTTTCTTATCACATGGCCCAGTCACTCTCCATCGGCGACTCTCAGCTCACTCCTCTTCCCATCTTGGTAGTGCTCTCTGGCCACCACTGTCTGACCAGGGAACTTTGTAGTGCATCACTTTTGACCAAAGCCTTATTAGCAATGGTTAAATGTGGCAAACAGTGTTTGGAAAACCGTGTTGCAGGTGAGGCTGAGTCATATTTTCCACAACAGTCACTAAGGAGCAGTAGCACATTTGGCCATAATTGCTGTACATATAAGAGCCAGCATTTGTGTGTGCTGACAGACTGATACGGATGGCAACCCTAAACAGCTGTGGCTTGGCTGTTAACTGAGAGAGAGAGCTGGGACCAACATGCTCAAATATAACCATAGAACATTAATATTTCAAAATTGTTTACTGAGAAAAGAGCTTTGAATCATCTTGGGGTGATCTGGAGTTCCTTCCTGAAGCTACAACGGCCTTTTAAAGCAACAGTGTAAACCAGCTTTACACAATTATCTTAGAGTAATGACCATGAATTAAATTTGAACAAATGTCAACAAAAAATATCATAAAGATGTGACATTTATTTTAAGGTTGTTGTCTTTAATGCTTTAGATGCCAAATTCTGAAATGTGCGTTTGTTTTTTCTCATAACATAGGGATACAAGAATTGTCCCCTAAGATATTAGAATGTTTGGGGCCCAATTTTTGGACAAAATAAATGCTTTGCTGTCATTTATTCATGAGTAAGGGGAGCCTAAATGTTTAGTAATTGAGAAAGCGCAAAAGGGATAAGTATGAGCACAGTAGGCTATACATCAAGCCAATGTTAGGATTCACAATGTGCATGTATATAAAGGGTCTGACATTAATCAAACAACTGATTTTATAGCATTTTTAGGGTACCACCTTTTATCTAAATATTATTTTTTATTAAGCGTAATGCTTGCCTGGTTTATTATGGTTGTGTGTCGTTTTAAGTATGCCCTTTAATAGCTATGGTTTATAGAAATTTAGCTCAGCTTAGCCTAGTGTCGAGCAAGACCAATGTCTGAGATAATTACAATATCGTGGTCTACTGACTGCAAACATCTAGAATACTGATGAGAATAGTTTAACAATCATCTCATCCATAAGCCACCCCCTTGCTTATAACATACAATTACGACTAGAGTTAAAACCAAAAAAATCTTACTGTATTTGGGGAAAACGTTTATTGTAGGCCGAATATCTGAATATCTGCAAACTTTTATTATTGACTTTCATTGGGCTTATGTGTATTATTCTGCAATTTACAAAAAGTCCAAAATAAATAAATCAGCAAGATATTCAAGTAATGACGCTGTTAAATTGTTTTGCAAAACACTGATTTAGGAACAAGTATAACGGTACATGTCGAGTCGATATGTCTGAAGAGCGAGAAAATTGGACTCGGTGCGCGTCTTTACGCACAGAGGGATTGGGGAGAGGGAGAGAGAGAGAGAGAGGGGGAGAGAGAGAGGGGGGAGAGAGAGGGGGAGAGGAGAGGGGGATAGAGGGAGAGGGGTTGGGGGGGGAGAGGGGTTGGGGGAGGGAGAGAGGAGTTGGGGGAGAGGAGAAACCAGCTACACAGTTTCTTTTTAACCAACCTCTCGAGCTGCGAGTGGAACAGAGGAGGCTCTACTGATCTTCATTATCAGCGGAGGTGCCTTCGCCTCGGAAACTTCGCGACTTCCTCTCCAGAGCGGCGCTCCTGCAACTGAACTATGGATATGCATCAGGCTGACGAAGAGGAGCGGAGAAGCGAAATCTACAATTACTAGTCCCGATCTAGAAAATACACTTATAAGTACTTCTTGCATCCAAACTTTTTGGGGACATTAGTTTTTCTACTGTGTGGTCTGCCTGTTGGATTGGGTGCGCTCCCTGCCTGCCTCCCTCCCTGCCAGCCATCGCTGCGGGTGTATATGTTAACTCCAGGAGGCTCGTAGTGTCTGGGTGGTCCGCGACTGGAAGGTGCTGCAATATGAAGGTGATCGGTTGGATCATTTGGATCCTCTCCCAGTGGATTCTACACAAGGTAAGAACTATAGGACACCGGACAGTGAGTAAATAGGCACGTGTAGGATATTGGATCAACTTAATGCAATATTGCTCTTTGCTTTTACTTGTTTTCGAGAAAAACGACCGAGATCTG
The DNA here is from genome assembly GCA_029465975.1 of Dallia pectoralis. Classification (NCBI taxonomy): domain Eukaryota; kingdom Metazoa; phylum Chordata; class Actinopteri; order Esociformes; family Umbridae; genus Dallia; species Dallia pectoralis. The sequence goes on from CM055744.1 coordinate 10,903,696, forward strand.
GACTCTAAATTGTGGTTACCAAAGTATTCCAGAATAAATTGGAATTATTTTTTCAAACAGGTTCAATTCCTAGGAGCGCAATACATTTAAGTCCGTCTCATTCCTAATAGTTCCTAATATTCACCAGAAAGATATAGCCCACACTTCTGTCAGACAATTCAATGCACGAATGTGAGAACGCAGCATTTAATTTGTAAAAAACCTAAACTTAAATAAAAGTTATTGGTGTTCGGCTCTTGCCGCAACATATTCGTCATATAATTAGCTTTTTTTAACAGCTGTGAGTTGAGCTTTTGTATTATGGGAGGATTAGTGAAGCAAGACGTTGCTCACATTCTGAAGCGCTACATGCGTTCCCGCGCTCAGTCTGCCACGCGCTGTAGCTCGCTCGTCTGAGTTCCGGTGGTGAAGCGGCAGACACAGCTCGTGCTCCTCACCAGCTCACAGCTCGAGCTCCTCACAGCTCACAGGCTTGTGCTCCTCACCAGCTCGAGCTCCTCACCAGCTCACAGCTCGAGCTCCTCACAGCTCACAGGCTTGTGCTCCTCACCAGCTCGAGCTCCTCACCAGCTCACAGCTCGAGCTCCTCACAGCTCACAGGCTTGTGCTCCTCACCAGCTCGAGCTCCTCACCAGCTCACAGCTCGAGCTCCTCACAGCTCACAGGCTTGTGCTCCTCACCAGCTCGTGCTCCTCACCAGCTCACAGCTCGAGCTCCTCACAGCTCACAGGCTTGTGCTCCTCACCAGCTCGTGCTCCTCACCAGCTCACAGCTCGAGCTCCTCACCAGCTCACAGCTCGAGGTCCTCGCTGACTCAATTATGCCCTCTGAGCGTTGCGCTTACCCACTTATGCATCCCGCTGTTATCTATTTATCGACTTGCGCTTGCAGCAACTTCCTTTAATTTTTCTTCAGAAGTTAAACAAGCCCGCGGCATGTTTTATCTCGACATCGCTATACTAAGCAAATAGTTGGTGGGTTGTTTAAAGTGTGGTTGTGTGTGCGTGTATTGCGTGTATGCAAGTCGCTCAGACTCACTAGTTAAAGCACGAGATTCAGCACTCTTGAATGTATGGCAAGAATCCAAACGGAAGTTTGTTTTATGGGGAAAGTTGTTGGTCCTCATTGGAGTATATATAGTTTAATGATGGGGAGTCTAAATGTTACAACCTATCACATCCATTGTATCCATGGCACCAGCTTCACCACATAATCTGCGACGGGTCTTCAAGGCTTATAACAATACTCCCACTATGTAGTGGCTAAAGGAGCGACATGAGATGTTGGTGTGCATATAGCAGATAACATTGTTTCACCTAATATCCTTATTGAAATAAATTTGTGAAATGTTATTAGCCTGAGCGGAAGAGGTCAATGCAAGTATGCCTATGGCTGGGGTCTCTCTAACAAGTCCATGTGTACCTATGTGTAATAAAGAGTATTTGTTAAGGATAGTCCACCAAACTCTGGATACAATTAGCATTAGCAAAATGTTATAAATGTCAAATGTGTATCAGAAATGGCAAGCTTGACATCCTTGCCATTAGCCTTTATGGTCTTATATATATATATAGGATCGCACAGGACCAGATGCACTTGAGAAGAGGCGTTACGATTAAAATTGTATTGCTTTCTCTCAGATCCAAGTATTTGTTTCCTTTCTTTTCTTCTGATATAATGTAATCCATGACATTAAGTCAGAACATCCGATTTCCTTGTTTATATGAGAATAAATAAATAAAAAATAAGATAAATAATCAACAAACAGAAAATAAATATATTTTATATCATATTATATTTTACATTATACATTATAAAGTAAATTAATTTTTCTTTAGAGGATAGATTGTTTTGATCGGTCTCCTTTTGAGCTGTATATTTACCAGGTATAATAAATAAAACATGTGCCGTATTTACTGTTTAAATTATGGGCCAGGGTAAGTTGGAGGGAGAGATAAGATATGAATGTTTCTGTTTTCAAATTAGATAAGAAGACACGTAGCTTTCAAGATTTTGTATTTTATAACAGGTTGAAGACCAGATGTAGGTACCGTATCAGCAGTAAACCATCAACACACACTAAACCGCCTACACATACACAGATGAGACCACTCACTCAGACCAAAACATTATGACCACTCAATGGTTAAGCAAATAATGTGGAGCATCTCCAAATTGTTATGGCCAGAAGACTGGTTCGTAGCATCTCTGTAATGACAAGGCTTCTGAGGTGCTCCCGTTCAGCAGTGGTGAGTACCTACTACCTAGCCACAGTAGTTCGAGAAGGGACCAAACACAAACCGCTAGGGACTAGGGTTTTGGGTTCCCAAGGCTCATAGATACAACAAAGGCACACAGGCCAACACACCTGGTCCGAACTGACCACCTGGTCCACTGTGGTACAAGTCACCGAAATATTAATGATGGTTATGGGAGGAATGTGTCACACCCAGTGCATCACACCCTGCTGTGTGCGGGGCTAAGTAGATGCAGAGTTGTCGTAGTGCCAATGATGAAAGCACCCACAACGGGTATGTGAGCATCAGAACTGGACTACGGAGCAGTGGAATAAGGTGGTCTGGTCTGCTGTTTTCCTATATATATATATATATTGTGGACAGCCGTGTATGTATGCGCCTATTACCTGGGAAAGTGATGGCATCAAGATGCACTGAGGGGCGATAACAAGCCGATGGAGGGAGTGTGAGGCTCTTGATAATGTTCTGCTGGGGAACCTTGGGTCCATGCATTTATGTGGATGTCAAGTTAACACGTGCCACCTGCATAAACATTGTTGCAGATCGTTGTAAGTGGAAATGTTAGTAATACTACCACTGTGGGAACGTCATGCTTAATCAAGAAGTCATGATGGTGTGTGTGGTATATACCCAGGCCCAGAGCTGCTGTACGCCCAACACACCGCAGAGTGCCAGGTATCAGCACTAAGCTGTGATATAATTGCCATATACAACAACACTATACAGTGTCTACAGATGCCATGCCTGGGGTCTACGGTGTCATGTTACCACAGATGTCATGCCTGGGGTCTACGGTGTCATGTGACCACAGATGTCATGCCTGTGGTCTACGGTGGCATGTGACCACAGATGTCATGCCTGTGGTCTACGGTGTCATGTGACCACAGATGTCATGCCTGTGGTCTACGGTGTCATGTGACCACAGATGTCATGCCTGTGGTCTACGGTGTCATGTGACCACAGATGCCATGCCTGTGGTCTACGGTGTCATGTGACCACAGATGTCATGCCTGGGGTCTACGGTGTCATGTGACCTCAGATGTCATGCCTGTGGTCTACGGTGTCATGTTACCACAGATGTCATGCCTGGGGTCTACGGTGTCATGTGACCACAGATGTCATGCCTGGGGTCTACGGTGTCATGTGACCACAGATGTCATGCCTGTGGTCTACGGTGTCATGTTACCACAGATGTCATGCCTGTGGTCTACGGTGTCATGTTACCACAGATGTCATGCCTGGGGTCTACGGTGTCATGTGACCTCAGATGTCATGCCTGTGGTCTACGGTGTCATGTTACCACAGATGTCATGCCTGTGGTCTACGGTGTCATGTGACCACAGATGTCATGCCTGGGGTCTACGGTGTCATGTGACCACAGATGTCATGCCTGTGGTCTACGGTGTCATGTTACCACAGATGTCATGCCTGTGGTCTACGGTGTCATGTTACCACAGATGTCATGCCTGTGGTCTACGGTGTCATGTGACCACATTTGTCATGCCTGGTTTTGAGGTGAACATGTCCATGACACCAACCATCTCCAACGATCCACCAACTCAACACTCTCTTATCGTTTGATTAGTGGAATCAGGTGTGTCATTGTTGGGCTAGAACGAAACCCAGCACAAATCCAGCAGGTTTGGTCTGCTACTTATGTGCTTCTAACTGTAATATTTATATACACATAATTGTGTACTGCACAAACAGAATAAAGGCATGGATGGCATTTAGTTAATATAACCAAAATAAAATGTGCCTCACAAAGGATTTGCACAAATACAATTTCAGAGCAGAAGTTGGCAGCTTAAACGAAGCTATCCACCACCACCATGTTACCCATGTGGATGGTATAGCTTATGCATTTTGCCAGGTCCAAATCTAATCTGTTCCTGTCCTTGCAGAATCAGCAAGTTTTGGTGAACCTGGCAGGTGAATTTCAATTTGAGCAGACAATTTCCTTTTCACTTGTTGTTCTATGAATGAGCTGTAGAACAACCAAATGTAACAGTATTATCGTCTGAAAGGAGTGGAGAACAAAGACAACCTGTCTGTTGCATTGCCAGGGTTGTGGGATCGATTCCCACCTGGACCAGGGCAAACAAAAGGACGTGCTCAATGTTGTACGTAGCTGAATATCAGCAGTTGCTAAATGACTTGCATTTTCTGAAAAGCATTTTCTGAAAACAATAGTTTATACTTCATTACAATAATGTTTTATTTTCCATTTGGAATTAGCGATGAACGTGGGTATTTAATATAGATCTATTCAAAATAAAAAATAAATTGATTTTTTTTAATAGTAGGATGGTCTTCATCTTTATCCCCTAAATAATCTCCACTGGTATAAAACACATAATGGTGACACATAAATCATGTTCTAGACATAATTCACACATCCTGATGTACAAGTACTGTGGAATATTGAGAGATTGAGAGATTACACCATAAATTCCTTGCATATTACATTTTCTGTCAGATGTGATGTCATTTGTTTTATTACTGCATTACATTACCCTAATTCTTGTCGTTGTGTTTATAATGACATGAAAACAATAATTAGGGAAAAAGAACAGACTCACTCGAATCTCGCTGAGAACCTGGCCTGTCAGCTCAGTTGCTCTTTTCTATTTTTAAAATGACATTAAAAGCAGCAGTGAAATGATAAGAACGTTTTTCTTTTTAGTCTGGAATTGAAACATAATCACAAACGTTAGTGTAAGTAGGGTTGTGAGGAGTTGTTGAGCCGATGCTGTATGAGTGTTTGCTGTGTGTGTGTGTGTGTGTGTGTGTACAGAAAGATGTTGCTGATGTTTAAATCTGGCAGATTGAGGTTATGCCAACCATTGTGACAGACGACACTTAGTTCTTTTGAAGTTTTAAATACACACTTTCTAGTAAACAGTAAATTATCTGTTTGTTTGGCTCTCACATCAGAGTCAAGTCAAGTGCAACTGCATTGGTTTGACCAATGTTCGAGTAATATGAAGTCTTCTATTGAATGTCTGCAGGACGTATATTAAATTAAGAGAACATTTGGTAACTTATAGGGTGAAGTACATGTATTACTGTAAGCATTTGGCTCTGCATCATGACACTAGGAGAGGGTCAATGAGAAATGAAAGCATAGAAGTGTTTAAGAATGAGAGTTACTGAGAGTCGGGGAGAATGAGTGAGAGTGAGTGGGAGAGTGAGTGAGAGTGGGGGAGAGAGTGAGTGAGAGTGAGGGAGAGAGTGAGAGTGGGGGAGAGAGTGAGTGAGAGTGAGGGAGAGAGTGAGTGAGACTGGGGGAGAGTGAGTGAGTGAGTGAGAGTGTGGGAGAGTGAGTGAGAGTGTGGGAGAGTGAGTGAGAGTGTGGGAGAATGAGTGAGAATGGGGGAGAGTGACTGAGAGTGGGGGAGAGTGAGTGAGAGTCGGGGAGAGTGAGTGAGAGTGGGTGAGAGTGAGTGAGAGTGGGGGAAAGTGAGTGAGTGAGAGTGGGAAAGTGTCGGGTTGACTGAGGTATGGTGGGGGAGAGAGGGGGAGAGTGAGAAGAGAACAGGAAAATTGCAGTGGTGGATGAGAAACAGAGAAGATAGAAGTAGAGTGGTGGTGAACGACAGGAGAGATGTTAGTCTTCAGGCACTACGCCACATTGAGCATTAAACAGGGATGGGCCTCTATTGTCATGGTGGATGTATAATGGCTATTGTTTATCCGTTCATTTTATCCCCTGCTTCCATTGGCTGAGATGGAGTTACGTATTCTGTCATATTTATTATTGTTATTTATAACGCAATTTTTGATCATTATTATTATTTTTCTTACTACATTTCATACCATACTATTGTTTAATTCTAATTTCTGTTAGGCTTGAAGGCCTTTTTATTAATGCACACTTTAAATTCTATGGAGTTTTATGTTGATGTATGACTTCCAATGTTTGACAAACTAATAACCCATAATGTTACAAAGGGTAACAAACATTATGTATTAAAGATTGCAGACTATTAGGCATGTATTTAGCACAATTCAGATGCATAATGAAGCAATGTTATTATTTAGAAATAGATGAAGCTCAGCTTGCTGCTGTCTGTTTAAGAATATTCAGATAATCATGTCACCCAGATCCAATCCTGTTATCTGCATCATAAAACAATTAGCTGCACCCGTTGGTCTTTATAAGTAAACAGCTTTAACTACACTGTTATTTAACTACACTTTATTGCCTATTTTATTTATATTTTACTTGTTTTACTGTTTATGCATGCAAGAGAAAATATTTTTCCAGATGATTTTTTTGTAGTGTGTACTGCAACGTGTACATTCATTTGTATGTTACATCTGAAGTGTGTGGTTATTCCATTGTTAGTACGAAGGCTAAGCCAGCAGGTGGAATAAAATTGTTCCTCTCCATGTCGGAGGTGATATGGCTACATTGTGTTGGCCAATGTGTGAATGGCAGTTATCTGGCCCATTTTGAAAACCCAGAATGTTCCCCAATTGGTTCCTTAATCTGTCCGATTGTGTGTTCTATGTTCATCCACCTATAATCTGTTGTGCAATCTGCTGCATCAGGAGGACAAAAGCAATCACATTACTGGTACGCCAGACAAGTAAGTATCTATCCATTTCTATCTATCATAGCTATTTTATCCCCTGTTGGAACCACATTCATGCCCATTGGCCTGATCAAACTGAAGCCAACAGGAAATGAAGCAGTTGAAACAGACGGGCATTTCAGTCTGAATAGTGGCAAAAGGCACCGGGATATAAGAAGACAAAACACAAAACAGAATTTAAAAATGTTAAATTCTGTTTTGTGTTTTGTCTTCTTATATTCCGGTGCCTTTAGCCACTGTGGTGTCTTCCCGACGTGACAGTAAGAGAACTGTTATTGACATCTTAAAAATAGGAATAGAAAATCCAAATTAAACAACTAATGAAATACATCAAGATGAGCGACACAAACAACTAAAGTGACAATCTAGTGTATGTCCAGGACCAAGTGCAGACTACCATACAATTCCTTTGATGGCCTTATTTTTGACTGTTTAAAATATTACCAACAATTATGTTTGTTGTTGCCCATCATATTTTGTAACATTGTAACTAAAACAAAACAATTTTAATTTCTTTCAATTGAACATAAAAGATAGATTAGTACTTCTGATACCTGGAATTGGCTCTGCAGTAGACAGTCAATGAGATGGACTGCATTTAAATAAATAATTTACCGCGTGTCCACTAGGATTTGTAGGCTCCTCCCCTTCCTACCAGTACATTGGCCCCACCACTAGGATTTGTAGGCTCCTCCCCTTCCCCCCTCCACCATCCTGTACATTGGCCCCACCACTGGGATTTGCAGGCTCCTCCCCTTTCCCCCCTCCACCATCCTGTACATTGGCCCCACCACTAGGATTTGTAGGCTCCTCCCCTTCCCCCCTCCACCATCCTGTACATTGGCCCCACCACTGGGATTTGCAGGCTCCTCCCCTTTCCCCCCTCCACCATCCTGTACATTGGCCCCACCACTAGGATTTGTAGGCTCCTCCCCTTTCCCCCTCCACCATCCTGTACATTGGCCCCACCACTGGGATTTGCAGGCTCCTCCCCTTTCCCCCCTCCACCATCCTGTACATCGGCCCCACCACTGGGATTTGCAGGCTCCTCCCCTTTCCCCCCTCCACCATCCTGTACATCGGCCCCACCACTGGGATTTGCAGGCTCCTCCCCTTTCCCCCCTCCACCATCCTGTACATTGGCCCCACCACTAGGATTTGTAGGCTCCTCCCCTTTCCCCCCTCCACCATCCTGTACATTGGCCCCACCACTGGGATTTGCAGGCTCCTCCCCTTTCCCCCCTCCACCATCCTGTACATCGGCCCCACCACTGGGATTTGCAGGCTCCTCCCCTTTCCCCCCTCCACCATCCTGTACATTGGCCCCACCACTAGGATTTGTAGGCTCCTCCCCTTTCCCCCCTCCACCTACCAGTACATTGGCCCCACCACTAGGATTTGTAGGCTCCTCCCCTTTCCCCCCTCCACCTACCAGTACATTGGCCCCACCACTAGGATTTGCAGGCTCCTCCCCTTTCCCCCCTCCACCTACCAGTACATTGGCCCCACCACTGGTTCCCCCATATGTCCCAGATCTCCGGGGGACCTGATCTTCGTCGTTTTCTTGAACATGAGATCTGATCAGACTCTCCGCTGGTGGCCTGTGGTTGTTAAATGAAATGGCCTCTCATCCATCCATCAGGTGGACCTGGTCTCGCCACTCCCCACTGTCTCACCACATGAGAGGGGGGTTTTACTATCAAACACTATGGATGGACCACGGATCAGATAGTGAAGGACACCATCTCCCCTGGAGGTTTTCATGTTCTCCATCTTCACCTTTCTTAGCCTCCTTTTTCTCTTACTGCCTCCCAGTTTGACAGTGGGAAAAGGAGATGACTGGGCTCCAGACTTCAGCCTGGATCGGGTGTATGGTGCCCTACAGTACATGATGAAGCATGCTGCTGCCTTACTCCAGGCAGAGGCACAGGCCTGTTCTGTACTGGCCAGCCAGAGGTGGCGTTTAGCAGGCAGAGGCCTGTTCTGTACTGGCCAGCCTGGTTGTTCTGGGCATGTGTTGGTGAGGGGCCTCTGGCTTCTAGTGGCTCAGACTTGTTTGTCCATGCGGGCCGGGGCCTGGATCTGGCCGGACATGAAGCAACTTTAAATTCATTATACTAACATTGTTTCAGATGTCACTGCTGCCTTTTCTATGAAAACATATTTGAATTTTTTACAAAGTTGTCTCACATACTGTAATTTGCCCCTGTGAAAAATAACCACAATGCACAGCTCTTCTACCCTGTTTCCTGGATCTGATTTTGTACGGTGAGCGTGATTCAAACCTGGTATACCAGGTGCAATTGACAACCATGTAGAAAACAAATGCAGTAGTGTTTAAGCTGTGAATTACCTACCCCCGGATTATTGTACGTTTGATAGCAGTTCTTGTTTCTACATAGAGAGGGGCTCACACGCTGACTCCAAGGCCATGCCAGGATTCCTGAACCTTGTCATGTCTAGCTAGTCTAGTATGGCCCCATGTGTGTGGGAGCTAGAACATGCCTGGCATTTAAAGATCATTCACAAAGCCTACGTACAAACACGCACATGTGAGTACACACTTCGCCGCGGGCACATACACACATTTTGCCGCGGGCTCACACATACACACACACATATACACACACACACACACACATAGGTGACGGAGCATCGTAACGGTGTAATGTGTTTGTGTGATGACTCACCATGCAACTCGTGCAAAATTGCTCCCTGAAATAAAATAAAAAGACAGGAAAAGATTTCGGAGTAGATGATTATGTCTAAAAAAGGAATCAATTTGAGAATATTCCGGGCAATCCACTCATCCCACGCAATAAGCTGTGTGACAGATACAGCTCTACATCACCATGTGGCCAACAGAGCACGTTGGAAATGAATGGGCCCGTGGAGAAATATATTACTGCCGCCAAGACAGGAAAAGCCATGGGAAAATGAGGAAATGCACCCATATCCGAATTACGGCCGTATATGGTGCACCGTTGTCAGGGTGCAATGGCGGATAGACAAAGAGCGTATTTATTACGCTGCAATTACCATGGAGGTATTACAGGCGTAATGGCAGGGGAGAAAATGAACACTTTGCAGGAACCGATAAAGGGGAACATTATAGCCGGGTTTGTCATGCCCTGCGAGGCCCTCCTCTGGGTGGCCTGCTATCCATCACCACCGCCAGCACATCTGACTGTTAGTAAGAACCTGTGGGGGATGGCTTGCAGGGGGACGCAGAGTGAGGAAGAGCCGTGTGTGGGGCGTCGTTGGCGTCATCATCACAATTACCGTCATCACCGCAATCATCATCATCGTCGTCATGACAATCATCCTCGTCGAAATCCTCCGCATCAGCGTCCTGCTTTCATCATTGTATTTCAGTGGTGTCCTCATCTGCACCTGCCTGAAGGAGCTACGGGAGGTGTCAGTACTCTGTCAGTACTGCCTGAAGGAGCTACGGGAGGTGTCAGTCCTCTGTCAGTACTGCCTGAAGGAGCTACGGGAGGTGTCAGTCCTCTGTCAGTACTGCCTAAAGGAGCTGTGGGAGGTGTCAGTCCTCTGTCAGTACTGCCTGAAGGAGCTACGGGAGGTGTCAGTACTCTGTCAGTACTGCCTGAAGGAGCTACGGGAGGTGTCAGTCCTCTGTCAGTACTGCCTGAAGGAGCTACGGGAGGTGTCAGTACTCTGTCAGTACTGCCTGAAGGAGCTACGGGAGGTGTCAGTACTCTGTCAGTACTGCCTGAAGGAGCTACGGGAGGTGTCAGTCCTCTGTCAGTACTGCCTGAAGGAGCTACGGGAGGTGTCAGTCCTCTGTCAGTACTGCCTGAAGGAGCTACGGGAGGTGTCAGTCCTCTGTCAGTACCTCGTAAAGGCGCAATGGGAGTTGTCAGTACTCTGTCAGTACTGCCTAAAGGAGCTACGGGAGGTGTCAGTCCTCTGTCAGTACTGCCTTAAGGAGCTACGGGAGGTGTCAGTCCTCTGTCAGTACTACCTAAAGGAGCTACGGGAGTTGTCAGTACTCTGTCAGTACTGCCTGAAGGAGCTACAGGAGGTGTCAGTCCTCTGTCAGTACTGCCTAAAGGAGCTGTGGGAGGTGTCAGTCCTCTGTCAGTACTGCCTAAAGGAGCTGTGGGAGGTGTCAGTCCTCTGTCAGTACTGCCTGAAGGAGCTACAGGAGGTGTCAGTCCTCTGTCAGTACTGCCTAAAGGAGCTGTGGGAGGTGTCAGTCCTCTGTCAGTACTGCCTAAAGGAGCTGTGGGAGGTGTCAGTCCTCTGTCAGTACTGCCTGAAGGAGCTACGGGAGGTGTCAGTCCTCTGTCAGTACTGCCTGAAGGAGCTACAGGAGGTGTCATTCCTCTGTCAGTACTGCGTAAAGGAGCTATGGGAGGTGTCAGTCCTCTGTCAGTACCGCAAAAAGGAGCTGTGGGGGGTGTCAGTCCTCTGTCAGTACCGCAAAAAGGAGCTGTGGGAGGTGTCAGTCCTCTGTTCAGGATTGCCTGAGATGTGCAGCTGGCAGTGCAGTAGCTTCAAACCTCAATCTAGCGCCCTTGGTTCATATAATTGGCTGGTTGATAAAATGAATCAGATTACATATAACTGGGAATTGAGTGAGAAACTACAAGGATAAGCACTCCAGAAACAGGGTTGGAAACTGCTGGTGCGTGTAGTATGCTTTCAGATGAAATGGTCAACCCTAGTTTAGTCTGGGAGTGTAGACTGTCTATCAGATGAAATGGTCAGCCATAGTTTAGTCTGGGAGAGTAGTCAGTTTATCAAATAAAATGGTCAACCCTAGTTTAGTCAGGGAGAGTAGTCAGTTTATCAAATAAAATGGTCAACCCTAGTTTAGTCTGGGAGAGTAGTCTGTCTATCAAATAAAATGGTCAACCCCAGTTTATACTGGGAGTGTAGTCTGTTTATTAGATGAAGTGGTCAGCCCCAGTTTAGATTGCTTCTGTGCTCTAGTTTCATAGGTCCCCAGTTGTGGCTGAGATGTGAGTGATGAATAAATGTTTCCTTTTCTGCTGCTCTGAGGGAGGCTGGGATATAGAACACAACATATGGGACATGTGGACTCGCTGGCACCAGTCAGCATATCGACACTTTAGTTTCTGAGGCTGTTAGTTTGGTTCGTTCACATCGAGTTCCTGCACAATTCTGATGCCACGACGTTATGGCACGCCGGTGAGGGGTCATCAATGGCTGTTTCTTTAAACAGACCCCTTAATGACATATATGAGGTGTAAACTTAGTAGACTTGACCAGTGTCACTCTCAAGTTGACTGCAGACAACCTTGTCTACACACAAGCACAAAACAACATGATGTTGCTTTAGAGTCACCGTGCGTATTTCTGGAGACACACGTATGTGTGCGTATTGCTAAAGTGTTTGTGTGTGTGTGTGTTTTGTGTGCATGTGTGTGTGTGTGTGTGTACCTGCCGTACTTTGGCTGTGAGTTATTAGACAGCCTTGGCTTTTCACAATGTTGTGGTTGATTAATAGTGACACACCTGGGAGAGATATATAGAGGAGGATTTTGTGCATGTAATGAAATATTAAAGTGTAATCCCAGAACACCAAATATCATAACTCATACCGCAGACGGCCGAGAGTGCTCAGGGTCAGCCTGAACACTGAAGTGTGTGTGTGTGTGTGTGTGTGTGTGTGTGTGTGTGTGTGTGTGTGTGTGTGTGTGTGTGTGGTTGCTTCTGTTTTTGTGAATGCATTTGAGTGTATGGCTGGCTACAGATGTGACTAGGCTGTTAGGATTAGTTTTTATTTAAAAAAAAAAAAATTTAATATCGCTACCGTCAGCCTTGTAATGCATTAATTCGGAAATGCATTGAATTTATTGGAGTGGAAAAAAGCCAGTTGTCCACCGGTGACCTCATGACCCTTGGCTTTACCAGCGGAACCGCCCTGTACCCTTATAAAAACACACCAATTCATAAAGTAGAAATTGGAAATCAGCGACAAATCAACAAACTCCAACAGTCTTACAAGACCCTAGGATTTTAAAATAGATATGTAATATACGGCAGATGTAGTCTTAAATCAAGAGATAAGTACGGGGGAAAAACACAAGGATGGGGAATATAAAAATATGTTATTCTGGAATGATTATGAAATGATTTGTCCATAAAGCCTTGATGTTATTGCTTCGTTGTGAAGATTGTATGCAAACATCTAATATGCCTGAAGAGAACACTAGCAGTATTTGATCTGCAATATAACGCCCCCTGCTCCTCTGGAAACCTGTTTCTCAAAACAAAGGATCTGGTTCACATTGTTTCCATGTCATATTTCTGTGTAGCTTCATCTCACACTCCGCTTTTCTCCCTTAGCTTCTCTCCATTTGGCCCTTGTGAACCCTGATGGTGTAGCCTGTGTCTCTGCCTTGTATTTCTGAACAGCGGAAGTAAAAAACCCTGCAGCAATTTAAATTAACATTCCACAAAATGTATGTTATGAAGGCTACAACCTTCTCTGTTGGTCTTTGGAAACAAATGCGCAAGCAGGACACAGTCCCTGCCGTCTACACAAAAACAGGGTACAAAATGGTTCTCACTGTAATGAGAATTTAGTTGGAAAAAAAACTGTTATTTTTCAGGCTCAGGGTTGCAGCTAAAACCATTTATTTAACTACATATTTAACACAAAACTATTTCCCAGAATGCTCTATTGCATGGTGATTTTTTTGTCATTTTGTTTGCCATTGTTAGCTATTCATAAATGGTCATAACAGAAAACATTGGCCACTTTTATAAGGTACAATTCAAATGCTTGTTAACACAAATATCTAATGAACCAATCACAGGGCAGCAATGCACAAAAGCAAGTAGACATGGTCAAGACAATCGGCTGAGGTTTAAACCAAACATCAGAATGGCGAAAAAAGCAGATTTTTGTGACTTTAAACGTGGCAAGGTTGTTAATGCCAGACAGGCTGGTTTGAATATTTCATTGCTGGTCTGGCTGCCAAAATTGATGACAACTACTCAGCCTGTTTGAATTCATTACTTTTTGTCAGCCACACTCAACCTCAGTCATACATTGCACGCATCTGAACAATGAGCAATTAGCGATGTGGCCATCTAACAGAATTGTGGTGTAAATCTGTGAGTTCACCATGCTGGCAGTGGCCTCTTTCAGCAAGATAATGCACCCAACCACACTGCACACATGGAATGTTCAGTAATGGTTTGAGGAACTAGAGGAAGAGTTCAAGGTGTCGCCCTGGCCTACAAATTCCCCAGATCTCAATCCGATTAAGCATCTGAGGAATGTGCCGGACCAACAAGTCTGACCTACGGTGGCTCCACCTTTCAACTTACAGGACTTGAGGATCTGCTGCTAATGTCTTCGTGCCAAATACCAGGAAAAAACACCTTCAGGGGTCTTGTGTGGGTCCATGTGTTCATAAGATTTTGGGAGACCTTTGGTGGCCTTCTTTAGTCTTCATGATGTGCTTTTTCTTAGGAATTGTACCAACCAGCGGTGGGACCTCCCAGACAACGGGGGGATTTAACCTGAAAACACATATGTGGCCCACAGATACTGAAGTAATGTCAAGGCATTATGTTCATTCACAGGACAATTGGTTGCACCAGAGCTCAAGCAGGTTTGTCGACGCAAATAGGATGAATACTTAGGGAATCTCTTATTTTCATATTTTTTTATTAATGTAGAACAACTTGCAGATATAGAATGTTTTGCCTTTACCGAGTTGATCAGTGCAAAGCCCCAAAATGTAATTCATTTAGATTTTGTGGCAGAATAAAATGTTGAAGCCCAAGTGGGGGAATATTTTTAAAAGCTTAAAAGCTTAAACTATCATTCCACTCTACTAGAGATTTTTCATACACATTTCCTTGCATTGAATTTGTATTTCTAATAAAATCCTAAATATAGCTCTTTTAATTCATGTCCAAACGTGCACTTTTCGTCCTGTGTGAACAAATTTTTACAGATCCAAATGCAGGGCAACAGGATGATTTAGCGGGACTCGCATGAACCTGTTTAAACCTGTTTAGTTTAGCCAAAGGGGCCTCAGTTTGGCTGCACATTCACTGAATCAGGTCATTTAGGCACAAGATGTGGCTGTTTTATCAAAATCATATATATTGAGTCAAAGAAACATTTTGACGTTTGTTTTCACAAGTACCACATTTATAAAAAGTAAAATTCTTTTTTTAATTTTATTTGGAAGGTTTTGACGTACGCACTGTGTGAAATCATAGAAGTATTATACAGGATCTACATTTAGTATGATATCTTTGGTCCCTGTACAGATTTATCATATAACGTCTATTGTGTATTACCTTGTAGTCTGCCATAACAAAACCAGGATTTATTGTTTCATCAGATTTTCATGTATCCGACAACTGGTAATGGCATGTGTGGTAAGCCCCAGACTGCTATTTCCTCATCTTAGCAGAGACATATGAAATGGAGAAAATGGTAACCTAAGAAAACATTTACATTTCATATCATCCCAATAAATGAATATAGCATCTATTAGAATTCTCCAATTCAGTGTTTTTATTGTGACAAATATATATTTCTACCCCTAGATATTATTTATTCCACAAAGTTCAATCTAGTGCTTCAGTGACATCACTCCCTGACATAGTTTCTCTGAGAGTGCCTTATGCTGTACAACAATTACTTTGTGAATGGGATTCATGAACCAGAGAAATGTTCGTATTTTTCTACTTTAATAGCTGCCAAATCATAGCCACTAGGCACAAGTCATGAATAATTTGACTGCCTGTATACATTTAACTGCCTGTCTAATAGTAAGGAAATAAATCCCAATTAGCCAGCATCTCTACAGTATGTCTTCCTAATGGTTGAGATGCTGTCTAGAAAGCCTCATATACCTTCCTGCTGTGAATTTGGGCAAAATACACTGTTTTTTCAAAGTTCTAACATTCTAACTTCTAATTCTAACTTCCCCCTTTTTAACCATTGTGTCTGCCAGAAACCAAACTGCAACAGAGCAGTTTATGGAGACTAGAGAGTACTTGTATATTATTTACGTATGTTGCGATTTTGCCAAGGAAATGCTAATGAGCTTTTCAAAAGCAAATTGTCAATGGAAACAGTCATAAACACAAATGTGTTGTTTAGCTGTGAGATCTGATGTAGTTATTTATGAGTGCATTACTGACAGTGGCATCAAGCAAACGCATGTGCATGTGAAAGAGCATCTGTCTGCATTGGCTTGTATTCACTACTACTTTACTGCAGTCATCACATGGCCATGAACATTAATGTCTGAAATATGTCTACTGTTTAAAAGTGTATTTGTCTTCTTAAACCTTTTGTTGTCTCTATTTGTCATAGTATTGGGGAGGCAGTATTTATCTTGCCTATGAATTATTTAAACTTGTGGTATTTTATTAACAGACCAATACAGAGGAAGTAGATTGTACCGCAAAATTCAAATGTGCTTGTTGTAGGTTGTGTTGAAGAGACCTTGTGTTTGTATGTAATGTAATGTGTCATTCGCCACACCTTTGTGGACGTCATCGCAGCTTAAGGTGGCAGAATCAGCTACTGAATCTAAACGAGCAATACCTTTTTTTGCCAGAGAAGCATTGGGTTTTGCAACAGTTAGTTAAAAAAAGTATGAAAACTATAATATTGTTTTTATTGGTTCGTTATAAAAAAAGATCTGTAAAGGTATATTTCCATTATTTCCACCTCCTTATCTGAACTATTTCTTGGGCCTCATCGTTGTCTTCCTGCAGAACATTTCTATTGATTCTAGAACCTTCCCTAACGAGTTGTCTGCTCATGAAAAATCTAGAACCTGCTCCTGAAAACATACATCCCAAATATGCCAATGAAATTGTAGTCCACTTATATATCCATACAAATTAATGGGATGTTGCCATGAAGAATTAAGACAGTTCTGAAGGCTCAAGGGGGTCCAACCCAGTACTAGCTAGGTGTATCTAATGAATTGGGTCCAACCCAGTACTAGCTAGGTCTATCTAATGAAGTGGGTCCAACCTGGTACTAGCAGGGGGTATCTAATGAAGTGGGTCCAACCTGGTACTAGCTGGGTGTATCTTATGAAGTGGGTCCAACCCGGTACTAGCTGGGTGTATCTTATGAAGTGGGTCCAACCCGGTACTAGCTGGGTGTATCTTATGAAATGGGTCTAACCCGGTACTAGCAGGCTGTATCTACTGAAGTGGGTCCAACCCGGTAATAGCTGGGTGTATCTAATGAAGTGGGTCCAACCCGGTACTAGCAGGCTGTATCTAATGAAGTGGGTCCAACCCTGTATTATCACAGTACTGGTGTTAGGGTCAGTTGATTATTATGGTTAGCCATCACAGTACTGGCATTAGGCATCACAGTACTGGCATTAGCCATCACAGTACTGGCATTAGGCATCACAGTACTGGCATTAGGCATCACAGTACTGGCATTAGGCATCACAGTACTGGCATTAGCCATCACAGTACTGGCATTAGGCATCACAGTACTGGCATTAGGCATCATAGTACTGGCATTAGGCATCACAGTACTGGCATTAGGCATCACAGTACTGGCATTAGCCATCACAGTACTGGCATTAGGCATCACAGTACTGGCATTAGGCATCATAGTACTGGCATTAGGCATCACAGTACTGGCATTAGCCATCACAGTACTGGCATTAGGCATCACAGTACTGGCATTAGGCATCATAGTACTGGCATTAGGCATCACAGTACTGGCATTAGGCATCACAGTACTGGCATTAGGCATCACAGTACTGGCATTAGGCATCACAGTACTGGCATTAGCCATCACAGTACTGGCATTAGGCATCACAGTACTGGCATTAGGCATCATAGTACTGGCATTAGGCATCACAGTACTGGCATTAGCCATCACAGTACTGGCATTAGGCATCACAGTACTGGCATTAGGCATCACAGTACTGGCATTAGCCATCACAGTACTGGCATTAGCCATCACAGTACTGGCATTAGGCATCACAGTACTGGCATTAGGCATCACAGTACTGGCATTAGCCATCACAGTACTGGCATTAGCCATCACAGTACTGGCATTAGCCATCACAGTACTGGCATTAGGCATCATAGTACTGGCATTAGCCATCACAGTACTGGCATTAGCCATCACAGTACTGGCATTAGCCATCACAGTACTGGCATTAGGCATCACAGTACTGGCATTAGCCATCACAGTACACATGCCCCTCTCTCCAACCAAAAAGTTGACAGAATCGAAAGTTACATATCCAACAGAAACCTTTTTCTTCATAAAAACAAAGCGAAGGTCGGCTGCAATAAAGCCCGCCCACCGTCCACGACTACCATCACGTACCACTATCTTGGTCCACCATCAGCGTTGTAGCAAACAGCCTCTCCGTTTAACTAATAGTCCAATAACTCCCACTGGGATAGAGGCTGGAACACATCAGCCCCTCTCATATGTCCACACTGAATGGGATCCTGTTTTGCACTGTAGTTGTATATAATCAGGATTGTTGAGGTGCAGGCTTCTATTGCAATATGATTGAGATGGGTTAGACAGGGCATTCCCTCAACCTAATGTGCGTTTAAGTGCTTACGCGGACACTTTCATCAAGAGCAACTTACAGAAGTGGCTGCACATTGTGTTATATTGGCTTTCTGTGGGAACAAACTCACAAACCCGGGTTTGAAATGCAATGCCCGACCAAATTAATTACCTGGAGCCCCTTTCTCTTTTCTTTCCATTTGTCTCCATACTCTTTCTCTTCGTCCTTCTCTCTTTCTCTGACTGCTATAGTGCTCTTATTTCTTTGACTAGCCTGGCTTCTCTACTCAATGCTATGTGTTTCCGGCAGGCTTTACCAGCGAAACTGATTATAGTAGGTCTTGTAGATATTAAATGGGTTAGTCGAATTCTGTATCTATATAGCTTTAGTGTATAGCCCAGGTGTTGTATCTTCCCACCAGTGTGTGTATGTGTGTAGTAGTTTGTGTGAGATGGTATGGACATGTGTGATCTGTCGAATTTCTGGCCACTTCACTGTTGTGATCCTTTCAGTGTGTTTGGCTGGCACACACACACACACACACACACACACACACACACACACACATACACACACACACACAGATGGCAGGCAGGCTATATTCAGTGTTAAATAATATAAAATCTCTGCTTGGGTTTTAGTTAATTAGCCAGTAGAAAGGGAGGTGGATGGGGGGATTGGATTCTCTCCTTTAACTGGGTCCAAGTTTGCCCGAAGGAGGTTGTTGGAGATGAGGTCAGAGGGAGAAGAGGAACAAACAGAAATAGTCATTTAGCATCTGAGGAGAGAGCAACAGAGACCAAAAGAGATTTCTGATTTTAAAATGACCTTTATTGGCCTCGTTGTTACATCACTGAAAGCACACATGTGGAGAGGATGACTCTGATTAGTGAACAGAAAAGTGGATAATATGCGTAAATAGGACACTTGCATGTTATTGGGTTTGTTTCGGCGGATCTCAGTGGAGTATAGTGCTACAGATCTGTTTCCATTCCATTTGGGACTTGTATTAGCCTGATTAACAGCAATAAAATAGAAGCCGTCATTTCTGTATGGAAGAACATTAGTCACTTCTGTTACTTTGAAAATTGCAGAGAACATATATTTTAATATATCTTAATAGGAACTTAAAGTCATTATTTTCCACCTAGCTTTCAGGATGAAAATAATTGGCTGGTTCAGCAATCAATCAAGAACTGGATGGGTTGTAACTTCATACTTCTCTCACAGATAGACAGAACAAAAGTGTGACTTGTTCATGTGCTGGGTTGACAAAGACATGAAAATGTTCTAAAGACCTGAAAAGGTTCTATAGACCTTTTGAATAAAGTTCTTAAGAACGGGAAGTTCTTGGCCAGGTTCTAAAGACCTGAAAAGATTCTGAAGACCTTTTTAATAAAGTTATGAAGACCTGGAAGTTCTTAAGACTTCGCGGCCAGGTTCTAAAGACCTGAAAAGATTCTGAAGACCTTTTAAAAAATATATAAATGTATGTACATGATTCCAGTAAACATGTTGCTATGAAAATAAAATGCATGCATTTTATAATTTCTTCTTTTTTACTTTGTAACGCACATTGAATTGCTTCTATGTATGAATTGTGCTATATAAAAACGTGCTTGCAAAGATAAAATACTGCTGCCTATAATATAGACTAGCTTAATGTCAATTGCATTAAATAGCAAGACAAATATATCTAACAAGCAGAGTATGAATAGGACAAATATTTAGGTGCATTCTGGTCTTATGATTTTCCGACTGATATCACTTTACGGAAGTCACTTCTTGCAAACAAATGAATGGTTTAGAATACAATGAGAATACAATGAGAGCAGCATAATGTATAGAGCACACATACCTGTGTCATCTGCTTTCATCAATAGCAATGAGCAATTAACTGAAATGTCTGTTGTTTTTTTCTATTGTTGAGTAACTAATCAAACCAAACATAGTAATTGACTAAAATCACCATAATTTATTGTGCACCAAGACATAGAAAAAAAGGAATTGTACACAACAGCATAAGACAATAGCAAGCTGTGCTAGATGATTTATAGTTACACTTAAGGTATGCTTATGCAGCTATCTACTAGCTAGGTAGTAGCCACTTACATGCTGTAAATGTTACACACAACTAATATTTTATGAAAGTAACCTGTGCGAGTTGTGGTGTGAATGAGAGAGTCAGTAGCGAAGATCTGTTCGCATTTTCAGGAATGTATTTCAGAAAAGTTCTTGTGATCTCCATTCTGGTGGACAATAACAAAAGAACAAAACAAAAGCAATAAAGTAAAAAATCATATTGTAGAACCTAATGAGGTCATGTATCGACAACCCACAATAGACCACAACGCAGAACAAACTTAAATACAAACATCACAAACATCACTGCAAACATCTGAACAAAGAGCACAGAAATCCAACAGTTGAGAGAATGTAAACAGGTGCACGAGATGAGTGATAAATCAAAACAACAAGGGTGTGTTAGGTTCATGCTCTTTAGGAACGCGCGAGGAGTGATGTGGAGTGAGCTGAAGCAGATAAGCACTGAATCAGAGAAATTAGGATGTTCTAGATTTGTCTTCTTTGGGGATCCAGGAGTAGTGAGGTGAAGGTGCTGGAGATAAGTGCTGAATCAGAGGGACGAGGGTGTGTTTGGTTCGTGCGCTTTTGGAACCCGGGAGGAGTGAGGTAGAGTGAGGTAAAGGTGCAGATGGCGGATTTGTGACAATGTGAATAAAATGCTACAGTGTTATAAAGTGCTACAATGAATCAATTAATATATAAAAAATATAAGAAATGTCATCTTCTAAGCGTGATAAGAAAACATATTGTGTGATGTATGATAAGAATAACATAAGGATCTTATAAACTTGATGTGCCTTTCTGAGGCAAATCGTAGCAAAATGGGCAGAGGCTTGACAGTAGATGTTTTTAAAGTTAAATTATAACCTAAATTATATAAAGAATTACCAACATTCATATTTCAAGACAATGTCCAGTTCTTCTTGTAACGAAGAACTATCTGAAGCAGCAAGTGTTTCATAATCCTAATAAGAAAAGCTAGTTAATCAAGCTTGTTTTCAACCTGCCACCTTCAGCGATGGAAACTTGGCTGTCGTTTTTTACAATCTAGAGATAATGCTGCAATGCCCACAACAATTTCTTGCACGTTTAAACATTAATTTTGTGTTTCGGGTTGTTCACACTGGGCACACTTGGAAAATAAAATGTATGAATTAATAAATGAAAAGAGAGAAGATAAAAAAAGAGCAGAACCGTGGAGGGTGACGTCCAACGAGTGAATATGCAGTAAAGTGCAGTTCACAGTAGAAATTGAGTAGAAAACACCAACACTGCATGAACTGAAGGAGGTACAGTCATCATAGTACGTACCTGACTCCCACAGAACCAACAGAGGTACAGTAAGCAGAGTACGTACCTGACTCCCACAGCACCAACAGAGGTTCAGTAAGCAGAGTACGTACCTGACTCCCACAGAACCATCAGAGGTCCTGTAAGCAGAGTACGTACCTGACTCCCACAGAACCATCAGAGGTCCTGTAAGCAGAGTACGTACCAGACTCCCACAGCACCAACAGAGGTCCTGTAAGCAGAGTACGTACCTGACTCCCACAGCACCAACAGAGGAGTGCTGATGTGTGGTTCTCACTCTCAACGTCTTTGTAGAGAGAAGCAAAGTTAGTTCAGACAGAGAACCCAGATGTGCCCTCAACAGCATTACCTGATACACGTCGGGTGTCTGAATATTATCATTTTTTCATTGGGTTTTAAAAGAATACAAATAATTCTTTTATCGCATTAGCTTGGTATGTTTTAGAGCGGACAGAGAGTCATTTTCGATGGCTGTTCGAGATGACAACAAAATGTCAATTCCTCCATTGCCCAGAACAGAAAACACATTGAAAACTGCAAAGCAAAGAATATTTTTAGAGAGTTGTGCTATGAGAGATAAATAGCTGGATAAAACAAGGGCATACATGAAAACAAACATTGGTTCTGGTGCATTTCCAAGGAGGAAAGAACTAAATGGCATTAAAAAAGATGAAGCTCGGTCTGATTTCGCACTTTTTTTCTGGACGGGTTGTCCAGGGGTGCTCAGCTAACACTAGCTTGGCTAGTTACCCAATTAAAGATGACATAGAAATGGAGTTAGAGCTTTCTGGACAGGAAAAAATAGTGCATTATTATAGAGGTCGTTTAGTTTGATATTGTGTTACACCAGCCAACTGTAGCTCCCAGTGGATGCATCTAGACTAGCTGTGTTTAGGGAATTAAATAGGATAAATTGATTTCGAACAGTATAATAGACGTAGATTTATTGTCTATCTAGCTGGCATGTATCAGATATTGTGTAACTAGCTAGTATAACTTACTCCAATTTACATGAAATAAACATTTGTCTCAAGAAACACATATGCAGTGGATATAAAATGTCTAGACCCAACCCTGTTAAACTGCCAGGATTTTATAATGTGAAAAAAATTGACAAAAATAAATCACCTCAGAAATGTTTCCACATTTAATGTGACCTATAACGTGAACAATTCAACTGAAAAACAAACTGAAATATTTGAGTGGGTATTTAAAAAAAATCTTACAATATCCTGGTTGCACACATTCGACCCTATAACTGCGGATGTGTTCAGAATTAACCAATCACATTCTAACACTCATGTTAAATAGAAGTCATTACACACCTGCCATTATTTAGAGAGACTCTGATAAATCTCAAATAAAGGTCAACTGTTCCAGTTGGATTTTCAAGAAAATGTCTTTGTTGCATCTCAGGGCAAAATCCATGGTCCTTAGAGAGCTTCCAAAGCATCAGAGGGATCTCATTGTTAATAGATATGTCAGGAGAAGGGTACAATATACAGAATTTCCCAAGCATTAGATATACCATGGAACACAGTGAAGACAGTCATCATCAAGTGGAGAGAAAATGGCACAACAGAGACATTACCAAGAACTGGACGTCCCTCT
This sequence comes from Dallia pectoralis, assembly GCA_029465975.1. NCBI lineage: Eukaryota > Metazoa > Chordata > Actinopteri > Esociformes > Umbridae > Dallia > Dallia pectoralis. The sequence goes on from CM055744.1 coordinate 10,927,105, forward strand.
AATATTTATGAAAACACAAGAAGAAAACTGGTCAGGGAGGCTTCCATGAGGCCTACAGCAACATTACAGGAGCTGGAGAAATGTCTGGCATGTACTGGCTGTGTGCTACATGTGACAACAATTTCCTGTTTTCTTTATATGTATGCCTATGGGGTAGGGTGGCAAGGGTGGTAGGGTGGCAAGAAGGAAACCTTTTCTCACGATGAAAAACATCCAAGCCTGGCAGATGGTGGCAAAAACAAACATCAAGGTTGAACTTGGTTTGAATTTGGTTGAACGAAAGGTATGTTTGGCGCAAATACAGCACTGCACATCGCCCAAAGAACACCATAACCACAGTGAATCATGGGGGTGGCAGCATCATGCTTTGGGGCTGTTTAACTTCAGCTAGAACCAGAGCCTTAGTCAGGGTGAAGGGAATAATGAACAGTTGCAAATACCAGGGAATATTGGCACGAAACCTTCAGGCTTTCAAAAGCACACATCCAAATCCACAAAAGCATGGCTACACCAGATGAAGATTAACGTTTTGGAATGGCCCAGCCAGAGCCCAGACCTGAATCCAATCGAACATCTGTGGGGTGATCTGAGGAGGGCTGTGCACAGGAGTTTTCCTCGCAATCTGACAGATATGGAGCGCTTTTAACATGAAGAGTGGGCAAATATTGTCAAGTCAAGATGTGCCATGTTAATAAACTCCCACCCAAAAAGACTGCGGCCTATAATAAAATCAAAAGGTTCTTCAACAAAGTATTAGTTTAAAGGTGTACACACTTATGCAACACGTTTATTTTAAGGTTTTTATTTTTCCCCCTAAAAGATTTCAGTATTTTTTATTCTCGTTATAGGTCACATTAAAGGTGTAAAATGTTCAGAAATGAGTTATCTTTGTCAAATTTCTTCACATCACAAAAACCTGGCACTTTAACAGGGGTGTGTAGACTTTTTATATCCACCAGCTAACATCTCTTACCCGTGTGGCTGCTATTGTATTTTGTTGGTCCTATGTTGATACATTCATTCATATTTTAATTTTTTCATGGTAGAATATTTCAGACATCGTTGGGATCATGTGAGTGATACATGCAAGAAATAATACGAACTAAATCGCTATTTGTAAATTAACAAATCATTGGGATGGCATCATGTTGATAACTAATACTTTTTTTGTAGTGGAGTCACAAATAATAAACACACAGGAGATTGGGATATTTTTTGAGCTGATGTAGTTGGTGGTGTGCATGTAAGGTTAAAGCTTTACAGCAGACACATACAAACTAGATGTCAATGAAGGAGGTGAGGACTTAACAATTGATGCATTAAGCTTTAGATGCAGTGAACACATCATTCCTGTCATTAAAAGGCTTTAAATATATTTATTAAATACAGTTTAATCAAATACTGGTAAAGGGAAAAACAATGTAAACAGAGTTTTTGATAAACAGACAGCACAAACCTTGTTATAAAAGTGTCTTAAAAAAGACACAAATGCCTGGAAACCTAATGGATAACAAAGCACATAACTCCGGGAAGTAGTTTGATGTAGGTGGTTCGTTTCTATGAATCCACACATTACTGATATTCCTCTATGGATCTTCACATTACTCATATGAAACTGGAGACTGGAGATATTAAACTTCTGTCTTTGGATTTTCAGACACCACTCTTTCTCTTTACAACATGTCAAAATGTCCCTCTCTCTTTCCTCTCTCTGCTTTCAGACATACAGTACACACAGTATATCTCTCTATACGAGTGTTTCTTGTCTATCTTCTCTCTCCCGGCTTTCAGACATACAGTACACACAGTATATCTCTCTATACGAGTGTTTCTTGTCTATCTTCTCTCTCCCGGCTTTCAGACATACAGTACACACAGTATATCTCTCTATACGAGTGTTTCTTGTCTATCTTCTCTCTCCCTGCTTTCAGACATACAGTACACACAGTATATCTCTCTATACGAGTGTTTCTTGTCTATCTTCTCTCTCCCAGCTTTCAGACATACAGTACACACAGTATATCTCTCTATACGAGTGTTTCTTGTCTATCTTCTCTCTCCCGGCTTTCAGACATACAGTACACACAGTATATCTCTCTATACGAGTGTTTCTTGTCTATCTTCTCTCTCCCGGCTTTCAGACATACAGTACACACAATATATCTCTCTATACGAGTGTTTCTTGTCTATCTTCTCTCTCCCTGCTTTCAGACATACAGTACACACAGTATATCTCTCTATACGAGTGTTTCTTGTCTATCTTCTCTCTCCCGGCTTTCAGACATACAGTACACACAGTATATCTCTCTATACGAGTGTTTCTTGAGCCAAGTTAGGACCGGGATTTTGATCAATACATAGCACTAAGCGAATTCTGCAATAATAAAAGCATTATAGGTTAAGTGAGATATGACACATAGTCGTAATGCAGACGGTAGATCTGCTCTCTTCATTCCACTTCTTCCTGTCTGACTCAAGCAGAGAATAAGAGAGAGGTGGAGCTGACTGGGACCAGATATCAGCCCTGGCATGTCTTACACAGCATACCATCTTTATCCACAATGCCTTCACAACAACCCAATTTCTCACTTGAGCGGCACACATATAGTACACGACCAGCCTGTCCACCCCCCATTCCCTCGCAGCAAAAAGTTGGACATTTAGAAATGAGCCAGAGCGAGAGGAAGAAAGAAGACGAGGCAAAAGTGAGAGAGAGAGAGAAAGTACAGAAAAGCAGTAGAGGGAGGGATTTAGACGGAGAGACCAGAGGAGTGTGCAGTGGCTTTGGTCCTGTGCTGTGATACTCTGTGATAATGAAGCCGACTGTGAGCAAGCTCAGGCCTGTCTTAGCATTCTGTCGAGCTCCTCTCCGTATATATATATTTCATCGGATCGACTTTCAGATTCAGACGGGCGGCTCAGTACAGGCACTCATCTTTATTTCATTTTAGGATGTTTTTAATTTTGACCTGCCGAAGACAGAGATTGTTTTTATTTTCCATTCCTCCTCCTCCCATCGTCCCGTAATCCTTACAACTGAATCTGCGATACAACTGCATGTTTTGTTTGTCATCGAAATGGAACGAAAGCATCTTAGTATAATATTCACAATTTGCCTTCTGTCTCTGAATTGCAGATATGTTTTACGCAGAGCAACTGGTTGCTCGTTCTCCGTTAATATGTTTATTTTTTTGCGTAAAAAATAGTGGGTTTGTCTACAGGGCGATAGATGCTAACGCCTGTCTCGTACTAGCACTAGAAAAAGCTGCTCAATCGCTCAGGATTGTCATATGTTTACATGTAGTCTGGTCAGTTTAAAAGAGATTACTGGAGACTTGCCAAAACTTTAAGGATGAGATATATATATATATATTCTCAACCGCGTGTACTATCACTGTAAACCCCATCTCATTATAATCCTGTCATGTAGTATGCAAATATTGATCCTGAAATGCTCAGGAATAAATACAAATATATCTATAACCTGGGTGTTTTGGCTACGTGTGGAGGGCCCCGTCTCCTCTCCAGTTCTCCCCAGATGCAGTCATTAGCTCCTGGTTCTGGAAGGCATGGTCTGTCGTGAGCACTGAACTACTGTGGCCTTGTAACTCCACATCACCATTGTCTCAGAGTGGTGCTGTTTTTTAAAAGGTCCTCCCTCATTATATATCTAGCTCTCTGTCTTCAATTAAGAAATAGCTTCACTAGAATAATGCGAAAATGCCCAGTAGATGTTTGGGGGTCAGCAGACGTTTCAGGGCTTTGATTGTCAGAATATGTGCAGCAGGGCATCTATTTGTGTCATGTGACAGGAAGCTGATCCCGAGATGAAGCATCCTTAGGAGATGTTTGAGAGGGTTGTTTCTATCCTTAATCACCTTGGGTTGTGATGGGCAACAAAATACTTTCTAAATCAGTGAAGATATAAAACACAGTACATAGATTGTTCACAGCATAAAATTGTAAAATAGATTGAGGTGTAACTTGGCGTGTCGTGGTCTTTGATAGCATGAATTTATTCAGAATGTGGCGTTTGGTTCCTGTTTAAAAAGCCATATAGAAAAATAAAGAAATTTATTCTGTTTACACACACACAAAGGAATTTGTTCGAACCCCTGCAGTGTCACGATCTCAGGGTGACGTGAAGGGAAAAACCAGATGCATAGCAGGTTGTCACCGGTCGTGTTTTTTTTAACAGACAACAAAAACAAACACGAAACATCGAAACGAAAAACTTAATGTAAATTACTGTACGCGAAAGTAGTGTCTTAATAATAAATATACAAACAGACACTCAAATATCAAACGACAGCTACTGACCGTGACATTGAAAAAATTACAGACACACTGTAAGTGCACCCCACTAACCTTCCTGTGTGCCTCTAAGGTCAGCACAACCGTGACATGCAGAATTTAGAACAAACATTTTAAAATGTACACGAGCAGTCCAAACAGAGCAAAACACACAACACAAACAGTCAAAGAAGAGGCCACGCCTAGTAAGCATGTGTTATATGTATCTGAATAGTGCAAAGGAGCAATATCTAGATGTTTGAGCAGATTGCAAAAAAGAAAGAGCAATGTCCAGGTTCTAGTTAAAAACATTTTTAATTGCAATATCTACTTCTATACACAGTTATGCTAAGAAGAGCAATGTCCTTTTATAGTACATGATGTCCAACAAAGTCATTTGTAACAGAGCTGTCAGATAGTGTCCAGGGTGGGTAAAAATGTGGAGGGGGGGGGGCTGAGGTCAGGACTAGCCTAGAGGCATATTCCTTAGACTCACCGCATATTCCTTAGACTCACCGCATATTCATTCGACTCACCGCATATTCCTTAGACTCACCGCATATTCCTTAGACTCACCGCATATTCCTTAGACTCACCGCATATTCCTTAGACTCACTGCATATTCCTTAGACTCACCGCATATTCCTTAGACTCACCGCATATTCCTTAGACTCGCAGGATATTCCTTAGACTCTTCGCAGTGGGGAAGAAGCTGTTCTTGTGGCAAGATATTTTGGTCATGATAGACCCTAGCCGTCTGCCAGAGGGGAGAGTTCTAAATAGTTCATTACCCAGGTGGGAGGGGTCTGCCTTAATCTTCGCTGACTGCCTCTGTGACCTGACTTTCGACGGATCGTTGAGGGACGGCAGCTTAAATCCAATGGTCCGTTCCGCAGAGCAGATGATGCGTTGCAGTCTGTCTTTATCCTTGACAGTGGCTGCAGCGTACCATATGGTGATGGAGGAGGTCAGGATGGAATCAATGACGGCTGTGTAGGTATTAATCATCATGGACGTGGCCAGTTACTACTTTTTGAGCTGCCGCAGGCAGTAAAGTCTCTGTTGTGCTTTCATAGTGAGAGAGGTGATGTTCAACTCCCCATTGAGGTCCTGGGAGATGGTGTTGCCCAAGGACTCCACTGTGTTGACGGGGGAACCCCAAAAGGTCAATAGAGCGGAGGTCAGCTGGGCTTCTCCTTAAGTCCACTCTCATCTGTACTGCCTTTAGAGTATTGAGCTTTAAATTATTTGAAATTAGGAGAGTATTTGTTTGTATTTTTTTTTTTACTTCAACCAGATTTGAGCTTGTGCAAGTTACCTGAGACGGCACCAGCAAAAGGAAATGGGTTTGTAAAATATTGAAATAATAACATTATTCTTTTTATTTAAAAAAGAACAATTTGGATAGCTGATTGACTATTTCTCTGTAAGGACACATCACTTAGCAATATCAAGCGTTTGGTTACATTCTAATTATAACTACATTCAATACTCTATTTAATTCCTTCTTTTCTTCCTTATTTCATGTATGCACTGCACTTAATGTGTTAGACATTCTCAGCTTTATACATCTGTCACTTCTTTGTGTTTGTTGCAGTTTTACACTTCCTTTTGAGTAAACTTCTGTAGTACATTTTGTGCCAATGCCTACTTTGACTTACAATAACATGTATTTATTGTCATTAAGGTGGTCAGTGAGCGAAACAGGAATGATGGGCAACACAAAATAAATACAAAACAAAATGTAAACAGCAAATAAGACAGGTGCAGGCCTGACACAATGGTATGGCAAGTAGCAATGTCCTAACAACCTACAGCTATCTGCGTCCAACCCAAAAGCATGCGTAGCTTATTTTCACTGCAGCTTTTGAAATCTTGAATGTTTCACTATAAAGATGAATTACACTTTTGAATTGATTAATATTTGTGGCATTTTGTTTGAAGATGCAGCTCTGTATCAAGTACTGTTTTGGTACAGTGACTGCATAGCCTCTCATCTACAGTGAACCAGGTTTTTATGTGTCTGCTGGTGTTAATGGAAAGGTTGTGCACAATGAGCCTGCACTTTGCCAAGACTTTTGTGTGATGATGTTGATCGTTAACCATGACCAAATAGTGTCTTTCCTGGTCTCTAGTGTGCTTAAGCCATAACTATTACACAGCAATAACATCAACAGAGACATCACAAACACATTAGCTATAGGTGAAGTACACTCAATCACATACACCCATGGGTTTGCCTCATTGACTATTAAGATAATGTATCTCTTAACAGACCTCTGGACATTAGCTGATTAGCAAATCACTTGAACTGCTCAGCTGTTGCCAAGGCCAACTGTATACTGTGTAAATACTTTACTCTCATGTCAATATTTTGTGTAGAAATTGAATAAATTACAGAAAAAAATCTGTCATCTGTTAGCTTGGTTTACTCAGCATTCATTATTCAGCATTCATATAAGTCCACAGTACCTATCTACCCATCATGCCTTGTGTTTTGGCTGCACTGCAACTGGTCAAAGCTCAACAAGAGTTCTCATATTCACTAGGGTTTAATTAAGGTTAATCATTTAGAACAGGGCTACATTTTCATTTTAACTACTTACGTTACATTTTAAAATTCTGAATGGTTGATTGAAGAGTTAAGGTTAATTTTTTCATTCAATCTGTATGGTTAAGGGTTAAGGTTTGGAAAAGGCTTAAATGAAATCTGAGAAAGTGTGTGGTACCTGAATTGATTATGCTTACCAATATCAAGAACTTCACCAACATTCACCCAACCGTAATGTCCTAGCTAACTGCCAGCCTTAAATGAAACAACACTAAACCTCAGCCACGATTAAAGTCATACTGTGCAGGATATAGACATCTTTCCCATCTAAACTAATATCTCGTTTGAAAATCAATTTCACCCTGGAGCAGCAGGGAAAATCTTATCCAATAATACAGTTGGATCATTAGCAAACATGTCAACATGAACATGTTAATGGTTTTCATAAAAATGGAGTTCATTTATTATATTGTGTTTGTCCCACATGACCCGAGGTCAGGAGGTAACTCCTGAGAATTACTTAGAAAACATTGTATGAACAAAACCCTACAGTATAATTAGAGTAACCAAACAGCACGTACCTCTTGTGTTAATTCAAACAGCATCTCCATTTTACCATCATGCTCAGCTGTGTCATAGAACAGAGACACAGCATATACAACCTGATACATTCTGTTTCTAGTACAGACTATAACATTGTGGTTAAGATAATGGACAAATGACATATTATGTGTAAAAAATCTTTGGTTGGTATGATGGAGGATAAAAATGCAATAAATTTCAAGCAGGCACTGCAGAATATAGTTATAATAGTTGAGCCAGGATATGGTATGTGTGTGCGTCTGTGTGTGTGTGTGTGTGAGTGTGTGTGTGTGAGTGTGCGTGCGTGTATACAAGCAGTACCCTGGGTGCTTATGGCTTCAAGGTCTTGCCAGGTGACGGTACGACAGGAAATCTTATTTTTTAGTTCTGGTTTTAAAGGCTACATCAAGGTTGATCGTTCACATTTTAATCTCTCTCATTCTGTCCATTACCACTGGTAATGGATGTGGCCTGACAAGTGTGATTAATGTGATCAGAACTGTGGCCTGGATCTGGTTGACCCCCAGACCATCACCAGTCTTTGCTCCAATGTTCAAGAGAGCAAACCTGGCAATATTGCTGTCCTTTTCCTGTAATAAGTGCTGTTGTGGCATTCTCTGAAAAGGACACAGTCAGTGTTAACTAGGGGTGCACGATTCAGAAAATTTCACGATTCGATTTAGATTTTTAGGCTCACGATTCGATTCAAAATCGATTTTCGATTCAAAAACGATTTCCGCTTCAAAAAAACGATTCACAGTATGTAAATGTAGTTTACTTTTTCCTAAGTGATTGATTGTAGTAGACATACAATTTTAAAGAAAAGAAACACAACAAATTAAATGTATTTTGATATTACTTTGTCTTCATGCAAAAATAAAAACGTTTGCAACAAATTGCAACTCATTTCAGGACAATAGTAACACAGCATTAAAAAAAAAGAAAATTTAAAATATATATATATATTTTAAAAAAATTGAAAATGAATCGATTTTTGGAATTCTATGAATCGATTCTGAATCGGCAAAGCTTGAATCGCGATTCGAATGTGAATCGATTTTTTTGCACACCCCTAGTGTTAACCCTAGTCAGGGTCCACATTTAACAATGTTTAGAAGAGGTATAGAAAACCAAAGAGAGTCATCTAATGCTGAATTGTATCTGACGAAATAGAACACTGCATTACCAGATTTCACAAGTTGCAGAGGCGTTAGTAGATTGAGACATGCATGCAGGCATTATTATTTTACAGAGATCTATCCTGACATAGTCTGTCCTGCATCCAGATCACTATAGTGCAGAGCAACTATATGCCAGATGAAAAATAATAATAACAAACTACATGCCAGCCAATAGAGGCCTGGCCACCTCTCAGACACTGGTTCCTCTCTAGGTTTCTTCCTAAATACAGACCCATCAGGGAGTTTTTCCTAGCCACTGTGCTCTCAGGTTTCAGGCTGGGTGTTTGTAAAAACACTTTGTGACAACTGTCGTTGTTAAATGGGTTTAGAAAATTATGTGTTGATTGATGTTGGATGTTTGCATAACCAATATACTATGAATAATTTGATCAATAATAATTTCCACAAATACAGAATAAGAGAAACTGTGTATCCTACGAATGCAGGAAAAGTCAGATTTAGTGTGAAATATCCAACAACGAACTTCTAAACCTATGCGGGACAACACTCAACTGAATACATTCTCCGGAAACTGTTGCTATGAATGTTTTTAAATTGTTCTGCATATACATACATGTAATTTTGTTTTTAACTGCTACCATAATTTGTGTCAGAAAAAGCAATGCAAAAGATAAAAAAACTGTCAAAATCATTAATCAATACATTATTCGATTATGTTGTTAGTTGCAGCCCCAATCTGATTCATATTTGTCAGACTGACAGTAAAAAGAACATCTTTATCACACACACACACACCCACACACACACACACACACACACACACACACACACACACACACACACACACACTGCTATTCATAACAGAATGCGATGAGATCATGCTGCCAAACAAATTATAAAATCCATCTATTGTTGGGAATTCCTGTATTGTCACGCACAGCAGATATCATACCTTAAGTTACTGGTCACGCAGATAACACAGTAATTCTTCGTTTTTTTTCTACGATTTAAAATATGCGTATTATGCATTTGTTCCATATTTCTGGAAAGTATATGATTCTAGCCTCTAGCACCAGGTTGAAGAGCTTGAATATTGCTTCCTGCGGCCAGATTTGATTTTATAGGGGGGATTTTCTTTAGCATCTCATTGACGACACTCTATTTTATGTAGGCATTACCACACTTGAGAGTTTGAGTTAGATTATTTACAATATATTAATGGCTTTTATTGGTGTCTAATTGTTCTTTTTTAAATCTGGTACTAACTAATTTATACGTATTGACAATTGTGAATTAATTCGATTGTTACTCTGACCATGGTGGGCACTCAGTTTGCCCCTCAGTTCCCAAAACAAGATTTTTCAAACTGATTAGACTTATAGACAACTTCATACTTTCTGTATTGTTTTAAGGACCGGTATGTATTTGTGAGGTCCATTCGGGTCTGTGGAGGCACCAACGGCTGTCTATTGGTTTTGTTTTGACAGTTGCCCTAGGTTTTTCTTGGCAGTCTTATATTCACTGTCAAAACATTATTTGAGTATTTTTTTTGTGTGTGTGTATGTTGTCACCATATTTGCCTTCCTACCTGCCTGCCTGCCTGCCTGCCTGCCTGCCTGTCTGCCTGTCTGTGTAAATTTGTCAAAGCCCATCTTTCTGGTTGAAAGGAGACACACACACACACACAAACACACACAAACACACACAAACACACAAAGGAAAGTGGAGTAATGATGCTTGGTAACGCCTGGTCCTGAAGGTCACCAGTCCCTTAAGAGGTGTGAGACCTGGGAAGAATTCCACTTGGGATTCATGGACTGTCTCTCTTATTCCTAATCTTTCATTCTTGTTTTCCTCTCTGTCATTTCATGTAACATGGAACAGGCGTATCCAAATAGTCTGAGGCGAGGGGAGGCAAAAGGGGAGAGGGGAGACACTTCACAAAGTCGTGAAAAACACTTATATCAAGAGTCAAATACATACATATACAAATACAAAGCTAGTGCTGTCATTTGGAGGAATTCCTGGGAGGAAACTGAGCAGCAAGAAAGAAAGAATCAAAAGTTTAACCTCATAGGAATTGTTTGATTTCAAATCAAACATTTAGTGAAAAAGAAGAAAAGAAAGTGTTGATGTCCAGATAAATACAAAGTGTATTGGAGATGATGAAATGAAAATGTGTCTAAACAATGTGACACGACATAAAGAATATAAACAATGGCTGTGATGGGACCAAATGGAATACATGAAATAGCATATGTGAACTTTACATGCAGGACCACTGTTAAGCACTGTTCTATTATGGTGTATGTTTACAGATGTGAGGTAGAGACCAAGCCCACGGGAGTGTTATGGTGTATGTTTACAGATGTGAGGTAGAGACCAAGCCCTCAGGTGTGTTATGGTGTATGTTTACAAAGGGTGAGGTAGAGATGTAGAAATGATTCAGAAAAATGGCTGTTCCTCCACTACTTCACATTTTAGCATTGTTTTTTTTGTTTTGTCATTTTTGTATTAATATAATATAGAATGTACAACATTATTGATATATCAGCTCATCACATTACACATGAATGTTTTCAGTTATCATTGCAAGCTTGAAATATCAGTGTTATCCATGTTCACAGGCTGACAGTATGTGGCCTTCAGATTACTTTGTGAGTTGTTATTGGGAGCCTTGCAGTGTGGAGAGGAGAGAGAAGCATCTGTTTCCAGAGGGGTCCAGATTTTCAAAATGCAGATATCCCTGGTTGGGGAGTGACAGATTAAATGTAGTTATTTTGAACTTCCCCCAAACAATCTTTTTTTCTCTAAATAAGTTTATAACCGGGCACACCAGCTGGGTGCAATTAATGATGTGTTAGAACTGTAAACCAGCAGGCTCTGGTCGTTGTTGTCAGTCAGTCACAGGAAGTGCGGTTCTGAGCAAAACCAAACAAGGAATAGTAAGCAAAACCTGGAATACAAAGACACATATCATGGCATAAAATGATACAGGCTCAATAAGGGAAAGGTGTTTGTGAAACAGAGGGCCAGATATAGGTGGATCATTTTTTTACCCTTTATATAACCGATTGTGAACAAAGAGTCATTTCAAATGGCGACCTGGTCAAGATAAAGCAAAAACGTGCCAGACAATAATACAGGAGGGCAAATAGAAGTGGGATTCTACATGGTAATACAGCATCAAGTATAGAGTCAATATACAGTAAATACAGGATGGAGTATGGGTAGGTCAGTTGAGAAGCATTGATATGTGATGACTACAATATAACATATAAAGGGGAGTCTATATACAGAATGTAAAAGTAAAAGTGTATCTACCAGGTTGGTCATTATTGTGCACAAATTGTATGACCGTGACGGTTGGAGGAACATAATTTGAGCATGTCTGGGCAAATAGAATAATTCAAAGAATGTAAACAGGCACGGCAGCAGTACAGGGGAAAATGAACCACTTTGAGAATTGGACATGGCAAACGTAAAAAAGGGAAACAAGGTGTGCATGAAAAGCAGATGACAGGCAACACGTACAGTGATCAGACAAAAGTTCAGACAGAAGTAGTTTAAAGGCAATGGGTGAGATAAGGGTTTCGAGTCCAGCCTTTTTAGTTCTGCAGATGGTAGTGAATAACACATTTGTGTAGACCTTCCGGACAGTTACTGTAGAGGTCTGAGTTTGGGTAATCCTCAAATAACATTACTGATTAACATAAGTAACTAACCAAACACTGGGAATAATCGACCTCACCTGTTTTAAAGAAAGTGTTTTAAATGTGTGGTCGGGCGTGTCTGCGGGTGTCTGGAGCTGCATGCCAACAGCATCTACAGCCTCTCTGCTTCTCCCTGCAGGTGAGATTACCTGAACTGAGGAAGAGCAGCCGTTCCATCTGCCAACTTGATTTCTCTTTTTCTCCTTTCTCTCTCTCTCCCTCCCTCTCTTACTGCACCTTATATCCCTCTATCTCTCTCTTTCCTTCTCTCTCCCTCCCTCTTTTACTGTGTCTTATCTTGCTCTCTTTCTGTCTGTCTTTTTCCCTCCCTCACTTTCTGTCTGTTCTCTCTCCCTCCCTCTCTTGCGTTGTATTATCTCTCTCTTTCTCTATCTTTCCTTCTTTCTAGCACCCTATCTTACTGTGTCTTATCTCCCTCTCTCTCATTATCTGTCATTTCCTCTCTCTCTCTCCCTCTCTTACTGTGTCTTATCTCCCTCTCTCTCACTCATCTGTCCTTCCCTCTCCCGTTCTCTATATTCCTGTCTGTGCTCTCTCCTTCCCTCTCTCTCTGTGTGTAATGAAGGCACAGACCAGATATGTGCTCGTGTTCATTTGAAGGCTGGATGGTAGCAGGTCAGACGGTGTACCTTGTTACAATCGCCGGTGGTAAAGGGAACTAGTGTCCATGGTGGTCGGACACAATTATCTGAGGGGAGCCTGGCCCGTGTGTCTCATCTCTGTTCATACCTGCTCACATATTGGACTTGAGTGAAACCAAATGAAATTATAATCAAAGGAGCACTCGGAAATTCTCAGGAGCTGGTGGAAGAATGTCTCTCTCTCTGTGTGTCTCCATCTGTTTCTTAAAGAAAATCTCTGTCTATCTATTTTCCCCCGATTGTCTTATTTTTTCCAGCCCTCTCTCTCTCTCCTACTCTCTCTCTCTCTCTCTCTCCTACTCTCTCTCTCTATCTCTTTCTCTCCCTCTCTCTCTCTCTCTCTCTCTCTCTCTCTCTCTCTCTCTGGCCTGTAACGACACTCTTACGATCACATACACACCCTCGCTCTCAATTCGACTCATCAACATATTTTCTAGAGCTTTAATTCTCACGCCAGAAAAAACACTGCAGCGATGTATCGGGTCTGTAGCAGTAGAACACCAGACCTGGGTTAATACAATATTACATAATTAAAAGTTATTTTATCTAAACCTGCCTGATGGAGCTTGTGTGCTTACAATGTAACCAATTGAGCGGTCCCAAAACCGCAAACGAGCCCCAGCCCTTACCCCGTTCCCGCACTCCAGCCGGGCCACAGCAAACATGGTTTGTGGAAATTGGTAATCACTGTCTAAATAGTATTTAATCCTAGTTGTTCTTCACATCTCCGCGTCGCCGTATCTCTCCAGGAGAGTGTGAGGAGAACAGATGTGGTCAGCACTACTGCTTTTTGTGTCCAGATGGTGTGCATGGTAGAGAGCTCAGCAAGGGGTCCCCGTGCTATGTCCTTGGGCAGAAGGGTGGTTCATACAGAACCCTCTGCCAACCATACAGACTGAAACGAAACGCAGGAATCACTTATTGAACTATCTGCAACAAAACAGTACGAAACAAAGGTGCTTGAATATCTATAGTTACAAAAAGGACCATCAAATTAGTTTTAATTTATTACGGGCTCACGGATTTCTGTTGACCAAATGGATACAAAAGATAAAAAGATGCTGACATACTTGGGCATGTTTTGGCTCCTCAAACATGTCAAAATCTGAAACCATCCCACAGCTAATTAAAGTGTGCACACCAGCTGAGCTTTGGGAGGAGGATCTTTGACCTTGGTTGAGAAGATGCTTTCTGCTTAGATATGATGGATGTCTATGCGTGGTGATGGATGTGAGTGCAAACAGTCAGATGAGAGCAGCACAAAGCAAAAAAATACTTAAGCAGCTCTGATTTCTTCATCTCTTAATTACTGAGAGGAAAATAATTCAGAGTCAGAGAAAAATCAAAAAAGGAGAAGTGAGGAAGAAAAGCAGGGTGAGAGGGTTACGATAGAGAAAATGGGAAGGGGGAGAGAGAGGGGATATAGAGGAGGGAGAGAGGGTGGGAAAATAGAGGGTAGAGAGAGAGAGAGGAGATATAGAGGAGGGAGAGAGGGTGGGAAAATAGAGGGTAGAGAGAGAGAGAGAGGAGATATAGAGGAGGGAGAGAGGGTGGGAAAATAGAGGGTAGAGAGAGAGAGAGGAGATATAGAGGAGGGAGAGAGGGTGGGAAAATAGAGGGTAGAGAGAGAGAGAGGAGATATAGAGGAGGGAGAGAGGGTGGGAAAATAGAGGGTAGAGAGAGAGAGAGGAGATATAGAGGAGGGAGAGAGGGTGGGAAAATAGAGGGTAGAGAGAGAGAGAGGAGATATAGAGGAGGGAGAGAGGGTGGGAAAATAGAGGGTAGAGAGAGAGAGAGGAGATATAGAGGAGGGAGAGAGGGTGGGAAAATAGAGGGTAGAGAGAGAGAGGGGAGATATAGAGGAGGGAGAGAGGGGGGGAAAATAGAGGGTAGAGAGAGAGAGAGGAGAGAGAGAGGGGAGAGGAGAGAGAGAGGAGATATAGAGGAGGGAGAGAGGGTGGGAAAATAGAGGGTAGAGAGAGAGAGAGGAGATATAGAGGAGGGAGAGAGGAGAGAGAGAGGAGATATAGAGGAGGGAGAGAGGGTGGGAAAATAGAGGGTAGAGAGAGAGAGAGGAGATATAGAGGAGGGAGAGAGGGTGGGAAAATAGAGGGTAGAGAGAGAGAGAGGAGATATAGAGGAGGGAGAGAGGGTGGGAAAATAGAGGGTAGAGAGAGAGAGAGAGGAGATATAGAGGAGGGAGAGAGGGTGGGAAAATAGAGGGTAGAGAGAGAGAGAGGAGGGAGAGAGGGTGGGAAAATAGGCGTAAAAGAGGGGGGCGAGAAAAGAGATGTATTGAGAGGGGAGGGGTTCAGATAGAAGAAACAGAAAGGGGTGAGAGAGAGGAGGATGAGGGGGAGAGAGGGGAGATTAATGTGGAGAGAGAGGGGGGGAGGCAGGAAATGTGAAGACCTTCTGAACAAGAGAAAACAGACGGGGGAAAACATTTAGTCTTTTCATCACTTTCTAATCAGACAATTACATCCCGCCAAGCACTCCTGCCTGCCTGACAAAACCCCAACATTTTTTTGATACCCACTTTGCACTGTACAGAATTGGAAGGCAACGATCAGATGAATCAGGGAATAGAGGGAGAGGTGGAGAAAAAAGAACAAGAAAAATATAGCTCAATCAGCCACCCAACTCTATTGCAGTGCAATTAGGAAAAAACAATACATAGAAAAGTGCTCAAGAAGCATGCTAGATGTTAAATAAGGTGGTCTTTAATATGGAGTAACTTTAGAAATAAGCTGGAGCTGGTCTTTAATATGGAGTAACTTTATAAATAAGGTGGAGCTGGTCTTTAATATGGAGTAACTATATAAATAAGGTGGAGCTGGTCTTTAATATGGAGTAACTTTAGAAATAAGGTTGAGCTGGCCTTTAATATGGAGTAACTATATAAATAAGGTGGAGCTGGTCTTTAATATGGAGTAACTATATAAATAAGGTGGAGCTGGCCTTTTATATGGAGTAACTATATAATTAAGGTGGAGCTGGTCTTTAATATGGAGTAACTATATAAATAAGGTTGAGCTGGCCTTTAATATGGAGTAACTATATAAGTAAGGTGGAGCTGGCCTTTAATATGGAGTAACTTTATAAATAAGGTGGAGCTGGTCTTTAATATGGAGTAACTATATAAATAAGGTGGAGCTGGCCTTTAATATGGAGTAACTATATAAATAAGGTTGAGCTGGCCTTTAATATGGAGTAACTATATAATTAAGGTGGAGCTGGTCTTTAATATGGAGTAACTATATAAATAAGGTTGAGCTGGCCTTTAATATGGAGTAACTATATAAGTAAGGTGGAGCTGGCCTTTAATATGGAGTAACTTTATAAATAAGGTGGAGCTGGTCTTTAATATGGAGTAACTATATAAATAAGGTGGAGCTGGCCTTTAATATGGAGTAACTATATAAATAAGGTTGAGCTGGCCTTTAATATGGAGTAACAATATAAATAAGGTGGAGCTGGCCTTTAATATGGAGTAACTTTATAAATAAGGTGGAGCTGGTCTTTAATATGGAGTAACTTTATAAATAAGGTGGAGCTGGTCTTTAATATGGAGTAACTTTATAAATAAGGTGGAGCTGGTCTTTAATATGGAGTAACTTTATAAATAAGGTGGAGCTGGTCTTTTATATGGAGTAACTTTATAAATAAGGTGGAGCTACTCCATATATATTTAATATGGAGTAACTTTGACACTTGACAGTGAATCACCCAGCGCCAGTCCATCCGTCACCCTCCCACTGATGAGCTGGGGAAACAAATCACAGGCAGCTTTATCAGAACCCTGAACGGCATACTACCTACATAGGACACTACTCCTGACCAGGCGTGGCCACTACACAGGAAATAGGGTGGTGTTTGGGACAAGCACATTATTTCTGCTTGTCTGTTTTGCGAGAAGTGAAGGCCTGCATGTGCCCAGCATCACGATCCCGCTGGGACTCCCCCCCAAAAAAACGCTCTGTATCCTCCTCTCATCCTCCCGTCCCCCGTGGGGACATCTCTTCACCTCCATTTCTCCCTTATCTTTCTCCCTCCTTCAGTCTCTTCCTTGCTTTCCCTTCTTCTTTTCTCCCTTTCCTTACCTCTGCCCCTCCCCATTTCCCGATTTTCTCGTCATTATTTAAATGTGCCCCACCGTTTTACCTCCATCGCGGGTGTTTATTTTATTCTTTATTTTCATCTCTCATGGAGTGGCATAGTCGTATCGTACGCCACTTGATGAGTGGAGAACACAGAGCACATCAATCACTGTCACTTATCCTCTCAACAGCTGACACACCGACGACTCCCAGCCCTCATCCTGCCATCATATATGTGTGTGTGTGTGAGTGTGTGTGTGTGTGAGTGTGTGTGTGTGAGTGTGTGTGTGTGTGCTCACCTCTCTCTCCTCGCCTCTCTCCCATCTCCTCTCTCCTCTCCTCTCTTTCTCTCTCTCCTCTCTCTCCTCCCTCTCCTCTCTCCTCTCTCTCCTCCCTCTCCTCTCCTCTCTCTCCTCCCTCTCCTCTCTCTCCTCCCTCTCCTCTCCTCTCTCCTCTCCTCTCTCTTCTCTCTCTCCTCTCTCTCCTCCCTCTCCTCTCCTCTCTCTTCTCTCTCTCCTCTCCTCTCTTTATTCTCTCCTCTCCTCTTTCCTCTCTTCTCTCTCTCTCCCTTTTCCTTCCCTCTCCCTTTCTTTTAACTGAATTTTTCAACTCGACCGATACATAAATCTTCAAAGGGGCAAGGTTTGGCGTCGGCAATCTGAGTCAAATATATGTTTACACGTTTACAAATGAGAAATTCAGTAGCGCAACGTCTGCTCCTATTCTGCTAACCCCCCTCCCCATAGACACACAGCCGACTTCTCCCTTCTCCGCCTAGTGCCCGCCTTCTAGACTTCGGCTCAACTTATTTAGATGAATGATTAAACTTAAAGCACAGCCAGCAGTCTCGCCACTCTTATTTAAAGAAGAATGGGAAAGCTGTCATCTTTTGATGCATTGCCTACCATCCAGCATGCAAAAGAACCCCCACCCACCGCTTCTCACCACCTCTGTCTCTTTCGCTCCATCTTGCTATCTCTATTCCTCCTTCCTATCTCTCTCCTCCATTTCTCCTTATCTGAGAACATGAAGATTGATCAGGGTGGGGTGGCATCAGTGAAGACATCGTGGTCCACCCGTCCACCCACCCGGCCACTGGCAACGCGGAGCACGCTGTTCTGAGATAAAAACGCTTGCTTCGCGTTGATCTATCACTCACTAAAGTTCACTCCTGAAGTAAAGGAAGAGTCCCGATTGGCCTGGTATCGCCGCACATGTGCCGTCCCTGTGACCCTATTGATGTATAACATACAAATATGTTGGAAGGAGGTCTGAACCCTGGAGAACCCCAACTCCCCTTACACACAAACACACACACGGAAATGCTGATTTCTCCCTAAACCTCTTAACTTAAGTTAGAAGACTTTCTTATCTCTAGAGAAAAGAGTTTCCATGTTGATTGATGAGGTAGAGCTTTAAGCTTCCCAGTAAGAGAGAATCCCTTTACCACAGTGACTCTCTGTGTGGTCACCTGGCTGTAGTACTTCTATTCTTTCCTGCGGACAAATGGACAATAGTGTGTATTTGTAAAACATCCGATTTATTGGCAAGTAAAGGAAACATAACTTGAACTCAGATTTTATACCAACGTTGAAACCTTGTCAGGGACAGGACAGAGTTGAATGTGTCGAACACACTATTTAGTTGTTTCAAGCTTTGTTTAGTGTAGAATTATATCAACTGGCTAAACGATTCGCTTTGGAGTTCAGTTAGTAATTGTAATTCCCTATATTACATCAATTAAAATGACCAAAAATGGTCTAAATGATCTAAATCAAGCATGAATGATAGTAACAATATGTGTTATTCCACATACAGAAACATTTATTTAATGATAGTAACAGTATGTGTTATTCCACATACAGAAACATTTATTTAATGATAGTAACAATATGTGTTATTCCCCATACAGAATCATTTATTTATTGATAGTAACAATATGTGTTATTCCACATACAGAAACATTTATTTAATGATAGTAACAATATTTGTTATTCCACATACAGAAACATTTATTTAATGATAGTAACAATATTTGTTATTCCACATACAGAAACATTTATTTAATGATAGTAACAATATGTGTTATTCCACATACAGAAACATTTATTTAATGATAGTAACAATATTTGTTATTCCACATACAGAAACATTTATTTAATGATAGTAACAATATTTGTTATTCCACATACAGAAACATTTATTTAATGATAGTAACAATATGTGTTATTCCACATACAGAAACATTTATTTAATGATAGTAACAATATGTGTTATTCCCCATACAGAAACATTTATTTATTAGGCTATAAACCATTTACTGGCAGTCTGCAAAAATAAAGTGTATTCATTTGTGTTGCTCTTCATGATCCAAACCTATGTGTTTTACCACACTCTGTAAATTACAGCATTATTTTGGCCTGACAACTCAAACATAAATCCAACGCTGTACTTTTTTTTCTCACTTATTTCGGGTAAAGCCTAAATTAACTACTCTTAAATGTTGACTCAGCAGAGCCAGAAATCGACTGGCTACCCCTCAGAGCCAGGTTCCTCTATGGGTCTCTTCTTAAGTATTGATCGTATAAGTCCTCTGAGTTTTTGCTAGCGAATGCGCATCACTCTGTCGTTGCGTCCTCATTGGGGTTTCAGGCTGGGTTTTTCTAAAAACAACGGCTGATGTAAAAAAAGTTGCTGTAGGACAAAACAACAGAATCAGCAGTTGTATAATTTTGAACCAAACAGCGAAAGCTCATTTTTCAAATATTAACCAATCATCGCACACTTGTTAAGGTTCATCAAGGTTTGCATCATCAACAGATATTTCCACTTGCCATCTCTTCTTTTTGACATAATGGACAGAACTATGTTAAATTTCATAATTGCAGCAGCAAATGCAGGCATATTAGCCAGTAGAAATCAGAAATGTCCATTATCCCAGATAGATTATAAAATGTATCTGTTGTGAACACAAGTAAAATAAATTGTACAATTACCTTCCAGCCAGTTCTAAAGAGACTTTCAGTTTACACTCTGTCTATATTTTCTGACACATTGTCTATATTTTCAAAACACTGCACGCTTTACTCCGTGAATTAGGTGTGTTTGACTTGGTTCTCATTCGGCCTCGCAGTAACCTTTCTCTGGGAGTAAAGACAAAAGCTGGGGCACTTTATTCCACATGGGCCCTTGTGAAATAGCATGCACTTTAAGGAGTAGATATTTTGGAATAAAGGCATTAAATTAATTTTTGTAGATTTAGGAGTTTGTAGATTACCTACAAATAATCAGACACAGAAACTCATGTTGGACATTTGTCTTATCCTACATTATTTTTATTTGATATATTGTTTAACATCACACTTGCTGAATTGTGTTGTTAAAGGGCTATTTATGTTTTTTTTTGTTGCATTATTTACATTATTTTTGTAATGTTTCTGGAATGTCGGAAATGGGTGTAAAAGCAATTGCGAAGACATTAACAACTCAGAATAGCCAAGTAAGCAGTTTATGTCCAAATCAATACTCCAGCACACATGACAAATGACAAACCAACCTCTGCCCCAACTAGACTGATAAACAGTACAGGAACAAGAATAGATGTCAGTTAGTGCTCAAAACTCCAAACATACGCATGAAGCAATAAACAACAAATGACCTGGGAACCACAACCCCACTAAATAACAGGTGTGTGAAACAGCCCAGTTCATATCCCCATGGGAACTGCGGGACTGCAAGAAAAGAGACATGTTAGAACCGGTAGCAGGTAGAATGAGGGAGATGCCAACGCTGGAACGTTGATGGAGGCATGCAATGATGTTACATTTTATCTAACATCAGTGGTTTAAATTCAGACTGAACTGGGAGTCATTAGTCTACAGATAAAAATGTGGCATCTACACAACGTCCCTACAACCTAACTAATCTTCAGCCTAACGCTCCAGTTGCTGTCCTTCCTCCAAGTCACACTGACAATTTGTGAGAGAGCTGTAATATTATATAACACAAATCATAATCATTAGTATTATGTATTCATTTCTGACTGCAAAACGTCAACATTTAAAATAATCCTGAAACATAATAGTGAATATAAAATTCTTTATAGAATATAGTATTGTATAATTCATTAAAACACTGGTCAAGTGTTAATAAAAAATGTATAATAGTAAATATATAAAATACTTTAGGTTATGGAGTACTGTATAACTTATTACCTTGCTGTTTAGGATTTACTTGAATTTATTATTAAATCCAACACTGCACAATGAGAATGGTACTAATGCACTTAAAAGCTGACATTTCTCCATTCACATGGTTTACAATGATTTCAAAAGTTTGTAATTTCCTCTTTCAAACGAGTGACTTTTTTTGAGAAACGTTATTCACTCCTACCCCATTAAGCCTAATAATTATTGAATATATTTTTGGTTCAGGATTCTGTTCCTGCTGTAGGCCCATACAAATCTCATGAAGATATGACATCAGTACAGATAACATGCTTTATTGTTTTACCATATTTATTATTATTTTTAGATTTTGTATTCCAAATGTTTATACACTACAAGCAAGCAAGCACACCAATAAAATAACATTTTGTCGGCTAAGATGCAAGGAAAAATGCAATTAGCAAACTGCAAGCTTACTGTTGCTACTGTTTCTTTATGTGTTTCTCATTCCATTAATGAACAATACACATTGTCCAACCATTACACCTAATGATCAAGCAGCTGTTGAGAAAAAGCACATTATGATTTACCAACTAAGTATTGTTTGACGACGCCTATCGCTTCTCCTGCCAAAAGCACAGATCCAGAGGGCTACCGTAAAATCTGTATTGATGATACTGCTTTACCGGATACAGTGCAGGGTCAAGAGATTCTAATATTTATCTTATTATTCCCTCATAATGTCTTACTGCCTTTCTTACTTTATTACTCATTTCTTTCTCTCAGACTCCCTTAATAATAGTCTTTCCTCTCTCTTTTCACGTCTCTCTTCTGTTTTTTCCATTTAGCTTTTTCTCTACCTCTTCTCCCATTTTCTCTTACATTTCATTTCCCCCTCCCCTCATTCCCCACTCTTCTTATTTCTTCTACTCCTCCTTCCGTTCTCTCTCTCTCTCTCTCTCTCTCTCTCTCTTACATCTCATTCCCCCCCTCCACCCTCTCCTCACTCCCCTCTTATTGGTTCTTCTCCGTCCTCCGTACTGTGGTTATGTGTTATCTGTATGGCTCAATTTTCTCTCTCACTGATACTCCCTGAGTCAGTCGCTTTCATTTTTATGATAATCCAGCGACACCACTGGACTGCCAAATCGTTTTTTTCTGCTTTTTCCCTTCTTTCTTCTCTTTCTCTCTTTTTTATTTTTCCCCCTACTGGTTTATCTCTTTTACTTGGGGCTTTATTTGGCTGTCTGTAATTAAATGTCATTTCCAGCTCTGCCACCCCCCCTCTGATATTTTTCAGAGGGAATGAAAAAGTGACTTATTTTATTATGTGATCATTGTCAAAATAGAATGGATGGATACATCCTTGTCTGTATCTGTAGGCTCCCTCCTCATTGGCACAATACGCCCTTTCTAGTACATTACTTAACACCAAAGCCCTATGGAAATATTGTACCATTTTGGAATCCAGCGTCTTTGTCACATAATACGTCCCTTGGAAGTACACTGAATCGAAGCCTACCAACCAGATGGATACTGTGAGAACCATATCGTTCTTTATTTCTGAAAGCCTCTTTTATAATTTCGAACGGAAACAGTCTCCTTGATCCACAGTGTGACCTGTGCACCGCTGTAGCATCAGTTTCAAATTCTACCCCTGTCAAGTTCATCTCCATGGTAATAAGATTGTTTTCTCCTACATGCGCGCATGCAGGCGGCTGGCTACCAGAAGTACACACTCATCAGGACTGACACGTCTTTGCCAGTTCTATTCGCGAGCGTAATTATAGATCCCGTGGCGTGTACTAATTATGTAATATAACTGTGTGTCTCATGTGACCTGTATAAAATCAGGCAGAGGATTACATTTTTTAAAATTAAAAACGAAGGGTACTTATATGCAAGCGTGTTATATAGATTGTTAAATATATAATCGATGAGATATGCAGCGATATCCCAGCCAGCTCTATGTATCGATGAGATGGCACATTTAGGTACGGAAGGAGAATTGAATGAAACAGGCAAAAAAAATGACATTTTAAAATGATTTAATACGTTATCTCAGGGTTAGGCTTAAATTACAAAATATAATAAAAAGATAGACAGTCGTCTGCCTTGGCCAATGGTCTGTGGGTAGCCAATAAAAAAACATGGCCATACAATATCTTTCAATAGGACAGGACAGAGGAGACTTGTATATGAGATTTCATTACACTTACAACCTAAAATCTGACTTGTTTATTTTCAAATACATGTTTGTGCAGTTCATTTAAAATGTAGTGTGGTCGTTATATCCATTGTTATCTCAAGATGTTCTCTAATATTTGTGTGGTAGTTTTTGATTAATTGTGCACTTACATGTAATAACATAATGGATTATTCAAAATATGTTCTTCTATCTCCCATAAAAGCAAATTCAACATTAGATATTATAAATAGAAAATCCAGTTCTTAAATATCTGCTTGCTGAAAGTGGAGGCAACTTTGGATGGTCAGAGTTAAGTAAGGAATCTAAACTTTCGCCAGCCATGTCTTCATCTCTAGTGCTTGTGTGGTAATGTGTGCTGAGGTGTGTGTGTGTGTGTGTGTGTGTGTGTGTGTGCGTGTGCGTGTGCGTGTGTGGGTGGGGATATATCCATTTGACTCATGTCACTGACAGCAGATCAATGGCCGATGAGAGGCCAGAGGGAGGGATAGAAACGAATTGATTGTCACAAATAAAACTCCAATTAAACAAACGAACAGCCTGGCCAGTGGAGAGCCCCAAGACAGTCTGCTCTCATTCTTCTACTATCACTCCTCTGGGAAAGAGTGAGACACACACACACACACACACACACTTATCCACATATTACTCCTCTGGGAGAGAGAGGCGTGTCATGGTGAGCATCCTTCGGCCACACACACACGCCCACAAACACACACTATCACTGTCTGCGAGGAGGTTTTAAATTATAAATGTGAGAGTGAGTGAACTGTAGATTGAGGATCTAACCATCAGAGCGGTCAGCTCATTGATCCAAAGCTCCCTAACGATGAAAAGGGATCTTACTCCTAACCGTCATTGACAGATCAGAAGTCAATTTCACCTGACACCTTAACCCTCTGGCATTTAAAGAGTGAGCATGAACCTACTCTCGAACTACTTCATCGAACACGCTCTGGCTCTCAAATCACTGTGTTTGTGCCCCAAACGGGACACTAGTCCCTATATAGTGCACTGGTCAGGACCAGGACCCTAAGAAGACCCAGGGAAGATAGGGCACTATCTAGAGAAGAGGGTGCCATTTGGTGACAAAGCTTTTCTCCTTTTTGCAGGCACTTAGATGGGCTACCCCCGCGCACATCTCCCCTAAACGGGGTGTTAAGATGCTTTTTGCTCATAGGCCTAGGAAATTACGTTAAAGTATTATTAATGTTTCAACTTCACCCTAGAGAAGGAACACATTCTTGCTCTTCTTTCTCGCCTCTTCTGTAATAACATTTTGCCCCGCGTTCCCTCTCTTGCAACGTTTTATAATCCGATTGTTTTCCTGGTAAATTGCCTGCCTGCATATGTATACAAGATTTTTTGTGGAAAAACCACTCCATCTTTATATTCCCATATCCAAAAAAAGGAAACGTAACACATAATTTGGAGCAAGACAGGGAGTGATAAGTGAGGGTGGTATATTGCGTCTTAGCTATCAAAGGTAACCGCTTTGCAATTGTAGCTCCGGCATGGAATATTGTGCTAAGCTTCAATAGAGCTGTCATTTAGTCTGAGAGTGAGATTATTGGGTTTATTTGAAACGCGTTGTAAAGACATCATCTG
Source organism: Dallia pectoralis (assembly GCA_029465975.1). NCBI lineage: Eukaryota > Metazoa > Chordata > Actinopteri > Esociformes > Umbridae > Dallia > Dallia pectoralis. Next base: position 10,952,128 of record CM055744.1, read on the forward strand.
TCAGTGAAAAGGGAAAGATCACTTCACTCCGTTTCATGATTACTATCTGAGGCAGTCAGAGCGAAGACTATATTTGTCAGCTTCTTCATTGTTGGCCTACAGTACTTGAAAATGCCGGTGTCTTTGTGTAGCTAATGTAGAAAGTGGAGGTACTGTGCATTTACAGAGGCAAACAGTGACTTTAAAAGTATTAATATGTTAAACACATAAAGTGTGCACACGCTCTGTGACAACTAGAATGACTAGTCGTCCTCTTCGTTCTTTTTGTATTGTTCTCACTTGGTCCGCGTTTAGTTGATAGTATAGTTTACTATATGTATTTACTTCTATATGTTTCTGGGTTTGGGTGCAGTTCTTTTATTTTATTTTTAGTGTTGAGTGTGGTTTCTTTCGCTTAATTTGATATTTATTGTAAGTCGCTTTTGTATGCGCAACTTTATTTTCATTTTAGTGGTTTTGCTTTTTACCGTCGGTGTGTAACTTTATTTTAAAATAAACAACCATTGAACCTGATTATTGAGCTCTGCATATGGCTTTCCAGTATTCTTCATATGTAAGGGCTATGGGGTAGGGTGGCAAGGCCTTTTCTTACGAAGAAAAACATACAAGCCCAGCTGATTTAAAAAACAAACATCAAGCCTCCGAAAACCATGTGGGAAAATGTGTTCCGGAAGTCTGACTAGTGCAAGAGGCATGTTCCTTAAACTCACCTCCATGGTAAGTCTAATGATGTTTTGTTCTTGATGGACCTCAGCCGTCTGCCAGAGTCCTCTGTCTTTTGCGCTTGTTTGTTGAACTTATTGAAAAGCATCTTTGGGTCCCAGAAAAGGGCTGTATAAATCCTATGCATTTTTATTATTATTTAGACAAAACCATTCAGTCAGAAGGTCAGGTTATAGTCTGATGAAACCAAAAATGATTTTTTTGGGCCATAACTCCAAAAGGTATGTTTGGTGCAAAAACAACACTGCACATCACCAAAAGACTGAGTGCTGTAATAAAACCAAAAGGTGCTTTAACAAAGTATTAGTTTAAGGGTGTGCACACTTATGCTACAAGGTTATTGTAAGGTTTGATCCCCCCCCCAAATATTTCAGTTTGTTTTTCAATTGTTCACATTATACGTCACATTAATGGTAGATAAAGTTCTGACATGATTTATGTTTGTTTCACATCACAAATACCTGGCATTTTAACAGGGATGCATAGACCGTTTATATCCACTGTTGCTACATGTATACCCCTACAGTGTACATTAGGTATGACATTTTAATTATTGATTTCATTCTGCATGGGCCTCACTGAAGCCACCGAAAACGATTTCCAAGGAACAAAATCTGACTTTTGACTTTCTTATTAGTGGACTCTAGCCACAGAGTTAACACTGAGAAAAGGTCCTTGCTCTTTCCAGATGGATGTGAAGCTACATTGCTGACTCCATACTTCTATCTGAGACCCCTGACATCACTGTGTGATCTCCTGGCATGTGGCTAATTTGCTAAAACATCATCTCCTCCCTGTTTGAGGGATGGCTTATATTATACCTTTAACCTGTCTGTGACTTTGATTATAGATAGGAAGGGTCAGTCACTCCGACGCAATGGATATTATTCATAGACCGTTTTTAACGAGCCATCATTCATCTGATAGCAATTTTTAAAAATTACATTAAGTGTAATCACTATTTTTACAAACGAAAACCCACAGTCAGGAGAACTTCCAAAAGGTCACAACAGGGTTGTCAGTCTCAAACTCTTGGTTGTATTCATACATATGTGCTGCTTTCTCGGCTAACAAAGTAGGAGATTTGAGGTTTTATTGTGACATGAAAAAAACAAAAAATAAACATTTGTAAGTTCTAAAACAAGACAGAAAATGACGTCAATAACCATTTGCATGAGAAAGAATCATTAAGAAACAGGGTTGCTCCATGTTGTCTTCATTCGGGGTTCAATATCTACTGGTGTGAAGATCATGCAGCCAGAATGTCACACTGACACAAACGCACACAAACCAGAGAGTCTGTGCATAACACCATGCTGTCAGAACTTGATAATTAACTCTAATAATGTTGTGTAATTCAGTACTACATCCAGTCTGACAGATGGCAACCCACCGGTACCTGTTGACATTGCTGACATTGCTGTCAGAGACTGTTAACCACTGCGTCCTTATCAACACACTCAGCAATATAGGTTTCTCAGAGGACCCTTTAGCCCGGTTTAAAAAAATATGTTATTATAAAGTGTAAAATCTGAGGGCCTGTTACCATTCTTTGTCCGTTTAATATTTTATGATGACGGTGTCCGTGGAATGATTTGACAGGTGGGACGTCCTGTATTGTAGGTTTAGACTTCGTATGAAGGGCTGGGACTTCGTTATGGCGCATTTATGTCTGATGAATTAAATATGACAGGGTCTTGGTTTGACTATTTTATCCAAAGGGCCTGCATTGGCGGTGAAAAAGTATGTTTTTTAGGATTTCTTTGTTGCAGTCATAGATGTTTAAGCATTTATAATAATTATATGGGTATTTAAGTGTTTGATTTATTGGATGTTTCGAGATGCGTTTGGGATCCGACAAGATCTGTTCCCACGATTGATGTTAGGTTGTAAATATAATAAACAACCATTTGTTGACTGCTGTAGTCGGTTGTTTGTAGTTTTATTAGAATGCTTTGGTGTATTTAAACCATGCAGTTTGCTGTCTAGGGCTGAAAGATTGGTCAGCATTGTCGAAAACACTGGGTCTCGATCAAGGCCTACCAATTAATCATTGGGAAAATAGATGATTAGTCGACTAATCGTTCAAATAATCGTTAGATTTGTTGATTATCAAAATATTTGTTTGTTGCAGCCCTATTGCTTTGTTAGTGTTAGTCATACACACTTGTATACACAGAACATGTCATTTTGGAATGTGGAGCAAATAACTTGGGGAGTGAAACACTTGAGAAAGCTGGCGATAACACATGGATGGTGAAGACGTGACCATAATGTCAGACTGGAAGAAACCAATATGTATTTTAGATTGAATTCATGAACTACTCCAGCAATATACTACTAGAGATTCTATGCATTGACTGAATGTTAATTGTTGAAGCAAAGTGTGACCTAACAAATTAAATTGAACGCTCACTTATGAGGTATGTTTCGAAAGGGGTTTTATTTTGGCCCAAAGCAGTAATACGATAGATTTGTCATTCAGTAATTAAAGGATTGTAACAGTATAACTTTCAAATTGGAGGTATTCCAAACTGATATTGGTGGGTTAGCTGCGCCTTTGAGTGACTGACGTACCGTCCCTGCCCTGTCCAAACCGAACATTCCCTCAAACTAGCTTGGAATCAGACAGCCTAGCTGAAACTATTGGTTGGTAAACTGAGCAACCTTCTCAAACAATGAAACAGATTAAATATATCCACACACTAACACTAACTGGCTAACAGCAGACTTTGCACTCAGCTGGAAGCTGTGACGTCAAGGCAATAAAACTGATGCCCTGCTTGCTGAACCACAGATTTCCGCCACGGTCACCCCTTTGAAAAGTGCACCCTGCTAGGCAACTCTTGCCCTTTGCTGTCGAATACCCTTTGCTGTCATATCCCCTTTAGTCCAGTGAGATAGTCCAAACTTTTCCCGCAGCTTGAAGGACTGCAGCGCGGCAGAATCCCCTTTACAGCTGGTCTGCTGACTAACAATATTGTTTGGAAGGAAGAGAGGAGCTGTGATTACCACCAGGTTCACCTTTAGCGACATGTAGCTAGCTACCCTCTCCCTGTCAGTCTGTTGTTACTTGGTTTGTGGGTATTTCTGCTCTCACCGCACGCACGAATCAGACATCACTGCCTTGGACAATGTTTGCTGCGTGTTTCTTTGAAGGCCACCAAGCCAGTTCCGTGTTTTAGATAATATTTTTGACATATTTCAACTATTGCTTCCAAATAATTCTGCTGTGTCTTGGTACTTCTGCGCCTCTAGTCTCTGGAACCAGATATACACAACAGATTGTGTTCTGGCAAACGTTGAAAATCGTCACTGCTATCAAAAACAAACCAGGTTGATGATATCAAAATATGTATTTCCTGCCCTCTCTGGAGAAGGCCCCCCATGGCAGCGAATGGCCAGTTTTTGCCATTTCAGCAGAACCCATTATCTGGGCACCCTGACCGCTCCTCCCGGTCTCCAGATGAGGTTAACAAGTTGGCGAAGATGGAAGAGGTAGTTCGCATCAAGTCCTTGTGGTCTGTCCCTCACAGCCCTCTAGGAGGGGGAGAAGCCTGTTCTCCTAAAAGCCCGCTCTCAGACATGGTGCTGTCCGGAGCGGCGGTATCCGAGGCTGTTGCTTGCCTAGGGAAGGAGGAGGAGAACAGGCTGACCCTTTGCAATCCTGCCTGAGCAGCAACCTTTTTGTAAGCCTGCTGTTCTTACTCCCACTATAGCTTGACTGGGCTCTTCCGCAGACGACGGGCTAAAAGACTGCTGACAGCTCTGTCGGCTCTGGTCCGCTCTCCGACGGTGGGTACTAGGACAGCTTCTCCAGGTTAATAACAATGCCAGCTTCGCTAAAGAACATCGCTCCGTAGTGACTGATGTTTTTATATATTAAATAAAGGCTGCATGTGAACTTTACTTCATCAGAAAATATAGCCTGTCTCACTAAACCATAACCATTTTCCGTGCTAGGGTGGCTGCTGCACCTGTTTCTCTGCACACAGCCCATTGACATCAACGCCGGGTTGTTAGAGCTGCCAGTTACCAAGGGTTGTGGTCAGTGTTGGCAGTGATCTGGTTGTTGGACACTTGCTGGTTAATCGTTTTGTCCTGGGAACTTGCCGGCTGTGAGCTGTGGTTCGTGCCAAAGATCCTCAATGGGGTTTCAAGGGGTTTGAATTTTTGTTGAAAATGTTATCACTATAAACGTCTGTACTACTTGCGCTGCCGGTGAGTGACGTGTGCAACAACCTCTGCCTTTTGGAGTCTGACAGTGTGGCTGCTTCTGCTGCTCTTTTTAGATGCTCTATTTGTGAGGCGGCGTCGTGGTGGTCGACACCTTCCCTTTCAATCCAATACAACTTGTGGATATGTCCTCGGCTTCACATCACGAATGCTGATCACAACAGATTATCAAGGGGGAGGAAGAGATATATAGAAGCTACTCGATAAATGCAAAAATGACTCGTAGCAATGAACTTATTGAGAAGCACCTTATCGTCAACTTATCGTTAAGTTGGGCCAAACATCCCTTTTGGACGAATATTACTGGTAAAGCGTAAAGACTGGAAGTTGCTGTTGATCATGGTGCCAAACAATGGGCGCGTACAGCATGTGCTTTCTAAGTTTTATCTTCTCAGTTCTGCAATCCCTTCTTTCAGTGTTCTGCATGACTGGTCCTGAATCAGTTTCAATGGGCCTCCCTCCTTCCCCTCAACACACTCAGGGAACCCCATGTCTGTTCCATATCCGCCAGCAACTCGTTATCAGATCAATAGCCATTCATCAACATCAGTTTTTTAATTTATTCGGCCAGCACTCGATAGACTTCTAGTCATTTGACCCTGATCAATTCACCTTAAAAGCTGGCCTCTGATGCCCCCTTGGCCTCATGTTAATGAACGGGAAAGATAAATACATTCATTAATTGAATTAGAGGCTGTGTCCCGTACAACCCTCGATCTCTTGAGTGCACTATTTTGACCAAACCCTATGGGCCCGTGTCGATAGATACGCAATACACTATAGATGCACTATGGATAGATAGCCATGGATAGTCCATTATACAGTAATTGAATGAGTGAATGCATCAGCAGTCAGTACGTCAATGCCTGGGACGCCGCTAGGAGGTAGATACATTAATTGAATGAATGAATACATCACTGTCTGTACTTAGTAGTCGTGCGTTGTCTGACGCGTCATGTGACAAATGGCATTTGAATGTGCCCCTGCATCCCAAACGCCACCCAATCCCTTAAATACTGATAGATCAACTGGAGTGTGCTAGATGGGCATTAGGGTGCCATGTGGGCTGTGGTTGGTGAATACATAAGCATGCGTATTGAGTACGTGGAGGCGGTGACGAATGGAAACATGGAGCTGTTATTGGGTTTAATGATTGATAGCAAATTAATAGTGTTTTGGCACAAACCCGTCTGTTCACTATCGCTGGTTTGTTCAGGATGAATTAGAGAAGACAAATATGGCTCTTGCATGACTATCGATGCTGAAGTCTGACTGGGTGGGCTGTTGCACTTTCAGAGAGGACAGTTGTTTATAGTTCAATTGCTCTATGAAAATAGAATGGCGATCAATACTGTCAGCTGAATTCTTTATCTTCTTTCCACTAACTCTCTTTACATTTTTTCCCCCACCTTTCTCTTTTTATTTCCTTCCTTTATCTATCTATCTCTCTCTCTTCCCGTGATTCTCTCTCGTATCTCTCTCACTCAGGTGCAGGGACTTGAGAAGCAGGTTGCCAAGAATTACCCTGGACTTGATCTGGGTCGGGCGGGTCCAGGCAAGACCCTACCATATGGCATGGGAGGCGGAGCCACTGGAGGGGCCCCCACAGGAGGAGTCAAACCCCCCTACCAGACCAACTCCCGCATCTTCTCCACCAGCATGGATGGAGTCGGCAACCCGCCCATGAAGCCCCCTCCGAAAACCCCCACTTACAGCTTCTTAAACCCCCATGATTGGGCACGCAATCAGTCGCTCCTGCTTGACCAGACAGGCTACCGGAACAAACGCAAACCGTCACAGAAGACGGCCCAGAAGACCAAGAAGATCTTCGGCTGGGGGGATTTCTACTTTAACGTGAAGACTCTGAAGTTTAGTCTCCTGGTGACGGGGAAGATTGTGGACCACATCAATGGCACGTTCACTGTTTACTTCCGCCACAATTCGTCCAGTCTGGGTAATGTCTCCGTCAGCATTGTCCCACCCACCAAGGTGGTGGAGTTTGAGGTGCTGCAACACCACCAGCCCGGCCTCCATGCACAGCTCCACCCGGAGCTCACCCAGATCACCCAGCAGCATACGCCACACCAGTCTACCATCGACCCCAAGGAGATTAAGACCTTCAACTGCCGGGTGGAGTACGAACAGACCAATCGCTCCAAGAAGCCAAAGCCCTGCCTATACGACCCATCCCAGACCTGTTTCTCAGAGCACACCCAGTCCCACGCCGCCTGGCTCTGTGCCAAACCATTTAAAGTCATCTGCATCTTTATCTCCTTCTTCAGTATTGATTATAAGCTTGTGCAGAAAGTGTGCCCGGACTACAATTTTCAGAGCGACCATCCTTACCTGGGATGAGATCAAACGGATGATGGAAGGGACGAGAGTTTTAAGATTATATGAGGGGATTGTTTTGTGTAAGGAGAGCTAAATGCAGAGTCACCAGTCTTGATGTGAGACGGGATGCTTGATGATTTGTAGATCAGTGATCCTTCGCAGTCTGACTCGCAATGTAATTCATCCAAACTCAAAACAAGGAAAGTGACTGGACTATCGAACTCCGGAATGGTGTATTTTCCGGGTCTCAACCTCCCGCTGGATTCTGGGTATTCTATATGAGAGGAATGGCTAGTTGAAATCATGGATGATGATTTCGCAGATTTCTCAAAACGACCTAAAAGAAACATTTGTATCAGTTTACTTAAATTTCTGTGTAAATAATGTACAAAAAGATCTATACAGCTCTGCTCATTAGACTGGTTATCAGTGTTGATTTATTCTCGGCCTGATGGAGAAATCTATTTTCGATGTTTAAAACATGCTTGGAAAATGTACCCAGGACCAAATATTGTTTGCACAACATTTTCCCACACAGGATTCGTCATAATCTGAAGACTATTAGCATGTTTTCGGTAATGGTTTAAAATCCTGGTTTCAAGACAATGAGTGCTGATGGTATACAGTGCCCTCCAGAATTATCAGAACACCGGGTAAAGATGAAAAAAATATAAAATATGTATTGATGTAAATCAACTTGATCTTACACTCTAATCATGAGATAAATATTACATTGAATTCAAGTAAGATTGTTAAAAAAAGAACCATGGGAAAAATACATGTTTAACATTTGCATCACGGTTATTGGCATCCCTGCACTGAATACTTAACAGTCCTTGGTCCGCACTTGGGGATCGCCATTGAAAAAGCTTGATGTGCTTCTGGAAGAATTATTTGGATAATTGTCCTGCTTATTGTCACCAATAACCTAGTTTTAGTTCCCTCTGAAGAGCAGACAGCTTTTTATCTACCTCATTTGTCAAGTGTATGTAGAAACGAAATGTGTATTTACAATTGGAATCAGCACATAAAGCACATAAAGATATTAACGAAATGTACAAATTGATCTCCATTGATATATACCAGTGGTTCTTAGCTTCAGTGCTCGGGCACAACCCTGGCGATTCGCATTTTGGCATGCCCTTAATTACCATTATACGGTCTAATACGTTAACGTAAGCTTTGGGGAAAAATACAATGCCATTAATAAAATCAAACCACACTTCCATAACATATTTGATAACTAGCCACTCAAGATTGCCAGACGTATAAGCTTTGGAAAATATTATTGACTTTCCATTAGTAAATTTAACAATCACCAATGGGCATCCCATCATCGACAACTCACTCATGTAGCCAAAAAATGCTATCACTGTGGTCACTTGTTTCCAAATACGCTGATGACCCAAATACGCTGATTGACCAACGCATGGACTCTACGAGATCCCTGAAGGTGTCATGTGGTATCTGGCACTAAGACGTTACCAGCAGATCCCTGAAGGTTGTCCTGTGGTATCTGGCACCAAGACGTTACTAGCAGATCCCTGAAGGTTGTCCTGTGGTATCTGGCACCAAGACGTTACCAGCAGATCCCTGAAGGTGACCTGTGGTATCTGGCACCAAAACGTTAGCAGCAGATCCTTCAAGTCCTGTAAGTTAGGAGTCAGAGTTGGCATGGATCAGAATGTTGGTCCAGCACAACCCAGAGATGCTTAATCGATTCAGATCTTTGGAATTTGTAGGCCAGGGCAACATCATAAAATCTTCATCATGTTCCTCAAACCATTGCCAAACAATGAGGGCAGTGGAGAAGGCACATTATCTTCCTGAAAGATGGCACTGCCATCAGCTGAATACCATAGCCACAAAGGGGTGTACCTTGTCCGCAACAATGTTAAGATGGGTGAAATGTGTCAAATTCACTTTGATGTGAACTCCCAGACCCAGGGTTTCCAGCAGAACATTACATTACAGCATCACACTCACTCCACCAGCTTGTTTTCTTTCCACAATGCATCCTGGTGCCATTACTTCCCCAGGAAATTGGTGCACACGTACATGGCCGTCCACATGATGTAAATGAACACAGATTAGATCGAACCATGCGACCTTCTTCAACCACAGAAGCTACAGGTGCCTATTATGTGCTGTCGACAGTTGACAGGGTCATCATTGGTCATAATTTTCCACAGTGCCACAGTAGACCTGTCAGTTTAGACATCTGTCAGTTTGCATCAGATGGTATGTCCACCGTTGCGCCCGCCGATAGATGAGCCTTGAGCACCCAACTCCCTCTTGCCAGATTTTAGTTTCTACCACATCAGACGCCTGTTTGGTCGGTATGCAAGGGTTAGGGTTAGAGCGAGCAAAGTTTTGCCATTTTAGAGATGCTCTGAACCAGTCGTCTGGCCATAACAATTTGCCCCATGTCAAAGTCATTCAGGTCTTCACTTCTGCCCACTTATCCTGCATTCAACACGTTTGCTATGGGAACTGATTGTTCACTTACCATCTACTCTACACAGATCTAGACATGTGCCCTTGTTAGGAGATGACCAATTTTATTTGCTTCAATGTCGTTTGCTGTTCTGTTCACATACTAGTCTTGGGATGTTACTTTTATGTTCATTTGTGGGCCTTCTATTCTTCTGATCGTTTTAGGAACACATAAATGTAAAAGATACAAATACAATCCTTAAGACCAACCTGGTGAGCGATACCTGAGTATGGGAAGGGTATGAAACTGTGTTTTTTTGCGGGCATTTAAGATACCCAATTGTTCTGGGCAATATAATGTCCGTTGGTTCATTGCACTAATGGCACCTCGATTTATTTGAAATACATGTATTTTTTATGTAAAAACTGCTGCGCTACTATAGTTTTGTAAAAAGGATTCACTCATGCCATCACATGACATGTGTGTACGTACAGTATGCTTATGGGGTTGCATAAATTTACAACTTACAATCTCCAACAAACAGATTTGTCAGTATGTCACGGATGCTCCGGCGTAGTGCGGTGAAAGCCATTGCAGAGTCGTAGGCACCGTTCAAAATAAGGTTTATTGCGACGTTAGAACACAAAACAAACCGAGTACGGCGAAAACACACTAAACTGTGAACTTAAATCAAAGATGCGCACATAGCGACTTACACACAAACGTTTAAGAACGACAGCTATATACATACACACACTCACCTCTAAAACACAGTGACATGTAGTAACACACAATGCTAAGCAAGGAGTGACTTGCTAGCGACCCCTTTATATCCCGACATAAAGTGACAGATTACTAACAGCTGTGACCACGTGAAAGAGGAAGTAATCACAGCTAGTGAGAACAAAAACACGGAAGTGGATCACCGAAATGGAAGTGTAGCAACGCCACCACACCAATCGTGACAGTATCCCCCACTAAAAGGCTAGCTCCCCAGATAGCCGAACGAACTAACAAAAACCCTAAGGGAGCAACAAGACAGAACCCACAGTTAAACCCAATGGGTTAGTCCATCAGGACGGGTCCAGTCCTGAATAGGCCACGGTAGCCGACCGCCATCTCGAGCGGCTGAGAGGCCGCCAGTTTGAGCGGCTCAGGGTGCGTCGTGGCGGCGGCCATCGTGGGCGACGTGGCGGAGGCCATCGTGGGCGACGTGGCGGAGGCCATCGTGGGCGACGTGGCGGAGGCCATCGTGGGCGACGTGGCGGAGGCCATCGTGGGCGACGTGGCTGAGGCCATCGTTGGCGACGTGGCGGCGGCCATCGTGAGCGTAGTCGTGGCGGCGCCCATCGTGAGCGTAGTCGTGGCGGCGGCCATCGTGAGCGTAGTCGTGGCGGCGGCCATCGTGAGCGTAGTCGTGGCGGCGGCCATCGTGAGCGTAGTCGTGGCGGCGGCCATCGTGAGCGTTGTCGTGGCGGCGGCCATCGTGAGCGTCGTCGTGGCGGCGGCCATCGTGAGCGTCGTCGTGGCCGCGGCCATCGTGAGCGTAGTCGTGGCCGCGGCCATCGTGAGCGTAGTCGTGGCGGCGGCCATCGTGAGCGTAGTCGTGGCGGCGGCCATCGTGAGCGTAGTCGTGGCGGCGGCCATCGTGAGCGTAGTCGTGGCGGCGGCCATCGTGCGCAGTCGTGGCGGCGGCCATCGTGAGCGTAGTCGTGGCGGCGGCCATCGTGAGCGCAGTCGTGGCGGCGGCCATCGTGAGCGTCGTCGTGGCGGCGGCCATCGTGAGCGTAGTCGTGGCGGCGGCCATCGTGAGCGTAGTCGTGGCGGCGGCCATCGTGAGCGTCGTCGTGGCGGCGGCCATCGTGAGCGTCGTCGTGGCGCGGCCTTCGTGGGCGGCGATGCGGCAGCCACTGTGGGCGGCGATGCGGCAGCCATTGTGGGCGGCGATGCGGCAGCCATCTTGGGCGCGGGCGTGACGGCGGGGGCCATCGTGGACGCTGGCGTGACGGCGGGGGCCATCGTGGACGCTGGCGTGACGGCGGCAGCCATCTTGGGCGCTGGCGTGACGACGGCAGCCATCTTGGGCGCTGGCGTGACGATGACGGCAGCCATCTTGAGCGCTGGCGTGACGGCAACAGCCATCTTGGGCGCGGGCGTGACGGCGGGAGCCATCGTGGACGTGGGCGTGACGACGGCAGCCATCTTGGGCGCTGGCGGGACGACGGCAGCCATCTTGGGCGCTGGCGGGACGGCAGGAGCCATCGTGGACGCTGGCGTGACGGCGGCAGCCATCTTGGGCGCTGGCGTGACGACGGCAGCCATCTTGGGCGCTGGCGTGACGACGACGGCAGCCATCTTGAGCGCTGGCGTGACGGCAACAGCCATCTTGGGCGCGGGCGTGACGGCGGGAGCCATCGTGGACGCGGGCGTGACGACGGCAGCCATCTTGGGCGCTGGCGGGACGACGGCAGCCATCTTGGGCGCTGGCGGGACGGCAGGAGCCATCGTGGACGCTGGCGTGACGGCGGCAGCCATCTTGGGCGCTGGCGTGACGGCAACAGCCTTCTTTGGCGCTGTCGTGACGGCGGCAGCCATCTTGGGCGCTGGCATGACTGAGGCCATCTCGGGCACAGGTGTAGCTGAGGCCATCTCGGGCACAGGCGTAGCTGAAGCCATCTCGGGCACAGGCGTAGCTGAGGCCATCTCGGGCACAGGCGTAGCTGAGGCCATCTCGGGCACAGGCGTAGCTGAGGCCATCTCAGGCGCAGGCGTAGCTGAGGCCATCTCGGGCACAGGCGTAGCTGAGGCCATCTCGGGCACAGGCGTAGCTGAGGCCATCTCAGGCGCAGGCGTAGCTGAGGCCATCTCAGGCGCAGGCGTAGCTGAGGCCATCTCAGGCGCAGGCGTAGCTGAGGCCATCTCAGGCGCAGGCGTAGCTGAGGCCATCTCAGGCGCAGGCGTAGCTGAGGCCATCTCGGGCACAGGCGTAGCTGAGGCCATCTCGGGCACAGGCGTAGCTGAGGCCATCTCAGGCGCAGGCGTAGCTGAGGCCATCTCAGGCGCAGGCGTAGCTGAGGCCATCTCAGGCGCAGGCGTAGCTGAGGCCATCTCAGGCGCAGGCGTAGCTGAGGCCATCTCAGGCGTAGCTGAGGCCATCTCGGGCACAGGCGTAGCTGAGGCCATCTCGGGCACAGGCGTAGCTGAAGCCATCTCGGGCGCAGGCGTGGCGGAGGCGATCTCTGGCGTCAGATCTTGAAAGTCCAGCCATGCCTTCCACCACGCCCTAATGACAGCCGGGGGCTGCTTATGTAACCCCTCCGGGGATTTCTCTGTCCCGGAGGTAGGTGGTCGGAAAGGGTCTTCCCACGGCGGGGGTAGTGGTTGTAGCTCCAGGGCTCTTGCTGGCCCTGGCTGCAGCCCCGGAACAGTGGGCGGTGTCTTCTGCCCGCCCCAGCCGACGTCCGATGTTGCGGGGACTAGTCGACTGAGGACGGGATCCCATAGCAGGGCGTCTTCCAGGGAGTCCTCCTCCACTCGCTCGTAGACTGCCTCCTCATCATCCGAGGAGAGGGAGTCGGACCCCCAATCACCCTGCCAGGTGTAGCGCTGCTCCTGCTGCTCCGTGGGTTGACGGTGAGCTTCATACCTCGGAGCGCTATAGCTTGCCCCTCCGAGGAATCCACTCACCGTCCGGCTCTGCGGGCTTCTTGGGCGGCTTAGCATTCTGTCACGGATGCTCCGGCGTAGTGCGGTGAAAGCCATTGCAGAGTCGTAGGCACCGTTCAAAATAAGGTTTATTGCGACGTTAGAACACAAAACAAACCGAGTACGGCGAAAACACACTAAACTGTGAACTTAAATCAAAGATGCGCACATAGCGACTTACACACAAACGTTTAAGAACGACAGCTATATACATACACACACTCACCTCTAAAACACAGTGACATGTAGTAACACACAATGCTAAGCAAGGAGTGACTTGCTAGCGACCCCTTTATATCCCGACATAAAGTGACAGATTACTAACAGCTGTGACCACGTGAAAGAGGAAGTAATCACAGCTAGTGAGAACAAAAACACGGAAGTGGATCACCGAAATGGAAGTGTAGCAACGCCACCACACCAATCGTGACACAGTATGCACACTTGTGAATCATCATCAATTATCATACATACAGTACAGTAACAGTAGTATTTTTTTTTGACAACCTAGCATTAGGTGGTTTTTCAACAGCGTTTAGCATTGTCCAGATGCAGACGCTCATATTTTGGAGAAATCTAGATTAATTGTTGGCATTGAGGTGGTGTCTAATAGTTTGGGAGAATTGCTGAATTGAAGGTTCAAGAACCGTACATTCATAAATGTTTTTTTACTTCTCAAACTGTGTTTCACCTCATATTTATACCCCAGTGAAACACGAAGTGATGGCTTCATTATATATTATAATATACTTCAAAAAATTATATATAGCAATGGGTTAATACTTTTATTGGAGTTTCACAGGGTGCAAATAAGGGTGAGTTTTTATTTTTGTCTGAAAATAGTTTTACCTTAATTAAACATTTGATTTCTCTCTTATTTTGTGTAAGAATCCCAAAGACAACACAGAGGTGTTTACTTATCTTTACCAAGTGGTCAAACAATTCTAGAGGGCACTATGATAAATGCACACCATGTGAAAAACGTACATTCAAATAACTACTGTTGCAAGTATTTTAATATGAGGCACACCATACAGGGATTTATTGTAACATGAAAACAATTATTACTAAACATTATTTATTTGGCCAGTCAAGAGCATAATATATGGAACAAATATTCAACACATGATAATACAGTATTTGATCAAGAACGTTTTTTTTCAGTTGGAGTAATATTATAGCAGAATTATTCTATACGGATTCTACTGTCCCATCAGAATGTTGTACATGTATGTATGTCAAAGATATATAGAGATCATGGATACCTTTTTGAGAATGAATGAATGGTTTTGTTTGGGAGAGAAATATACAAAATAAAGGAATCTTAAAAAAATAATTTGCATTTTTTTGCTTGAGAGAAATCACCAATTCAAAGTATTTAAATATACATTAAGAACATTTTAACTACCCTTTACCACACCTACCTTTATCACTCTACCCTTTACCACTCACCACTCTACCCTTTACCACTCCTCCTTTCACCACTCTACCCTTTATCACCCTACCCTTTATCACTCTACCCTTTATCACTCTACCCTTTATCACTCTACCCTTTATCACTCTACCCTTTGCCACTCCTCCTTTCACCACTCTACCCTTTATCAGTCTACGCTTTATCACTCTACCCTTTATCACTCTACCCTTATCACTCTACCCTTTGCCACCCTTTACAACTTGTTATATTTGTTTTCACATGTCCACTTGATACACTTGCACTTCTTTATTAAATAACCCAGTCCTAGTGCTTAATTTAATTGCTCGATATCCTATTATGTTCTTGATCAATGACTTTCAGATGTAATTGAACAGCCTGGGACTCAGCTACCCATGTATCTTCTGTATCCTCTCAACACACCTGCCTCCTGTATCAAGACAATAAATATTTAACGTATTAGTTTTGCTCCAAAAAGTAAAAGGCTGGAGAACGGTTTCCTTCCAGAGCGTAATACTTCCACTCTACACTTTGTAGAGCTGGAAAGGCATTGGAAATGCTTCAGAAGACTGACTATATCTTCACATCGACTGTGCCAAGCTCATTTGGAGTTGCCCCTACAAGGTCTCAATCACAAATTGAATATTGTGAAAGTTGGGAGAACATTTCAGTAATCACAGCAATACCGAACGAAAGAAACATCTCTGTGCTACAAGACTTCTCATATTCAAGAAGAAAAAAGGCAATACTCAACATGTTGTTTCCCATGTTAGTTTTTCTCACATTGAACTAGCCTAACTATTGATCTCAACAGGTTACATAGAGGTGTGTATTTCATTCTTCAGAGTTCTTTAGAGTTGCACTGACTACTGGACGACACAACACACGTGCATAGTTCCTATAGACATAAAGTACATGTGTTAATAGATTCATTACGTCCACGTTTGTAACACTACGTAATTCTGAAAATGCCATCTGTCAAAAGCAAAACACATGAATTAAACCAAGTTATGTCACGTGCTACATTACAGAAGCAAATGTGTTAGCATAATGGCATTGTTTAAGAAAGCCCTTACAGCATTTGAACATAAATAGTCATTGACCATAGTAGCTCAGTAAACATTTAATCTCAATCCGATTCAAATGGAAATTAATTTAGATAATCTCAAATTATACTATATAATAAAAATGAAATGGTGTTGTTTTGAAGCAGTTGGAACATTTAAAAAACACAATATGTAGAGTACTTTCAATGGACCTACCTGGATTGGAACTATATCGCTTTAGATACAACTGTCACGAGTGGGAACCTTTTGTTTCCAATTCAGTGGCATGCACACTTTATTTCCGGTGGGTTTGTTTTCATTGGGCATAGCTGTTATGAGTTTTGGTGATTAGCAACGAGGATTTACACGCTGCGCCTAGCTTTTATCCTGCACTGCACCCTGTTCAACAACAGACACTGGCTTTTATGCTACACCCAGTTCAACAACAGACACTGGCTTTTATCCTGCACTACACCCTGTTCGTGACACCCTGTTCAACAACAGATAAGTGTGCTGACCACTGCACACAGCATTTTTTTCAAAGACCTTTTGAATTAAGTTCTAAAGACCTGGAAGTTCTAAAGACTTCTTGTTCTAAAAACCTAAAAATGTTCTGATGACCTTTTAAATAAAATGTACACAGTTACTACTTAGATGTAATGTTTTCAATGTACATGATGCCAGTAAACAGGTTGCTATGAATATAAAATGTATGTATTTTGTTTCTTCTTTTTTCTTTTGTGAAGCACATTGAATTGCTTTTATGTATGAATTGTGCTATATATAAACTTGCTTGCATGCTTGCAATGTCTATTATTTGTCAAATGCACCTAATTATAGCGTCATGCCGAACAAGGAAACTCTTTGGAAAAAAATAAAGCAACGATAATATAAAAAATTTACATACAAAAGAAGCAAGTAGCAATTTTAGCAAGTATAGTAATCGGAAATATGGACAATATGAATGTAATTTTTATAAATATAAGTCTAGTCATATAAATGGGTACATTAAAATGAATGCATTGAATGTACATGGATAGAGACCGGAGCATGAAAATCTCCATTGATCAATATGTTTAAAGATTAATACTGCTGATTGAGTAGTCTTAAAAACAGGTTTGTGAGTCTGGTAGAGCGTGCATTGATGCTCCGGTTACATCTACCAGACAACAGCAGTGAGAACAGACTATGTTGGGCGGCTATAGTCTTTTATGATGTACGAGTATGGTTTATGCGTTGAACAGAAGGGCGCTGACAGCCGATGTGCTGCGTTTCTGAGGGCCTTGCGATCAGCAGCGGGCAGCTGCTGTACCAGGCAATAATGCAGCCTGAGATGATACTTTCAGTAGGGCATGTGTAAAAGTTGGATGAAGATTTTTGCAGACATGCCAAACTTCTTGAGTCACAGAAAGTATAGGCACTTGCCTGGAACAGGTAAAATCATCTTTGACGAACCAACCCGAGGAATTTGAAGTCGGGGCTCTCCTCTTCAGGTCCATCAATGTGCATGAGAGCGTGCCAATAGTCCTGCGTGTTCAGGGCTTATAAGAGTGGACTGAGTATGCAGCCCTGAGGGGCTCCGGTGCTCAGGGTAAGTGCAGAGGAAATAATGTTGACGTTTTGCTGCTTGTCAGAAAGTCCAGGATCCAATTGCAAAGAAAAATGTCAAGACCCATTGTCCTGAGCTTAGGAACCAGTACAGTACACATAGCTTTGAATGCTGAGTTTTTTCCACAAACAGGTGATGGTAACTTCCTGTGGTACGGGAACGATGCCAACCTGTTTATAGCAGGTGGGGACTGCAGACTGATACAGGGAGAGGTTTAATATGGAGGTGAATACCACCACTAACTGGTCGGCGCACACCCTGAGGACACGGTCTGGAATTCCATCTGGCCCTGGTGACCTCCGAGGGATACCTCGTTGAAAAGCTCTCCTTAGGTAACGTTGTTAGCGTTCCTCAGTTAGCCTCACAGAAGAAATGGTGATGGTCACCATTGCGTAGAAGGGTTTGAGCTCGTCTGAGAAAGATGTGGCAGGCTGGGCATCTCTGCTTTTCCTCCCTTAATAGTTTGTGATGTGTCGCATTCCACACCACATGTGTTGTGGGTCAGGATCGAGCCAGGCAAGCAGCAGTTCGCAATGTTGGGTTAAAAGACAATCTGTGCGTGTATTTTGTCCGATTTATTGTCCAAGGATTGAACATTTAAAAGAAAAATGCTCAATAACGGCGGATTGTAGTATTTAATCCGAGACATCCATGGGATACTGGCAGTTTTGCCTCTTTTTTTAAACACACAAATGTAGCCATGATAGCAAAAATATATCATTTGGATGCAGTGAAAGCTGCTCTAACCACAAAGCTACACAACAGCTCGACTATGCCAGCACATGTTCCATCTATAAGTATGTAAACACACATGTGAACCTTTTAGGTGGCTGCATGCGAAATAAACTGAAATATTGAAAAGGCCAAACACTAAGACGAATCGTTCAACAAGTTTTTGTCTAAATATACTTAGTCGGGCCAGAGAAATCACCTCTGAACGAACAAATTCAAAAAATTACAGACCGGGGGAAATATTGGGGGAAATATGAAGATCTGGAGATATTCAACATATCACAGATTAGCCTTGATAATCATCAGAAATTCAGAGGCTATATTGCACATAGCATACTACAACTTACCTTTAAAAACATTATACATTTTGTAAAGGAAGGGGCATCATAAAAAAACGGGTGTATATGTTTGTTGTATAGTAACTGTTGAGAAACTTGACAAATAAAACAAAACACAAATGTAAAGCCATTGTTATTTCTAACTACTAAACCAACCATGTTTCCAAATGTATGACCAAAAAGTATGAGTTGTACTGTACTACACTTTTAATAGTGATCCCAGCGGATAACATGAAGAAATTACGTCACTCTCGCTAGGTCCTTCCAAAACGACATCTCCCAGAGACCATTTCGGCAACGTAAAGAAACGCGAACGTTCGGTATCCACGCTCTTCAACCCACTGGTTAACTTCAAAACAGCCTTTCCTATATCGAACCTCTTCTTGAGGCAGTACGCCTGATCCGTAATTAGCCTTTCAAATCTCCTGAAAATGCTGTCATTGACGTTCAGGCATGTTGCACGGGTGAGTATTTGTGTGTTTGATGCAATGCTAGTCTGCATGACAGGGGATGTGGATCAGCTTAATTAAACAGACCAGGCTTGCTAGTAGCGGACTAACCAAATCTGACACGTTTGTAGTTTAACCGCTACATTGTGTAACACCAGTCGGGTATCTAGTATACCAGTGCCTAGCGACCAGTACTATTAAATGGTTGTTTGGTTTAGCTAGTTGGCTTGATAATGAAGCTAAAAACCGTTAGCTATACCCGATATGTCACCTTAGTGTGGCTAATTAGGATATTTATTGTCTTAGATTACTATTATCCTGGGATAATCATATACCACCAGATACACTTACCGTTAGTTACCGTTGGATGGTTGTTCATATGTTTGAATATGTTTTGTACTTGTTTTGCTCACAGTGAATACATTCATGGTTCCTAACTTAGTGTGTCATGCCTCAGTCACAACGAACTTTACTCGCTACCTCTTTATCTCTGGGGACAAAGTATAAAATAATGAGCTAGTATATTTATTTGGCTATACTATACTAGTGTTGGAAATGCTTGCTTGATTATTAAATCTGGCAGTTTTGTGTGTATGTCTCTCTATTTTACTGATATTTCTTAACCTAAACCTGTGTGGTTGATGCACGGACTGTTCAAGTGAACTATGGGTGAGTGATGCAATACTCGAGTGGTTTCATCATGTCTACAACTGCACTTGTGCACTGAACACGTTGGCGTGCCAGATGTGAAACCTGCTAAATGCATTGGCCTTTCCAATGTCAATCTTGTTTTTATTGTGGAAATACATTTGTGTCCTTTTAAACTCTCTTTAGAGCTCTTTATTGAAATCGTTATTGAAAGTTTGGTTAAGTACAATTTCATGGCTCAATGAGGCCAGATGCACATAATGAGACCCTTTATGAAGGCAGTTTGCATCAGTTTCTGTTTCATCTTGCATCAGTTTGCGTCAGTTATGTTACTCTACTAAAACAGTTGTGGTAGTTAATATATATTTCCAACTAGCCTACGTAAACATCTGATGGTGTCCATTCTGCTTTTTTTTAAATCAGTTTTTTTAATCTAAAATGGCTTGTTACTAAACACAGTGAGTCTTCTCAGCAGTCAAGTCGGATATTTGTTAATTATTTGTCACATACTGCCCTGAGTCGAGGTTTCCTGTTCAGATGAATCTGTCACATGCTTGCATGTGCCCCTTTTCCGTTAATCAGTTCTGCGTGCGTCCTAATGTGATTTCACAGTTCTCACCGGTCTCTTGTCTTTATGGATGCATACTGTGAATACTGACATAATTAGAAATGTGTGTTGTCTTCAACCGTTTGTCTTATTTTGGCAGGGTCATTTGGAGCCTTACTAACTGAGCGCCTGTGATCATCTCACTGCTTTGCTCTCATACTTCTGGAATATCTGTGACTCATTGTAGTGCCTTTCAAGAGCAGGTGATGCACACGTACAGCATGTGTGTTATAAGAAATGGTTTGGACCTTTTATGGCTATAGTTATCCATCTTAAATACTTGTTTCAGGCTGCCTTGTATGTCTGCTGATGGCCTTGTTGTCCTTTGTGTTCTCTATCCCATAATGTCACTAATGGGACACGCTGGTCATGTGACTATTTATTTGAAAGGGCCATGCTCCTCAGAGTTACCTCATCCTGTCTCAGACATGATATGCCCTGCAGTCATATCTTCTGTCAAAATGAGGTGTGCATCAGGTCATTTTGGAGTGAGGTGGATGGTTCAGATTTTCTTTCCTATACCAATGTTTTTCTGTGGAAATGTTCTGCTGCTTGGAGATTTCCGACAAAGCATGTGTTGGTTTGAGAGCCTGGTATCTGCTAAATTGTAACGTGCTGACTCAAATTATTTCACTAAAATATTTAGCTGAGCTGATTTTCACCTGTTACTTCACCTGTTACAAAGGTCAAGTCATTGTTTTGACCAATGAGCAGAGGGGTGCTGGCACACCCCTTCCGCCTGTTTGTGTATGCATGCCCTGACTCAAGGTCTTTCATGAGTTAGTTAACAATGGCTGTAGACTGCAAAACAGCTTCTGCTTTAAAATAATTCTTTACTAATTGGCTTGAAACATGGAGATTTTCTAAATCCTTTTAAAACTTTTTAAGAGCTCAAAATAAAACTGGCGGGAGGCTATATCATGAAGTCAGCAAGCTGAGATCAAATATTTGTATGCTGAATCCTGGAAAGGTGTAAAGTGTAAGATCAATGCTCAAGCAGAGGTGGTCCACAGAGGTGGTCAGTAGGATCATCTAGTAAAGGCTAACAACCTAATGTTAAGGCTGCAGGCAGATGCATCGGCACCCCTGGGAACCAGAAAAGCTGGTCCCCTATTCAGCCCTGCTGTATTTATCATCACCCATTGGTCATCCTTCAGGACAGGGGTGGGAATGTTTAAAAATAATTATACATTACTATTTGTATTCACTTTTAAATCACCCTGAAAGTTATCGTAGTATGACCTTCACCCGGTCCGCATCATCACCAATGCTGTAATGTTAGTAGGATAATTTAAAAAAAATCTGATACCTAGGCTTAGCTGGCCTGGGACTTCCCAATATGATATGCTCCCAATACCTGGGTACCCCAACAAGGGGTGGGAATGGCCTGGGACTTCCCAATATGATATGCTCCCAATACCTGGGTACCCCAACAAGGGGTGGGAATGGCCTGGGACTTCCCAATATGATATGCTCCCAATACCTGGGTACCCCAACAAGGGGTGGGAATGGCCTGGGACTTCCCAATATGATATGCTCCCAATACCTGGGTACCCCAACAAGGGGTGGGAATGGCCTGGGACTTCCCAATATGATATGCTCCCAATACCTGGGTCACCTTATGATAATACAGTGTTTTGTATGTGTCTTGTAATCTACTCAGTATTGCTATGTTTTATGAATCCTTTTATACACATTGCCAAAATCCCTACCGGCATAATAAAAACCTTTAAACTGCTTTAATTTAAAACATTTTTATTTGTGCCGATGCAAAAAATCTGAGGGAAGCGCTTGGGCTTATTAAAAAGCTCAGTATAATTTCATTAATTAGAAAATAATTAGCACATGAAGTGCTTTGGGTAGCAACGTTAATCGTGTGCGCAGACTGGCCTCATTTGTTCGGACGGATGAGACGCGTTGCTGCTTTATTCATCGGAGTTCAACAGCTTGTTCTGTTTTACCTCATAGTATGATATCTCAAACTCAGAAAGCAGAACTTAAGTGACATTCATTACTAAATTCTTAAACATTTCAAAATGCACCTTCTGAGTCAAATAAAATACTGTTTAGTGATTGAAGATGTGTTAATATATAGTCTCGTTCTCATGAACCCAATATTGTTTATCATCTCGTGAGCGAAGTGTATTGTCCTACTAAAGAATGAGGGTATTTCAAGTATAAGCTAGCTTTGACTGCACCTGAGACAAATTACCTTCAGTTGCCAAACAGCAGTTGGTCTGACAAAAAAGTTAATTAGTAAGCAGTCAATGTTTTTTCTAGTTATGATTACAGATGACATTATGAAACCACAACAGTAAAAAAAAAAAAAATTACAACTCTGTTTTATCTCTAGCGCTACCTTTGTGAAACAATCGCTTTTAACAGCTTTGTTGACGAGAAGGAACAAGGCTAATAGCTTTTTTCAGTTGCATTTCAGGCCAAGTGTAAGCTAAATTATTGCTGCTAGCTTCCCCTCAGTGGAGTGTACTGAGACAACAACTGTTAGCATCTTTGGGAGAATTTCTTCGATTGCCACTCACTTGAATCTGGCTGTACTGTAGTCATTTGATGTTTTTACTAGTAGTTGCAGTTTAAACTCAAACTAAAATTCAGTTCTGAATGGTCCATTACTCGGGTGTGAGGGGTCTGCCTCAATCTTTGCCGCCCACCTCAGTGACCTGACTTTGAACAGATCTTTGAGGGACGGCAGCTTACATCCAATGGTCGGTCAGAGCATCTCCAAAACGGCAGCTCTTGTGGGGTGTTCCTGGTGTCTGCAGTGGAGAGAACCTATGAACCTACCTGCATCCTTTGTTCATGCAACCATGCCCTTGTAATCTGTGCAGAATGTGGTTTGGCGCTGTCCAGCTGGAAAATGCAGGGAAGTTCCTGGAAAAGATGACGTCTAGATGGCAGCATATTACCCATGTCATGGGCACGAACGCCCCTCCATACCATGAATTACCCTGGCTTTTGGACCTGATGCTGATAACAGCTTGGATGGTCCTGTTTTGTCCAAAAACTATTTAAAATATTGTCTTGTCTGACCGCAAACCATGATTCCACTGTGCTACTGCTCATCTTCGAGGAGACCGAGCCCAGAGAAGTCAGCGGTGCTTCTGGACACTGTCGATGTGTGGCTTCTGCGTTGCATAGTAAAGCCTTAACGTGCATCTGTATATGCAGCGAATGGTGTTGGCTGGCAATGGTTTACCAAAGTATTCCTGAGCCCATGTCAGGATATCCACGACAGACTCATGACTGGTATTAAGATGGTGATGTCTGAGGTGGTTCTTGACCTTGCGCTTTACGCACTGATAATTGACCGTATTCCTTGAATCTTTTAATTGTATTGTGCTCAGTAGACTGTAAAATGCCCATTATCCTACCGAGTGGTCTTTGGAGAATGTTGTTCTCAAAGGGTTTGATTATTCGCTGACGCATCTGTTGGCAGATTGGCGAGCCTCGACCCATCCTCCTGGCTCTTAAAGGACCTTACGTACTATGATTACACGATTGCCTCTTTGCTACTAGTCTGTTACTGATACACCCCTAACCCTGCCTACATCGTATTACTGTTCTCTTTTTGTTTATGCATATTGAGAGAAATTGTTTAGTATCTGTAGATGCCTCCCCTATTTCTAAAAGCTCTTCAAATGTGCCACAGTGCCCTAAAACCAGCCGCCACACAAACCCAAGCCGTTTGACGGTGACAGCCTTTATTTCCTGTGCTGAGCTCCCTGGTGTGTCGGTACCTTTTCAGATCAGTGTCTGAAGCGGCGATGTGATTTGTTTGAGAGCTGCCGGCCTGTTCATTTATATTTATGCAGAAGAGGAGAGGCTGTTAAATGCGCTGGCGAGGATGTCAAATGTAGCCGTCAGTCGAGAAGCACCTGAACATATGCAGCGGGCGTAATCTAGACGCTTATTGTTACGATGAGAAATAGCCTCTATAAAACGTGCCCATGGCCAACAGTTATCAACTCGCTGTTTATATGACCTTTGTGTTTGAAGATCCGATAAGCACAATGCTCAAAGTACAAAGTAAAGGATAACATGCTCCAGAAGGAATCTGGTTTTCTCAGCCTAAACATGGAATGTAATAAGGAGATAACAGTCCAGATGTACCCCTTAAACGCGCGTCACAACTGGGGCGATAGGCCAGCTTGTGCTTTTCTTTTTGTGCCTGTAATGGTTAGGAGGCTTTCTCTGTGTGTGTGTGTCACTCGCGCTGTCACACACAGGCCTCATTCAGGGCCTCATTCAGTCAGACGTCCACCCCCTTCACCCTGGCCAGTCCTCTCGTCTTCTCTCCCTCGTTCTCTCCACCCCGTGTCATCCCAGATGAATCAGAGGGCAATTTGTAACAACGGTTTTCCTATTAGTCACTGGCAGAAAGGAGAGGGTGTTTGTCAACCTGACCGGCACAGCAGATCTGTTGACAACCACTCTTGCTTGCTCTTTTTTACTTTACTCGTGTTACACGGCTGATTGTTGTTTCGCACCGAGTCTGATGGACAGCAGTCATCTGTAAAATTGACTCGTCTTCAACTACTGCTGCAAGATGACAAAACTAATGAGTGAAACTGGAATGATTCCGGTGCCCGGCTGGCCAGGATATGTGCCCGGCTGGTCAGAAAATGTGCTCGGCCCAGGTGACCGGCTGGCCAGGATATGTGCCCGGCTGGCCAGGATATGTGCCCGGCTGGTCAGAAAATGTGCCCGGCTGGCCAGGATATGTGCCCGGCTGGTCAGAAAATGTGCCCGGCCCAGGTGACCGGCTGGCCAGGATATGTGCCCGGCTGGTCAGAAAATGTGCCCGGCTGGCCAGGATATGTGCCCGGCCCAGGTGCCCGGCTGGCCAGGATATGTGCCCGGCCCAGGTGCCCGGCTGGCCAGGATATGTGCCCGGCTGGCCAGGATATGTGCCCGGCCCAGGTAATTGCAAACCAATGAACGATACGATTCAAGCCTCAGGAACGTATTGGTGCAGCCGTCCTCCCTGCTAAAGTACAGATTGGTTGAGGGACCTGCATGGTACCACATGCTCTTCCTAAGTTTGAATCCAAGATTCCAAGTTTTGAAGTTCACCTTCAAAAGGCCGCAAGCTGCCATCCAAATATAGTTCTGCCTGTGACAGATCCGGTCCTCGGCATCTTCAGCATCCTCTCTTCTTCTCCGGGATCAATTAATCATGTTGTTTATTAATTAATCTGTAGTAATAATGAGGGGAGGCAGCAGGCAGAGCGGGCCTCTGGGACAGAGAGACGGTCTGGTCTGTTTGTGTAGGGGAGAGATGCTGCTGCCTGGCCACAGAGGGGGAGACGATGGGAGAGAGAGTGATACAGTCTGGTCTGTTTGTGTAGGGGTGAGAAGCTGAGAGAGAGCAAGCGAGGTAAAGAGGAAGATTTAGGAGGTGTTTTATGATGTATGGTGCTCTGGGGGACTAATGAAAATGCTACAGTGCCACTCCACTCCGACTGTTTAGCATCTCCGTGACAACAGAGTGTAGAGGGGATCGGATCTGGGGCAAGGGGGAGGTACATGGGGGGGTGCCAAGGTGAACAGGGGACGCCCGGTGTGTAGACAGATTCAGTACTTCGCTATAAGCCGGGGTGTGTGTACCAGCTCTGAGTGTCCCAATAGAAATGCAGACAGCGAAGGACAGGTCCCGTCAGTGCTTAATGACCCATGTGATTTTTGTGTCTGGAACGAGTCCTCAGAGAATCGGTGGGTCGGACCTGAGCTGTCTCTCTGGGACTCTTCCACCCCATACTCCTCTACACACAGAACAAGCTGTGGCCCACCTGTGACCTGTGAGCCAATAGGCCAGGGGAGCCGTGAGCCCATTGGCCAGGGGAGCCGTGAGCCCATTGGCCAGGGGAGCCGTGAGCCCATTGGCCAGGGGAGCCGTGAGCCCATTGGCCAGGGGAGCCGTGAGCCCATTGGCCAGCTTCTCCCCAATGTTTTACCACTACACATCCCCTTCCCTGCTCCCTAGGATCTCCTGGGAGACGATGCAAGAGGAGAATGGAGCCTTGGCACCACAGGACCTACTGCCAGGCATAATTAATTTGTAAACGTAGAACTGCAGGCCTGCCTGGCGTTTTCAGGAGCGTGTATTTTTGTAGAGTCAGCAAGCAAGTGCAGTAGATCGTGTTGATCAGTGATAAAGATGTGATGTTAATTTTAATGTTGTAGGCGAATAGACGCGTGAATAACCCGTCATTTTAATGAGCCTTGTTCATATGGTCTCTAGCTAGTCATCGTACACGCCAGGGTATTTAGGATTTTGCGGTAGCCCGAATAATTGATAGCACACGTAAGGCATTAAATGGTGTGACGTTTAGAAGTCGTGTGCAGTGTTTTAGGATGATACACACACACGTACCAGACTGCACCAACATCCTCCCCTCTGCCATATATTCATCTGGAAGCCTAGCAGTGGCCACCACCATTTAGTTAAGTGTTTTTTAATAACGCTATTATAGTGGAGTTGTATGTCACTCAGCAGTGCACCTGAACATCTGACACCATGGCTAGAGGTTGGGGCTCATCATTACCGGGCTGGTCCTGCTGCTTTAATATATATACTGATGAACTGGTGAATTAGTGCATTTGGCCTCGTGTAGAGATCGAAACAACTCAGCACTCTTGGAACTCGGCTCTAGATCTTGTCTTGGCTTCTATCCGGTTCTGCTCTCTGCACGTTTATTATTGTGCGTCGTTACTCGGATATTTGGAACGAACACGCAGACCTGCTGCAACCGGGTGTCGTGAAATCTTGCAAACTTGACGGACTCTGTTTTCTTCTAACGTCCGTAAAACACGGAGATAAACATTTAAGAGAACGCTGAAGACAATGTATACCGGCTGATGGTGTTTATCCAGGAAGTTGAAGTAACACGATTTGGTTACATTTGAGCTCACGGTGTACAATTGTGGTCGTTAGTGAGTCGCTGCTGAGATACCCAACCAAGTGTGGAGATTAGATATGAGGAAGTGCTGAATATGCGCGTTACTGTTTGTCTGTCTGCGACTAATGCAGCTACCGCTAGCTCGCTGTTCACATTCTCAGCACAGCTGCTAGAGGCATAATTGTACTTGCACGTTGATTATTGATACGGCACAAACACCCCGCCAACTCCCAATGTTAATTATATTTAACTTCCATATTCAAGTGCATGAGCGCAAGATATGGAGACATGGCGTGTTCTATTTTTACGCTTGTAGTTCTTCATCCGTTTGATGTTTGAACATGCCTCCAACGTATTCGACGTTCAAAAGGAAACCTTGAAAAAACACTAGTGCACAGCGCAATGTCTACATGTCTGTTTGGGTATGTAGACAGCTTCTGACACCTTTATCTGTTTGAACCGGTTGAAAGATCCTCACTGGGGTTTCCCCGCCTGGTCTTAATTTGGAACACTTCCTGGGGGGTGGGAATTGGTATAACTTTAACACTCAAATCGACATTTCTGGAGAGCATGTGCATTTGCTCAGTTTAAATTTGTTGACCAATCTAAATTGTTTTCTTTTTATGATGACCTTCTGTCGCTGCATGTAATGACTGTAGAAAAACATGTCTTAATATTGTTGTTTTAAGATTGTGGTCTACAAGACCTGTGTTCTGTTGTGCGATTTTGTTTGTGACTTGTTTTTTGGTCAATACATGTTTTTGCTGTGCCCACTGGACAAGTTGAACACATCCTATTTTTTGGTATATCATGGAACCCCAGATAACCTCTCTTTCTCGTCTCTTTGTCCCCAGACACTGTCCCGGGGTTCACCAGTGGCCCTCAGCAGCGTGGGGCAGATGAGGGCTCAACATGCAGCTACCCACAATGTGGAGCACGAGGCCCCATGGACCGGACAGGACAGTCTGGCCCAGGATGACCCGGAGATGTGGGACCTGCTGCGGAAAGAGAAAGACCGGCAGTGCCGTGGGCTGGAGCTCATTGCATCTGAGGTAAAATGATTGTCTTATCCATCCTACAGTCCTGTGTAGTGCACTGCCCTCCATGCCTCCCTCCTCAGTTTGAAGCTGAGAGCTGATACCTTCATGCGGCTTCTACTGTCCTCGCTTCATGAAGACTCTCCTCTCTGCAGGCAGGTTACAGCCATGACCTCCTGGTTCAGACCTCCTGGTTCTGATGCAGCTCGCTGGCTGCTGTGCCAGTTTCGCCTCCTTGCTAGTTTTAAAAAGACCTCGCAAAGGCAGCCTGCATTTCCCAGTCCCAGAGAGTGGTTGCATCTCTCCTTGGCACATGCACAGCAGTTGGTGGCAGGCTAAGGATTTGGCATAAGGCCCAGTGAGGTGTGGGTATCAACACCAGGCCGGCCAGTGACCCTCGCTCTGATAATCTTATCTGGAAGTGCTATGATGCCTCCTCTCTGGTCTTGGCTCTCTCCCTAACAGAGTCACCTTCCTCTCCCCAGATCACCCTCTCCCCAGATCACCCTCCCCCCAGATCACCCTCTCCCCAGATCACCCTCTCCCCAGATCAGGACGAGGATATCCTACTAGCGTTGCTGGCATTACACTGCCAGGGTGTTTGAGATGACATGTTACAACCTGCATCCAGATTTAAGTTGTGTCTACCCACCAAATAATTCCCCCTACAGTGCCCAGTGGGCCTCCAGAGCTATATCTGGGCCCACTGATCCAGTGTCAATCAAAGCCATGGCTGTTTACAACAGTCTAATGAGCTAGGTCAAAGGCGGCACAACCTGAGAAGTGGCACTTCTTCTTTATTAGTAATCGAGTTAAGAGAAGTGTGTTTGAAGACTGCAGATTCGATAGTGTAATGATTGCTGACTGCTCCGGGGGTTGGGATTTCTCCTAATCAGTTTGCGGTCTTTAATTTGCCTTGTCCCTGGATTTCCTGCATTGATCCAAAGCTGACATATGTTTATGGTCTGTTCTTCTCTCACTACAGAACTTCTGCAGCCAGGCTGCCCTGGAGGCTCAGGGTTCTTGTCTAAATAACAAATACTCCGAGGGATACCCAGGCAGAAGGTGAGACGCACAGTATTAGCGATTAATGTTCATACTGGTATACATGTATGTGACGCCTTGAAGAATGACTGTCTGAACATATTTTTTTCTGTTGTAATTATCTTCGTATCGGTTCTCAATCACAAGCAGGCTCCTCAGGGGTTTGGGGATGTTTTGTCTCATGATTTTATGTTGAGTGGACGGACAAACTGTATATATACTATAACACACACAAACAAACAAACAAACATTCACCCTCATGAACACTGCTTTTATCCTCCATATATTGCTGTGTTTATATACAAACATTCACCCTCATGAACACTGCTTTTATCCTCCATATATTGCTGTGTTTATATACAAACATTCACCCTCATGAACACTGCTTTTATCCTCCATATATTGCTGTGTTTATATACAAACATTCACCCTCATGAACACTGCTTTTATCCTCCATATATTGCTGTGTTTATATACAAACATTCACCCTCATGAACACTGCTTTTATCCTCCATATATTTCTGTGTTTATATACAAACATTCACCCTCATGAACACTGCTTCTATCCTCCATATATTGCTGTGTTTATATACAAACATTCACCCTCATGAACACTGCTTTTATCCTCCATATATTGCTGTGTGTTTATATACAAACATTCACCCTCATGAACACTGCTTTTATCCTCCATATATTGCTGTGTGTTTATATACAAACATTCCTGTGCTGTGGTTTTCTGGCTGTTTACCACCACACCCATGTGCCCTCTTACGTTATTACAAGCTGGGTAGTTTTGTTTGCGTGTACTGATTGGATGAAAGCCATTGTATATCAGACAGTGTTTACCCGGAGGGCCAGCTTTACCTGATTCTCAGAGATGATTTTGGGAGTCGGGGTTGGGATTCATTTGTATCACTGCAAGCATTGTGATTATCTGCTGGCATTATTTCCTGCCCCAGAATCCCCACTATATTTCCTGTCTAATGAAATGATTGAATGAGTATCCTGACGTCCATCTGCTGTTCCAGTTCTCCTACACCAACCTGCATACACGCACCCCTTCCCATGAATTCCACATTACAGATTAAATGGCTCACATTAGCACAGTGCTTTCTGACCCATGTTAGAGCATTTACAGAACAACAGTGAGTCTGCATTGGTTTCAATAAATCCAGGTTGGTGGATTTACCCGGATGGGAGACTCTAAGCTGGAATACAATCCTCCAAGCACGATAACTCAGGGGAAATTTATTTTATTTTATTTTTAACAGGCCACAATACTTACTGACTCCTTTTATCCTCTAGAAGTGTTTTTCTGGATTAAAAAAGCCCTTAGGTGGGCGTGGTCAGGGGGCACAGCTAGGCTCAGAGAGATGGGTGACGTTGACCCCCTCACTCAGAAAAAAGTTATAATTATCAAAGCTCATCTTAATGATATTTTAAAACTGTTTATTCAAATTCTAAGCCCTAGCTTCGGTCACTGGCCCAGGTTCAGCCCTAGCTTCAGCAGATTGGCATCAAACCACCAATTTCCTTCTTTAGTTCTGTGTTCCGTGCATATTATCTTACCGAAGAAATGGGTGGATGTCAATGTTTATTTCTTTATTTCTTTTAGCGTTTTTTGTTTTGTTAAATTTTTGAATAAACGTTAACCCAGGGGTTTCTAAAGTGGACCAATTCTCTGCTCTCCAGGTATTATGGCGGCGCTGAAGTGGTGGACCAGATTGAGCTGCTATGTCAGAAGAGAGCCCTGGAGGCCTTTGACCTGGATCCATCATTATGGGGGGTGAACGTCCAGCCGTACTCCGGCTCTCCGGCCAACTTTGCTGCCTACACTGCTGTCCTGAACCCCCATGACCGCATCATGGGCTTGGACCTCCCAGACGGAGGACAGTACGTAGATGCTGGATCTCTCTCACGCTTGTTCTGTGTCTGTGTGTGTCTCTTTGTCTCATAGCTTCTGGTATTGTCTTATTATTATGTCTAATATAACTAATGTAAATATCGTCTCCTTGGTTAACTTGTGGTGTTTTTTTTTAGCCTGACCCATGGCTACATGTCGGACACCAAACGGATCTCGGCTACCTCCATCTACTTTGAGTCCATGCCCTATAAGCTAAACGTAAGTAGTGTTGGTTTGCACGCAGACTAGTCCCTAACTGACCATAGGCTGTTTCTCTATTTGCTTCTCCTTGTGTGCACATTTTCAGAAAGCGTAATCCAGGAGAGATTGTTTGAAAGACCAACTGTAACGCTGTCTTACTTGTATCATATGTTGTTTTCTACTGGAAATGTTTTTACCTTGTTCCTCATCTATAGTGGTATTAGTCCCGCTGTAAGCACTACTTGTTTCTCGTCTATAGTGGTATTAGTCCCGCTGTAAGCACTACTTGTTTCTCATCTATAGTGGTATTAGTCCCGCTGTAAGCACTACTTGTTTCTCATCTATAGTGGTATTAGTCCCGCTGTAAGCACTACTTGTTTCTCGTCTATAGTGGTATTAGTCCCGCTGTAAGCACTACTTGTTTCTCATCTATAGTGGTATTAGTCCCGCTGTAAGCACTACTTGTTTCTCATCTATAGTGGTATTAGTCCCGCTGTAAGCACTACTTGTTTCTCGTCTATAGTGGTAGTAGTCCCGCTGTAAACGCTACATTTTTCTCATCTAATTCATGACCTTTTTAGTGGTTACGCAGGCCGCCGTATTTAAAATGACCAAATCGCATTCATCATACGTCCAGACAACCACATCAGTTGTAGCAGGAGAATAGTTTTGGTCAACAAAGGAAAGATCTGCAGGTGTGATCATGGTCATCTTACTCCATTAGATGTTCTTCCTCTTCACTTGGTCATATTGGCACAGTAGCTGAAATGTCTCCTTGAGATCCTTAAGGGGTTATTTCCTGGCCTATGTAGTGTTGTAGATTATAAATGTAGTACTGGTGCATCCTTTGCTTCGATGTGCGTGTGTGTGTTTATGTGCATGCGTAACACTTGTTTGTGTGTGTTTGTGATGGATGGCTGAGCCGACTCCCTCTGCAGGAGAGATAATGGGAAATCGACATGCCATACGGCAGGACCTGGCTCAGCTAGACCAGGGCCCATTCTGTGTTCTAGTCTTCAATTCTCCAAATGATCTTTTCCTTAAAGAACGGGGGGGTTCTGAAGATTGGATGATTCCTCTGTTGAAGTCAGTGTAATAATAAATGTGTGCTCCATGCATTATGTGTGGCACAAACCTAACATTGGCCGTCACTAGACAGACCGTCCTACATTACAGGTGTGGTGGTTGCAGCATCATGCTGTGGGGATGCTTCTCATCAGCTGGTCATTTTGTTCAACTGTTCAACACAGGTGGAAAGCTTGTACGTGCCCCCTAACCCATCAAATGTGAAAACTGAGCATACTAAGGTTTTTAAGAAAAGCAAGGTGTTCTATTATTTTAGCAAAATAACCGATTCGGAAAGTCATTGTCAAAATATTATTGGATATTATCTATATCAAATATTGTTTTAGTGGACACGTAAATCTATCGTCAAAGTTGCAACAGGTATTTCATTTTTATCAGTGTTGCTCTCACTGTTGTTTTATTGGGTAGATTAAAATGTTTAGAGTATTACTGTAATATATCCGTCTCATCGATCGTTTGTTTGGATCAGGTAGTGTTCCCGTGCGTGTGTTCCCCATAGACGAGTACTATTCCCTGGTCTTTCCTTACTGCAGATGTACTGGAGGGTCTGTTTATCCCCACCCTTCCACTCTTGTTTTCCTCCCCATCCAGCCGGCCACAGGACTTATTGACTACGAGCAGCTGGAGATGACTGCCCGTCTCTTCAGGCCCAAGCTGATCATCGCGGGCACCAGCGCCTACGCACGCCTCATTGACTACGCGCGCATCAAGGAGGTACCGTTTCTCATCTGGTCAATATCTCTTGCTCTTCCGTCTCCCGGTCTCCCTCTCTCGGTTGTGTCCATGCGTTTGGTCATGTTATGCTTTACTGGTGGAGGAGAGAAAGATGGAGGACATGTGCTTAAATAGCAGCGGTATACATGTTGGGTTCTAGAGGCGACCATCCAGACCCTCCAGACCCCCCTCGGCCTTTACTTCTATCTTTCTGTCGTTCTCTTTTTCTCTACGTCTTTCTCACACCTTTTCCTAATCCCTTTATTTCCTTATGAGTGTGACGGGCGCTTTATTTTGCCTGTAGGGCGACAGTGCAGTTTCTGCGTCCTCCTTTTAACTCTTCCAGTAAATCTACCCCCGGCCTGATTCTGTAGCCGATAAAAACACGTCATCCGAGAGTGAAGCGAGAATTATGTTAATGCGTGTTTAATGAGGCCTCTATATAGCTTGTGTATTCCTTAGATTAGTTTTAAGGCACCAGCTGAACGTAAGATTGACCATATACAGCTATATCGGTAACATTTGACAAGGAGACTTGAAGAGTCCAAGCTGTAACATTTCTTGTTTAGACTGCCGATACCGAATAGTTTGCCAAATGTATCGTTTCGAACCATCAAGCACGCAGCCTTATCGGAACTCAATTTCCTGTTGATATTTTAATCTAATATAAACTGTGTTTTCTATTTGCGTGCAATGACAAGTGCCATTTGACCGGTGATAGTCTCCTGACCCGTACACTCTTTGTTTTCTCCTCTGGCCTCCAGCTGTCTACGGAGGTAAAGGCCTACCTGCTGGCTGATATGGCCCACATCAGTGGGTTGGTGGCTGCCAAGGCTGTGCCTTCTCCCTTCCATCACGCCGACATGGTCACCACCACCACCCACAAATCTCTCAGAGGAGTCAGGTTTGTGCTTTTGGTCATTGAAAAAAAAAAACAGGCTCAATTTCTCAGTTTTGGTGTTCACAGCCAGGATCTGTATCAGGTTCAGACATATTAAACTAACAGAGCAGGGTTGTCTAGCCCATGTTGGATTGGTTCAGGCTTTTCCGTTCAATTGTTTTCCAATTAAGGCGGAGACGACTGGTAAAGGGGTACAAAACCAATACATGTTAATAGGATGCCAGTGAGGTTTCCCATCTCCCCAAAAGTGTTCGCCTGTAAGCAGGGAGGCATTAAGATAAACACGCCACCTGCTTTGGGTTTTCTTTATTCTGGCTTTCAATTTGTGCTTTGGGGAAATGTAAATAAAATTGACACAGTGGATTTCAAAAGTATTCTCCCACTTGTTTGCTTTTCATTGTTACAAAATGAAATACAGATACATTTTTTTGCCACTGATCACCACTAGAATCCATTTAAAAATAAACAAATACAATCTACTAATTTCAGGAAATTAATTACGAAATACAAACAGAAAAACATTGATTGCATCTTCACATCCTTATTAAATAGTCTCTAGGAACCTTTGGCAGCAATTATAGCAATGACTCTATTTGCATAAGTCCTTACCAGCATTGCACATCTGGACAGACTTTTTTGCCTGTTTTTACAAGTTAACTGGGGACATTAGATGTCAAACTCTTTCCAAATATTCTCAAATGTTTTGAGATTCAGGTTTGATTGGTCTCTTTCATTTTTAAACCATTCTTGTGTGACTGTATGTTTGGAGTCGTTCCCTTTCTGCAAAATGAAGTCCCCTCTTAAAATAAAACCTAAGGTAATTATAAAAAAGAGATGTAATGTTCTTCCTCAGAACATTACACGTTGTATTCTTTATCCCAAACACATGTTTTTGTCACAGCGTACCTTTATAATGAAAGAAGTGTCGATAGCAAATTAACTATAAAAATATTACTGAATAAAGCTCACTTCAGATGATCAGAGACGTGTACACTTTGCCTGACATGATGGGTATTGCACACAGATGGCCTCCAGTGAAGTAATATTAGAATTTAGCTTTCCACTTGTGCCCTCGGCTCATCTAGCTGCCTCTCTCTCTTACCTCCAGAGCTGGCCTGATCTTCTACCGTAAGGGTGTGCGCTCTGTAGACAAGAAGGGGAAGGAGATCCATTATGACCTGGAGGAGCGTGTCAATTTCTCTGTGTTTCCATCTCTGCAAGGAGGGCCCCATAATCACGCCATAGCTGGGGTGGCTGTCACACTCAAACAGGTCAGTTACACCCATATCTATTACACTTTTGTCACTACTGAAATGTACTGCGCTTCACCCTGACCCTGAAATGACTCTACTGAAATGTACTGCGCTTCACCCTCACCCTGAAATGACTCTACTGAAATGTACTGCGCTTCACCCTCACCCTGAAATGACTCTACTGAAATGTACTGCACTTCACCCTCACCCTGAAATGACTCAAATGTGTTGTCTGGTTTCAGGCCCAGACTCCGATGTTCAGAGAGTACATTGGCCAGGTGATGCGCAATGCCAAGGCCATGGCAGATGCCCTGTTGAGCAAAGGATACACACTAGTGTCTGGTACGTTAGTTCTTGCCATTGCTTCACATTCTACACAGATGTTTATTAATTAATCTGAACAAACCATTCGGTCATAAAATGCCCAACCGAAGCAAAGCAACCAGAGCAGTGGGGGACCTGCCTTTATCCTCTGGCTGATGAATAGTCCCTCCTTGTATTCTTTTTGTGTGCTTCTTTTGCCTGAAAATTTTGCAGGTGACTGTTTTCTCGTAGGATATATCTTCATTTGAAGTGGGTAGCAGATATGCAATGTATGGTTAATGTATTCTGTCGTCAGGCGGGACTGACAACCACTTGGTGCTTGTGGATTTGAGGCCCAAGGGCATCGATGGGGCCCGAGCAGAGAGAGTCCTGGAGCTGGTGTCCATCACCGCTAACAAGAACACCTGTCCTGGGGACAAGAGTGCACTGGCACCTGGAGGCCTCAGGCTAGGTGAGTCAAGCAGAAGCACAGAACATGTCATCTGGAAGTCTTAGCCCATTTTACTGTCCAAATTAACCAGGTTGGTTTACTGGAAAACCTAATGTTCATAAAAGAGGTCTCGGAATTGATCCCTGGGGAACACCGCCTTGGATGTCATTGTCTGAGATGTTTGTTCTCGACTCCCAACTCCCAGGTGCCCCAGCATTGACCTCCAGACGGCTCAAGGAGGTGGACTTTGTCCAGGTGGTGGAGTTCATGGATGAAGGCTTCAAGATTGCTCTTGACGTCAAGAAGAAGACTGGTGAGCACTTTTAGCACCTAGTCAGTCTCCGTTCTCGCTTACCAATCGGTTCTTATTACCTGTCTATTGGCTGATTGTGGCCAAGATACCCAAAATCTTGACAGCCTAAGTCCCTCGTAGTGATAACAAGAAAAGGTTTGTCATTAAACCCGAATAAGTGAATTGAAAGCTGA
Source organism: Dallia pectoralis (assembly GCA_029465975.1). Classification (NCBI taxonomy): domain Eukaryota; kingdom Metazoa; phylum Chordata; class Actinopteri; order Esociformes; family Umbridae; genus Dallia; species Dallia pectoralis. The sequence continues at coordinate 10,988,720 of CM055744.1, forward strand.
AACTGTTTGCTCTGCTGTCTTCTCGTGTTCAGGGAAACTCGCAGACTTCAAGAACTTTCTGCAGGAGGATCCAGAGACTGTGGCCCGTATGGCAGACCTGAGGAAAAGAGTGGAGGCTTTTGCAAGACCCTTTCCCATGCCTGGCTTCAAGGATCACTAGACTAACACACAGCGGATTGGGTGCCCGCATAATGCCAACCTCTTCTCTATGTAGGACCTAGATCATTTACTACCAGAGGATTGGGTGCCCCATAATACCAACCTCTTCTCTATGTAGGACTTAGATCATTTACTACCAGAGGATTGGGTGCCCCCATAATGCCAACTTGTTCATTTGTAGGACACTACATTGGGCCCCGGTCAAAATGTGTGCACTTCATAGAGAATACAGTGCGGTTTCCTAACATGGACAAACGTGAGTGGCGATTGGTTAACAAGGGGAGGCCACTGCAGTCTGGTGGTCAGTGATTGGACAGACGATCAGGCAGAACTTTAGACATTCCCTTTTAGCAAATCTGACTGCTCACCCCAATATCACTTGTGGACTTCTGGCCTACCACTAGGGTGTCTGCTGAATTTGGTGTCATCCTGTGAATCTTTAACACATTATCTTTCTTTTTACAAAAAATATCTGTGTCTTCCACAAATTGTGTGACTGTCTTCAAAATTGTTGTGGATAAAGAAAAATGCAGCGTTGCTCCTGAGAGAAAAAAACAAAAACCTCTGTGGCAATTGTGGTCCTCATATCAACTTTGATGAAATTATTTAATTGTAACACATTGTCTCAACATCATGGTAGCTAGATGCTATTCCTAATAGAGAATAAATACATTAGTTTTGTACTACCGTTAAATGTATATGTCTGTGTAACCACCTCCATTGTGACCTGGCTGCTGCTGATTTGGGGTGAGATCCCTTGAGTGTTTGCAGTGGTTGTGGTGCTCACCTGGTAAGCTGTTTTGAGACTTTCATTAAGACACAAATCAGTTGTGATTTAATCCGGAGGTTAGTTCTATGCAGGTCCCCTGTTCTGATGTAGGCTTCACCCTCGTCTAATGCAGGAGTCTCCACCAACCCTCATCTGAGATGGCAGTCATTCTCATCAATCTTGCAGGTTGTCAATCCAACTCTGGTTGCAATTAAGCGATTTAGCTTTTCCACTTGCTGGTTTCACTACAGTCAGGAACACTTCAATACGTAATGAATCATTTGCCCCGACATTCCACATCTGTTCTGTGGATTTCTTTTTGGGGGGTTGGGTGATAATAAAATAATGACGATGCCGTTAAGATAACACATCATTTTCTACCGATGGCAAGTGTTTACAAAGAAATGTTTTTGTATGTATTGTAACATAACAGAATTAAAAAAATATTTCATTTCCAACGATATAAATTACATATTTGATGTTTTTTGCCGATTGTCTGATAGGATAATGCAAAACAACTTAACCTGAGTGTTTATTGTTATCACTGCATCAGTAAGCTGGTTAGTACACCTCCAATTCTAAAGTAGACAGGCTGCACTGATCAGTGTTAATAACAGCTCAGAAACATGGATAATGTGAAGTGTTATCATATCGGTGTTAATAACAGCTCAGAAATATCATATCCGTGTTAATAACAGCTCAGAAATATCATATCAGTGTTAATAACAGCTCAGAAATATCATATCAATGTTAATAACAGCTCAGAAACATGGATAACGAGTGTTAATTTATCAGTGTTAATAACACAGCTTTATTTTCCATGTCGTGGTGCCCCATTACTTTCCCATGGCTCCAGGCAAAAGTATTAACACTAAATAGGTGTTCATTTGAACTATTTTGGCCCAAACACACCAGTCAATTATAGATGTGAAAATTTGCTTTTCATCAGCCTCTTTCCTAGACCTTGTTTTGCATCTGATAGTTACATTATGCACAGCCACTTGTTTTGCTTCTGATAGTTACATTATGCACAGCCACTTGTTTTGCCTCTGATAGTTACGTTATGCACAGCCACTTGTTTTGCCTCTGATAGTTACATTATGCACAGCCACTTGTTTTGCCTCTGATAGTTACATTATGCACAGCCACTTGTTTTGCCTCTGATAGTTACGCTATGCACAGCCACTTGTTTTGCCTCTGATAGTTACATTATGCACAGCCACTTGTTTTGCCTCTGATAGTTACATTATGCACAGCCACTTGTTTTGCCTCTGATAGTTACATTATGCACAGCCACTTGTTTTGCCTCTGATAGTTACATTATGCACAGCCACTTGTTTTGCCTCTGATAGTTACATTATGCACAGCCACTTGTTTTGCCTCTGATAGTTACATTATGCACAGCCACTTGTTTTGCCTCTGATAGTTACATTATGCACAGCCACTTGTTTTGCCTCTGATAGTTACATTATGCACAGCCACTTGTTTTGCCTCTGATAGTTACATTATGCACAGCCAATTGTTTTGCTTCTGATAGTTACACTATGCACAGCCGATTGTAGCAACACCTAAAGCAGTGTTTAGTGTGCAGTGAAAACAATTTGGTAGAGAAGTTTAATCCTAATAAATATGCAGTAATAGTGAATGTGTGTGTGTCTATGTGTCATGTCCAATCAGAGTGTTCATCTAGAATAACATGATGGCTTCTGCAGCAGTCTTTAACAGTACGTAATGGACCCACTGAAGCCTTACTAAGTGGAGCTGTCTGTCAACAGCACCTGGAAACCCTCACTCCCTTTAGAACTGTCTGCCGGGCTATTTCACCACCATTATGAACAGCCCTGGTCTGCTCCCCTGTTGGTTGACTTGACAAATCACCAGTGTTTAATAAGGAGGGGATAAATGACAGTGTCGCCAATTAATTGGATACATTTAGGCCCATTTAGAATAGGCCGACATTGTCAGTTAAATCATTTCGACGCTTGTCATAATTAAACGTAGTGGAACGTGAGGCATGTTACATGAGACACATTAACAGCTGGGTGAAGTGGGGTTGACTGCAAGTGACTGGTGGCTGCCTAGTGGCTGCCTAGTGTCTGCCTGGTGGCTGCATGGTGTCTGCCTAGTGGCTGCCTGGTGCCTGCCTAGTGGCTGCCTGGTGCCTGCCTAGTGGCTGTCTGGTGCCTGCCTAGTGGCTGCCTGGTGCCTGCCTAGTGGCTGCCTGGTGCCTGCCTAGTGGCTGCCTGCTGCCTGCCTAGTGGCTGCCTGCCTAGTGGCTGCCTAGTGGCTGCCTGCCTAGTGGCTGCCTGCTGCCTGCCTAGTGGCTGCCTGGTGCCTGCCTAGTGGCTGCCTGGTGCCTGCCTAGTGCCTGCCTGCTGCCTGCCTAGTGGCTGCCTGGTGCCTGCCTGGTGCCTGCCTGGTGGCTGCCTGGTGCCTGCCTGGTGGCTGCCTGGTGCCTGCCTGGTGGCTGCCTGGTGCCTGCCTGGTGCCTGCCTGCCTAGTGGCTGCCTGGTGCCTGCCTGCCTAGTGGCTGCCTGGTGCCTGCCTAGTGGCTGCCTGGTGCCTGCCTGCCTAGTGCCTGCCTGGTGGTTGCCTGGTGCCTGCCTGCCTGGTGGCTGCCTGGTGCCTGCCTGCCTAGTGGCTGCCTGGTGCCTGCCTGGTGCCTGCCTGCCTGGTGCCTGCCTGCCTAGTGGCTGCCTGCCTGCCTGGTGGCTGCCTTTCAATCGCTCAAAGGTGTATACACTATTTTAAACACGAAAATAAATATTGTTGTGTTCATTTGGTGCCATTATTGTTTTATGTTATGTGTAGTGTGAGTAAGCACTGTTGCTGGATCAAATCCCAAAGCCAGCAAGGTTTAATAATCTGTTGACCCATTCTTTAACAAGATATTTAATACTCATCGTTCTTACACTTCACTCGATCAGAGCCTCTAGTAAATGACAGAACTATGATAAAGCAGGACAATGTAAAATCAAACCGTAGACGTTTAGAGGACATCATTTTGAGAATATGCGTTTTATCCACTGTTGTAATCTGCTGTTTTAATGTTGTCGAGTAGGAATCACAACAATAACATCTGTAAAAGTTTATGTAATGAATTGAATTCAATTGTACAATGGCAGCCTCAATATGCAGGCATATCTGTGCATGTATCTTCAGACAATTAATACTTTTCTTGATGGAAGATGAAAGATTGGTTATAGTGGCAGAGGTCTGGAAATAAACCCATGGTTCAGTGGTAAGTGGACTGGAGGCAGCAGCTTAGAATGCCAGACCACTCTAGTCCAAGGGTTCCCTAGATCGTATCACGTACCACCATCATAAACAGTGGCAGGAGTATTCGTCTTCCCGGCGATTGTGACTAAGGCCCCGGTTACGGCTGAAGAAAAACATCCCCAAAGCATGATGCTGCCACCGCCATGCTCCACTATGGGTATGGTGTTCTTTGGGTGCTGTGCAGTGTTGTTATTGCGCCAAACATAACTTTTGGAGTTTTGGTCAAAAGGTCCAACCTTGGTTTCAACAGACCATAACACATTTGCCCAGATGCGTTTGGGAGACTTGATGTTTGTTTTTGCAAACTTCAGCTGGGCTTGGATGTTTTTCTTTGTAAGAAACGGCTTCCGTCTGGCCACCCTACCCCATACATACATAGCCCATACATATGAAGAATACAGGAGATTTTGTCACATGTCGCACACAGACAGTACTTGCCAGAAATTCCTGCATCTCCTTTAATGTTGCAGTAGGCCTCCCTGACCAGTTTTCTTCTCGTCTTTTCTTCAATTTTGGAGGGACATCCAGTTCTTGGTAATGTCTGTTGTGCCATATTTTTATCAGCTTTGGAATTTTTTTTGTACCCCTTTCCTTTCAACAATGAGATCCCTCTGATGCTTTGGCAGCACTATGAAGAAAATGTCAGGAAAATCCTACTGGAACAGCTGACCTTTATTTGTGATTATTCTGAGTCACTTTAAATGATTGGGGGGGGTGTAATGACTTCTATAACATGACTTTGAATGTGATTGGTTAATTCTGAACACAGCCACATCCCCAGTTATGAGAGGGTGTGCACACTTATGCACCAAGTTATTGTAAGGTTTCATTTTAACCTCTCAAAGATTTAAGTTTGTTTTTCATTTAAATTGTTCACGTTTAACGGTAACATTAAAGGTGGAAAAATTTAACATGATTTATTTATTTATCTTTATATAATTTTTTCACAACACAAAAACCTGGCATTTTAACAGGGGTGTGTAGACTTTTCATATCCACTGTAATGGAAACGGTACATTTTTGATACTCACTTTTGTACTTCTCAGTTTCCTTTTTCTATTGGTGACTATGGTGATTCAACCCCTGTCTGTTTATTCATTTTTAAGCCAACCTGTTGCTTAGTGTGCATCCTTTTCGTTGGTCTATTGACTTTCACAAGCTACCTACCTAGTTATTCATATTGCAAGGGGTGAGCATGCAGAACGTACATATGTACATCACAAACACTGCTCTGAAGTCAGCAGCATGCCGAGTTGGGAATCCTTGCTAAATGGTCCATTCAAACCCCACTCAAACAAAGCCTGAAAAGCAGGCAAGATTTTTATTTGCTTGCAAAAAGTTATTTGGTAAGAAAAGAAACACTGGGGAAAGCATGTGTTATCCTTGTGTGTGATTTTGATTATATTTATGTAAATGGCAAAATAAAAAATGTTTTCTAGAACGCCCTGCAGTACCACCTCAGACCACTGGTGGTCCCCAGACCACTGGTGGTCCCCGGACCACAGGTTAAAAGGCACTGCCCTATGCCACATGATATAAGCAGTTTCAACAGTTACTTAAATCATAGTTCTCAATAGAATCTGTCACGTTCCAGACATCACTATCTTTGTACCTACAGTGACCTATTTATCCCTTCACCTGTGTCTATTATTTTTACTATATTTTGGCCCGTGGTTCAAATATCTCATGACATGGCTTTCTCCCCATTGTCTGTAATTAAGTGTAGTCCTGGGTTCATGCATTACACCCTGAGGACAGCCCTCTAGCTGAGACCCGGTTCATCCCAGCTACTACTTTTTGTCCTTTGGGTTGTGCAGCTGATCTGGACTCCAGACACAGCAAAGCATATTTTGTGTGTGAGCGCACATGTGTGTGTGTGTGTTTTATTTATTCATAAGGAAGCTGTATTTGAGTGATTGTGTGCGAGAGTGAAATACACATACATGCATTGTGTGGGATGCCATACGACACATCAAGCGCCACAACAGCAACAATCCCTGTTGTATTTCTGTCTCTGTGAGCTATTCTCATCCAGTGACTGTAACGTTTCTTGTGGCAGGTTATGGTAGATACGCTCTGGAGGACAACACCTTGAACTAGGAACTAATCCAGCACATTGTGACAGCAGTGTTGTGTCCCTCTGTACCTGACTGCATGGGGTTAGAACTTCCCCACTAAGTTCTCACTCTACAGCTCTGCAAGCAAATGACAAGGTCCAGTTAGCAAATATGTTGTTTCCTTGTGCTACAATATCTATTCAATGGAATTTCTGTACATGCCTGAAGGGTAATGCTCTTGTCCTCAAATAATCAAAGTTTTATTTTGGACCAAGTGTTTTATAAGAATCAAGCAGCACTGACTTTCGCTCATGCACACTTGGCTCAAAATTATTATTTGATTATACGCACTGATGTACACTGTGATGCCCCCGCCTACTGAATGAGTGTCGCACCAACGTCCCCTCAGAAGCTTTAGCCCCGCCCCTACACACCTGCCCCCTATTGTTAATTGGTCAGAGTATGTAAGTTAAGGTCTGCCAAGGAGCAGCTTGGGGCTAAGGGAGGAGCTAAAGATGAAACATGTAATGCTGCAGAGAAAGGGAGTACAGACAGAAAAAGGACAGGTGTAGAGGTTGCCAAGACAACAACTACCAGCACACAAACTGAACCGGTACGCTGCCCAGAGATGATGGTGATTTGTCCTAAATGCAATCAGTCTTTTTGTTTGGATTTCTCTCACACCTCCCACTTCTCTATGTCTTAACAAAATACCCTGTAAGGCCAAAAACCCTTGACGAATGTTAATTCCCTGTGTCTTCCCCGGTGGAAGTGTACATACTGTAAAAGCTGTAAATTTATAACATACCAGGTTAAACTAGGATTTAATAATAACTGTTACAAACTTTTTTCAGGAAAAGGCTTCAGGCTTGTCCAGAAGTTGTACTGTCAATCAGCCTGTGTAGATTTCTTTCAATATTGTGTGCTTAATGAGGCTTTCTAAAACATCTGTATTTTTTGTCCTTTTTGTGAAATTAGACTGTTAGAAATTAGTTGCTTGAAACCGTTAAGGATTAAAAGAATATCTAATCTCTATCGAAAGAGGTTTTAATGGGAATGTTATAGATCCCTCTGAACAGACAGATATTCAAAATAAAATCTCTACAAAACTGCAACTTAAACCAATGTATCACTGTCATGGTGAAGAACAGATTAAATATCAGCGAAAAAATGAATCCTCAAAATTTTAAGTTTCTCTCCTGAGACTTTAGAATTCCTGTTAGCACAGTCTGCAATATTATCATCAGGTTTGTTGTCCATGGAACTGTGGTCAATCGCCCAAAACATGGCCACAGGAACGAACTCAAAGTTGGACTGAATGGTTGACGAAGCACCTCGCGGAACCATTAAAGATCTCAGCAGACTAAAGGAATGGTGTCGTCCTGCACCCACGACAAAACACTATAGCAAGAAGGCTACATGGTACAAAGTGCAGTCAGATCCCACTGTTATAGACATATGAACCCAATCAGACCCCACTGTTATGGACATATATAAACCCAGTCAGACCCCACTGTTATAGACACATATAAACCCAGTCAGACCCCACTGTTATAGACATATATAAACCCAGTCAGACCCCACTGTTATAGACACATATAAACCCAGTCAGACCCCACTGTTATAGACACATATGAACCCAATCAGACCCCACTGTTATAGACACATATAAACCCAGTCAGACCCCACTGTTATAGACACATATAAACCCAGTCAGACCTCACTGTTATAGACACATATAAACCCAGTCAGACCTCACTGTTATAGACACATATAAACCCAGTCAGACCCCACTGTTATGGACATATATAAACCCAGTCAGACCCCACTGTTATAGACACATATGAACCCAGTCAGACCCCACTGTTATAGACACATATAAACCCAGTCAGACCCCACTGTTATAGACACATATAAACCCAGTCAGACCCCACTGTTATAGACACATATAAACCCAGTCAGACCTCACTGTTATAGACACATATAAACCCAGTCAGACCTCACTGTTATAGACACATATAAACCCAGTCAGACCTCACTGTTATAGACACATATAAACCCAGTCAGACCCCACTGTTATAGACACATATGAACCCAATCAGACCCCACTGTTATAGACACATATAAACCCAGTCAGACCCCACTGTTATAGACACATATAAACCCAGTCAGACCTCACTGTTATAGACACATATAAACCCAGTCAGACCTCACTGTTATAGACACATATAAACCCAGTCAGACCCCACTGTTATGGACATATATAAACCCAGTCAGACCCCACTGTTATAGACACATATGAACCCAGTCAGACCCCACTGTTATAGACACATATAAACCCAGTCAGACCCCACTGTTATAGACACATATAAACCCAGTCAGACCCCACTGTTATAGACACATATAAACCCAGTCAGACCTCACTGTTATAGACACATATAAACCCAGTCAGACCTCACTGTTATAGACACATATAAACCCAGTCAGACCCCACTGTTATGGACATATATAAACCCAGTCAGACCCCACTGTTATAGACACATATAAACCCAGTCAGACCCCACTGTTATGGACATATATAAACCCAGTCAGACCCCACTGTTATAGACACATATGAACCCAGTCAGACCTCACTGTTATAGACACATATAAACCCAGTCAGACCCCACTGTTATAGAAATATGAACCCAGTCAGACCCCACTGTTATAGACACATATAAACCCAGTCAGACCCCACTGTTATAGACATATATAAACCCAGTCAGACCTCACTGTTATAGACACATATAAACCCAGTCAGACCCCACTGTTATAGACACATATAAACCCAGTCAGACCTCACTGTTATAGACACATATAAACCCAGTCAGACCTCACTGTTATAGACACATATAAACCCAGTCAGACCCCACTGTTATGGACATATATAAACCCAGTCAGACCCCACTGTTATAGACACATATGAACCCAGTCAGACCCCACTGTTATAGACACATATAAACCCAGTCAGACCCCACTGTTATAGACACATATAAACCCAGTCAGACCCCACTGTTATAGACACATATAAACCCAGTCAGACTTCACTGTTATAGACACATATAAACCCAGTCAGACCTCACTGTTATAGACACATATAAACCCAGTCAGACCCCACTGTTATGGACATATATAAACCCAGTCAGACCCCACTGTTATAGACACATATAAACCCAGTCAGACCCCACTGTTATGGACATATATAAACCCAGTCAGACCCCACTGTTATGGACATATATAAACCCAGTCAGACCCCACTGTTATAGACACATATAAACCCAGTCAGACTTCACTGTTATAGACACATATAAACCCAGTCAGACCTCACTGTTATTGACACATATAAACCCAGTCAGACCCCACTGTTATGGACATATATAAACCCAGTCAGACCCCACTGTTATAGACACATATGAACCCAGTCAGACCTCACTGTTATAGACACATATAAACCCAGTCAGACCCCACTGTTATAGAAATATGAACCCAGTCAGACCCCACTGTTATAGACACATATAAACCCAGTCAGACCCCACTGTTATAGACACATATAAACCCAGTCAGACCCCACTGTTATAGACACATATAAACCCAGTCAGACCCCACTGTTATAGACACATATAAACCCAGTCAGACCCCACTGTTATAGACACATATGAACCCAGTCAGACCTCACTGTTATAGACACATATAAACCCAGTCAGACCCCACTGTTATAGACACATATAAACCCAGTCAGACTTCACTGTTATAGACATATATAAACCCAGTCAGACCCCACTGTTATAGACACATATAAACCCAGTCAGACCCCACTGTTATAGACATATAAACCCAGTCAGACCCCACTGTTATAGACACATATAAACCCAGTCAGAACCCCCCCCCAAAAAAAACATTGAAAAATATAAAATTGTGACAATTTAAATGAATTGCAAACCCCATACCTAAGTATTAATACAATAAGGAAAATATGTGGTCAGTTGTTATTTAACACTTTTCCACACCTTGAATTTGTCCATTGGTGTGACGTGACAATTATTATGCAGAACAACAGAATGTTGATGAGAAACTCAGTTGTCGTCGTTATTTGTCACTCCTATTTCAAAATGTGTTATTACCTTATGGAAATTCAGTAAAATAAGGCAACTATTTTAATGATAGTTGTGCAAAGAAATGTGTTTAACATTTCATTTTTATTAAGCTTTCCATTTATTTCGGCAAACCCTTGTGCTCTATTTCCCCGAGGAGACTTATATTCAGAAATGTTTAATGTCACACCAAAGGACAGTGCATCACACAACAGAACAAAAAGTTATGTACAAATGAAAATGTAAAAAAAGAATCCTATCTAGGAGTCAGCACTACGGAGGATTGGTATAATATTGGTTATGGTTGATATAATTATCTATTTAAACATTTTCATAAATTTTCATCTTAAACTGTCTTTTGATCCACTACATGACCAATTCTATGTGGACAACTGCAAGTCATTAAATATGTCCTTCCAAAGTATTACGCATTGGAGTCGGTCCCCCTGTTTGCTGCTATAACAGCATCCACTCCTCTGGGAAGACTTTGTACTATATGTTGGGACATTGCTTCTGGGACTTGTTGGCCTCATAGGCCTGGCTCACAGCTGGCATTTCACTTCATCCAGAGGGTATTGGATAAGGTTAAGGTTAGGGCTCTGTGCAGACCAATCAAGTTCCTCTCGTCCGGTCATCGTCATGCAGAAATTGTAAAGGGCTTTCCCAAAGATTTGTCACAAAATTGTCTATAACAGTGGTTTTCAAAGTGGGGGCCACCAGGGGGCGCCAGGGAGGCCTCAGCAAGTTGGAAGAAAAAAAAAAAGTAAAACAGTAAATATCTTTTTTATATTGTTATGAGTATTGTTATGAAATAGCTTTATAATAATTTGTCGCATATGTGAAAATTACACTTTTAATGCTAATCTTCCTGATTGGCCGGTATCAAACACCGTATTATGGGTTCAATAACACATCCTGCAAAAGGGGGGCCTTGGCCAAAACCTGGTGGTATTTGGGGTGCCTTGTCATGGAACGGTTTGTGAACCCCTGGTCTAGAGTGTCATTGTATGCTGTTGTGGTAAGATTTCCCATCGCTGGAACTAAGGGGCTTAGGGCCAAACCATGACAAACAGATCTAGATCATCGTTAAAGCTCCACCAAAGATTAAAGTATGCCCTACACATATGCATATCTGGAGTTGGCATTCTCCCGGCATCTCCTGCCTGTCTAACTACAAGATGGAGAAGTGATTCATCACACCAGATAACGTGTTTCCACGGCACCAGACGCCAATGGCAACAAGCGTCATGTCACTTCAGCGGACGCGTTGCATATCACCAGGCTTGTGTGCAGCACCCAATGAACAGTTATTCTGCTGACGTTGCTTCCAGAGGCAGTTTGGGAGTTGTGGTGAGCTTTGCAGCCGAGTACAGACAGGTTTTTTGCACTACGTGCCCCAGCACACGGTGGGTCCTGTCCTCTAAGCTTATGTGGGCTTATCACTTCACAGATGAGCTGTTGTCGCTCTTAGACATTTCCGATTGACAAAAACACCTCTTAGAATTAACCGGGGCAGTTTTAGCAGGGAAACTGACTGACCTCTACGATGGTACAACAAAGTGAATTCCTGAGCTCTTTAGAACAAGCAACTCTACTGCTCTTGTTTGCTTAAACAGATTCCAAGGTTTGGTGTTTGATTCAATTTGAACATCAGCAGTAGAGATGATGAAATGCATTTGGCCATGTAGAGTATCTGGGACGTGGGGACAGTGGGCAATATCATTTAACAGGTGAGTGTTTGTTATTTAGACATCACTGTTTTGTGCATTTAGTTGTCGCTTTGTTTAAGCACACTTTCAATTCAGTGTATGTTTTTTCGTGATTCCGGCTCTTGTGCTTGGCCCATTTCCCACCACACCTGAGGGAGATGGTGACACCGCAGATGAACTGTTACACTTTGTACGATCTGCAGAGATGAACTGTGACACTTTGTACGATCTGCAGAGATGAACTGTGACACTTTGTACGATCTGCAGAGATGAACTGTGACAGTTTGTACGATCTGCAGAGATGAACTGTGACACTTTGTACGATCTGCAGAGATGAACTGTGACAGTTTGTACGATCTGCAGAGATGAACTGTGACACTTTGTACGACCTGAATAGATTATTCATGCCACCTATTTATTATGCCAATGTTTATTTTGTCATGCTGTTTATTTTGTCATGCTGTTTATTTTGACATGCTGTTTATTTTGACATGCTGTTTATTTTGACATGCTGTTTATTTTGACATGCTGTTTATTTTGTCATGCTGTTTATTTTGACATGCTGTTTATTTTGACATGCTGTTTATTTTGACATGCTGTTTATTTTGTCATGCTGTTTATTTTGACATGCTGTTTATTTTGACATGCTGTTTATTTTGACATGCTGTTTATTTTGACATGCTGTTTATTTTGACATGCTGTTTATTTTGACATGCTGTTTATTTTGACATGCTGTTTATTTTGACATGCTGTTTATTTTGACATGCTGTTTATTTTGACATGCTGTTTATTTTGACATGCTGTTTATTTTGACATGCTGTTTATTTTGACATGCTGTTTATTTTGACATGCTGTTTATTTTGACATGCTGTTTATTTTGACATGCTGTTTATTTTGACATGCTGTTTATTTTGACATGCTGTTTATTTTGACATGCTGTTTATTTTGACATGCTGTTTATTTTGACATGCTGTTTATTTTGACATGCTGTTTATTTTGACATGCTGTTTATTTTGACATGCTGTTTATTTTGACATGCTGTTTATTTTGACATGCTGTTTATTTTGACATGCTGTTTATTTTGACATGCTGTTTATTTTGACATGCTGTTTATTTTGACATGCTGTTTATTTTGACATGCTGTTTATTTTGACATGCTGTTTATTTTGACATGCTGTTTATTTTGACATGCTGTTTATTTTGACATGCTGTTTATTTTGACATGCTGTTTATTTTGACATGCTGTTTATTTTGACATGCTGTGCCGCAGCAACCAGCCATAAAAATATGAGGAACAGGTTCCGGTTGTTGTCACATGTTTTCATGCTGAAAATAATTTCACTTACAAACAAAAAGTTTAGAACAAAAAAGTGCGTGCATCCCTGTTCTCATTAGCCAAGATGATACATCAGATTAAACAGGAGCTGATGAAAAAGGAGCTGATTAAACAGGAGCTGATTAAACAGTGCTGTTCCGGTATTGGGCTGCAAAAGCTACGGAAAACAAACACATTTTATTGATAGACTTTTTAATGCCCAGAGATACCATAGCAAGATCCCCCACAATCCCTAGAAGCTGTAAATGTCCCAGTTCTCCCACGGACTGCATACTGATCAGACATGTCATACATTGAGCTTGTTTGGGTTTCTCTGGATTGACATGTACAACAACAAGTTCCAGTTCCCGCCAATATCCAGCCACTTAGCATAACCACTGATAAACAACAAGCCATAGGTCTCCATCAACAGCTGGATCAACTACGCAAAGGAGATGCCACACGGAATGGGGCTGTTGCAAATAAATATTCCTCGTCATGTTAAATACATATTCCTCTTCCTTTACCCTGACTATTACTGGCCTCTTCTCATTCTATATTTCTGTCGTTTCCTTAACCCTGACTATTACTGGCCTCTTCTCATTCTATATTTCTGTCGTTTCCTTAACCCTGACTATTACTGGCCTCTTCTCATTCTCTCCCCTCTTATCTACCTCACTTTTTCACAGCTGACAACAACTGTTTGGGGGCAAGCTGGCCTATTTACTTATTTGTACATGTGGATGTCCCTGCTCTGCACTTCTTATCTTGCACATAGAAACTAATCCTTATCTAATAATAGACCAATCCCTCTCTCATTTCTCTCTCTCTCTATCTCTCTTTAACTATCTTGCACTTTCTTTTGTGTTTAGGCTAGTAGTGAATAGGTATAATGTGTTGTGTTAAATGTGTTGTTTGCCAAAAGTATAGTCCATTCCTTGATGACTGTCATTGAGGAACCCGTTCGGAGCGGGCAACAGAACCACTGCTATTATATTAAGGGGTACTGGGATGTCTGAGAGGATTCTGGGTAGGTAAATACATGTTGCATTGTGTTGTTGGATTGTATTGTGTTGTTTGGTGGTACGTGTTTGTATACAGAGTGATGTGATTTTGTGGAGGTTGTGGTGGCACTCTGTGATGACTAGGTGGGCATCAGTTGGTGGAACAGTTGGTGTAGCTCAGTGGACAAATGTAAATATTACTTTGCAAAGATTTCATTTGTCGATTTTTAGGAATTCATTTTTTTATATGAGACTATTAAAATCAATACATTTTATATGAATTAATTATTTATGTAATTCATAACCTAATTTATCATTTAATGTTTTATTATTTTCCCCCCTTGTGCTTGCCTGCTCTTCATGATTGAGAGAGCAGCATTTCAAGCGAACATAACCATCAATTGTTTGATACCTAGTCGCTTGAGTGGCAGATTGAGTGGCATATTGTGTCTCTTACACTACGCTGTTTAACATTGGTCAGTCTTCTTGGCCGGCTTCGCATATTCTTTGTCGCAAAAAATACAAAAATCAGTCTGCCAAGTCCGGAGAATCTGGTGTTCAGAAGCGTCCATGTGATTTGAGACAATGTGCTACCAATGGCACGTTTCAGCGAGGGTAAGGACACTTTCAGCGTATCCAAATATGAAAAGTTACATCAATCGTTGACCGGTTAATCAGACAGGCCTCGGCTTCACCCCAGGGCATAATCACTGTCACATTGTGACTGTGTGACACCGTATTTGAGGAAGCTGCTAGCATAGCACCCCACTAAACTGCATGTGTAATGTTTAACCGAGGACCCCCCCCGCTACACATCTCCTCTTCTGAGCCATATATGCTCTGCTGGGCCTTTTTTGTCATTTAAACACAGATTTGCTGGAATGGACAGTTTTATTGCATATTACCGGAGGTGAATGACTGGCCATGGAGACAATTATGGTGAGGTTGGAGTGTAGATTGACGTATGATTGTGTGCGGAGGTGTTTTATTATCTAGTCAATCACGGGCGCACTCTTTCAATTGACTTTGTAATGGAGGAGATAGAAAACAGCAGCTGCAGGGCATGTTTGGAGAAAACATTGATTTCGAGTCGGTTATTTTCGCTTCTCGTGAATCTTTTGCAAATTAATGTTTCTGTCTGTCTTATCCTCTCTGCATGTCTGTTTGTAGCAAGACTAGAAATTCGGTCTGATTTGACCAAGTCAAAAAAAATGGTTCTTGGAGAAATGGTTAGGAGTTACACATTACAACTACAGGAGAACCCCGAACTCATTTTTGAGGAAGTAGATTTATAAACAGTGCCCGGAACATTTGTGAGTAGGGCCACAATATTTGTATTTGCACACAATCCACAAATGTAAACCATTATTCGTAAACACACAACGTAGAATTCACACCCATATATCTGTGAACACTCAAGATATACATATATAAACATACATAAATATACAGAATCCAACTCACAAACGTGTACCTCAAAATGTAAAACAAATATGCACAAATATTATTCACTCTCTACAAAACATGGCTTGACTTGTGTTCATAGATGAATATTTGTATTATTATATAAACATTTGTCAGCAAGAATGTTTGCGGTACAATTGTGGAATTTGCATTTGCAGATACATTTTCGGGTTGTCAGATAATGCGTTGCTATAGAAAATCGATCCACAAATGTGAGTTGAGAACACCAAGATGTCTAAAGCATACCTAGGTATCCTGAACTTACATTTGTGGATTGGTTTCCCATAGCAACGCAGAATGTTAGAGCCATCAACAAGCTGACAGGGTCCAATATGGCCCCCTATTCATTTGCAATGTCACTGTGGCAGGCACCAATTCATGGCCGCTATCATTATTGTAGCTCCTGTTTCACAAGCCCATTTCCGTCCAAATGTGCACGACATGTGCACTAGCACTGGAGCCTGGTCGAGCCCAGCGTGAGTCGAGCCCAGCGTGAGCCGAGCCCGCTAGACGAGAACGTGCATTCAACCGAAAGCTCCAGTGCCCGTGTCACTTCAGAAGATAAACATGCCTCTTCTACACGACCGGTGGAATAAACAAAATGTTAGTGTTTTTAGTTTTTTTTATAAAATTGAAGCCTGGTAAAACTGTAGTGAAACCAAGGTTGTTCAACTATGTTTCCTATAATCAAATAATCAATCCACATCTAAGGACTATAAGCAACTCACATTAGTTGATTCCTTAACTATGTGATTTATTGTCAACCAGGCACAGAGGAAGAGGCTCACTTCTTAACCTGTCCAATCTCTCAGAGGATAAAAGGCGGATCAATACATCCTTGTTTTGGCTGATGTGCCACACAACAGAAGGAAATAACATTTTAATGCATAGACCTGAAAAGTTTAATTAGAATGTTATAAATCAGGAAATGGTCTTCATGCAGTTTGTGTTGAAGAATTTTCACAGGATGCTACATTATACTGAAGTAACTTAAAGGTACAATAATTCATATATTTCGCTCCTACTGAAGTAACTTAAAGATACAATAATTCATATATTTACCTCCTACTGAAGTAACTTAAAGGTACAATAATTCATATATTTACCTCCTACTGAAGTAACTTAAAGGTGCAATAATTAATATATTCCCCTCCTATCTACTGTGTGCATAAAACTAAAGCGTGCGTGGGACTTAAGCCGGGTCTGTAGAGGTGTGACAGAGTGAAAATAAAACAGAGTTTTCATCAGTTGTGTGTCTATATCGCTCAGTCAGGTGTCGGACACAGTCAAGCATATCACTCCGCCAGGTACTAGATAAAAAATAAGTCATTCGCCACAATATGTTTGGGTGAAACCGTTTAAGGTATAAAAAGGGTGCGACAGAAATGTGATATATCTTCAATTAAGTGTTGGGCGTGACCAGTATCTTGGGTTTGGTTCTACCTGCGCCTCATTTGTTGAGGAACACTCTGAGGTGACACCACGGATGCAGATTCAACAATTCAATTCTAAATATATCTATATTTCATGATTTGCTTTGTTTGTTAGATGATATGTATTGAGGGGTCGTGGTTCACGTGTGAATTTCATGTTGTGAAGTCACAGATCATGGTATGTATGTGTCAGTTGTCCTGTGAATTCCCAGATCATGGTATATATTTGTCAGTTGTCCTGTGAATTCACAGATCATGGTATATATTTGTCAGTTGTTCTGTGAATTCACAGATCATGGTATACATTTGTCAGTTGTCTCCTGTGAATTCACAGATCATGGTATATATTTGTCAGTTGTCCTGTGAATTCACAGATCATGGTACACATGTGTCAGTTGTCTCCTGTGCATTCACAGATCATGGTATACATGGTATATTAGAATAAAATATAAACACTACAGAAACACAACACCTGTAAAGGTGTCCTGAGCCTTCAATCTCTCAGTCTGGTTTAGTACAAATAACATGAATCGAGGGGAAGACTGCTGACTTGACAGTCGTCCAGAAGACACTCATTGACACAGGGATGGAAAGCCACAGAAGGTCATTCTGAAAGGGCTGGCTGTTGGCAGTGTGCTGTATCAAAGTGTATTCATGGAAAGTTCACTGGAAGGGAAAAGTCTGGTTGGATAAGTTGCACAGTGCCACAGGCAGGTTGGCTTCATGACACGCCCGCATGTATGCAGTAATTTGTTCAAAAGGGGCCACGGCCAAGTATTGAGTGCATGAAATACATATAACAAAACACAACAAAATAACAAACTCTTCAGAAGGTTGACATTTCTTTATTATAATTTTTATTCTTATATTTTGAGATAATGGATTTTTGATTTTCACAAGCTGTAAGCCATCGAGATTTAAAAAAAAAACAAGTGAAATTTCTATGCGTAATGATTCTAGAAGCTATGAAGGTGTCACTTAAATTACGTAACACACAGATTGGACTGATCTTCATTTGAGTTTTAAGTAATAGGTAAAATATTTTAAAAAGTCTAAACAGAACATCCAAAGGGCCTTAATGAGGGCTCTGCTTCGTGGAGTTATTTCACAAAATCTGTAGAATTGTGCATTAGGCAAATTTTTGACCACTTTCTTTGCATGGAGAGATCAATGAAAGACCGGTAGGAAATTGTATGCTGTGCCTGTGAACACACCCGTGCTATAATAATGTGTGTTACAAAAAGACAGCAGATGGAACAGCAATAAGACACGACTGGGCTCAAACTGCCCCCCCCCCCCACCCTGCCACTAGGTTGACAGGGGGTCCTGACAAATTTGGTGACCCTGGAGTTGCCTGGAGGATCTTTAGAAGTCAGGTCCCTCCTTCTTCAGAGCCTTGTAGTTTGTGTTGATGGCCACAAACTGCGATGGAACAGAATACATTTAAATGTACTTTGCTTAAATTAAATTAATCAGCATGTCTTAAGGAGAGAAACACAGAATGACTGTTCACTCACACACACACTTTAGTGTGTATTACTGTTACAAGATTGCATTTTTTCAACATCCTCAAACTGCCAATCAGGACTGTTTCTTTTGGCAGATGTCATATGCAATGTGTGTGTGTGTGTGTGTGTGTGTGGGTGTGTGTGTATATGTGTGTGTATATGTGTGTGTGTCTGCATGTGTGAGTGTAACAGACAGGGCTACAGAGTCTCCTAACCAACCGTGAAAGATGACACGTTTTTTGTGTCACCACCGATTATTTTATCCCTCTGTATTTTTCTTGATTGGTCGACTGTCAATCCCATCTCCTTCTTTCCCCTCCTCTCCCACCCCCCACCCCACCTTCTCTTGACTCCATCTCTTTTCCTCCTTCCTTTCTACATCTCCAACCACCCTCCTCGCCTCCTCCTCTACTCCCGTCATCCCACCCCCCTCTCCCCCTCTCCCCTTCTCCCCCTCTCCTCTACACTCCTCACACAATCCTCTTTTCATTTCTGTTACTCTGATAGACTACAGTGGAATGTGGATGTGAGACCTTTGTCCGCTCTCGGAGAATTAAACATGGCAAGTGTTGTGACCTTTCATCCGGCATGACTCACAACGTGCGTGGCAACCACAAACACACACACACACACACGCGTACACACATACACACGTACACACACAGGTACACACACAGGTACACACACATATTCTCGCACATAAAGATGTGTCCTTGATGAACCCACACTAACACTTAGTTATAACAAACAGCCAGACACTCCAGGGGGGATTTATTTATTCTTTCTCTTGCTTATTATGGTCATTATGATTTCTGAGCTGATGCTCGTTATTCAAAGCAGGCAACTAGTCATGGAACTAGTCTGTTTTGTTATTTGTGGAGAGTGGAAATGCTTCAATTTGTCATGAGAATACATTATTGAAGATCTGGAGCTTCAATGTCTGGGTTGCTTTGGGCGTAAAGGTTTTACATGTCGTGATGGATTTGGCTATGGCCAGTCGACCAAACGTCCCATAGGGTCAAAAGTACAATATATTGAATAGGGTGTAATGCGGTACACAGGACAGGACATAGATGCCTTTATTTATAAAAAGGCTTAATTTAAGATGCATAATTATGTGTGCCACTCTGTGAAGACTGAATAGACTGGTGGGTATTTACTTTGTACTGATAGTCTGGTCCGTATGTGTTCCAAGGCTCTGGGTTGCTCTTTTTGTTCCAGCTAGAGAAAGTAGAGAGGGATGGAGATTAAAAAAGAGAGGGTGACAGTGTGAGGACGAGGAACGGGGAAAGACAGAGAGAAAGAGTAGAACAAGAGAGAGGTTTAGACCCAGAAGTTGGCAAACGTCCTCCTGTCGTTACAGTAACAAAGCCTGATTGTCACTGTTCTGTGCAGCCAAACAAAGACACACTCTTTAGTCGGGGCAAAGACGACCAAGCCAGGCGTGACTGTTTGCTCACTGTTATGTTCTCTATAAAGGAAGACTGCCAGTGAAGTCGAACACAAAGACAGACAAGCTAATGACCAGGCCAGTACGGCCCAATTAGGAACAAAGAGATTTTACTACAACAAAAATATACACAAAAATGTTCACATTTTAGGATTGATCACTGATTATTCGTAAAATGTTTATACAGTTTAAAATAATCTATATATTCATATTCATCCAAGATGCAGGAGAACAACTGCTGGACAAAATGTACAGGTAACACACATCTCCGTGTTCAACCCTTATAGAAATGACCAATGAAGGTGTGTAGATGGTCCTACCTGACGTGGGGTCCCTTGGCCAGACGGATCAGATAGCAGGAAGCCCCGGACATCCCTAGTATCAGAAAGAAGATCTGAGGGATGAGCTGAACGGAGGAAGGACACAGGGAGATAGGGACAGAGGACAGAGACATGGATATTAGAGTAGTGGGCACTCATTGGTGTGTGTACGTATTGTGTGTGTTGTTTTCCATCTGTCATACGCTATCTCGTAAAAGTAACACACACACACACACACACACACACACACACAGTATTTGGTTATTATTCCCTTACTCTCCCTGCCCTCGTACATATGTATGAGCCAAAGGGCCGTGTGAGGCGTGAGTCTGTCAGCCCTGGGTTAGGCAGGCAAGGACACTGCCAGGGTGGGAGAGAGATCACGGCATGGTTCTGTGTACTGTGCCAGCCTCTCTCTATCACACACACACACACACACACACTGAGCTCCTCCCTGCATGCTTCTGCCTTGGCCGTCTGTCAACATGAGTGACAGGATAAGACAGGGCAGACTTCCGGGACAGCAGGGTGACGACGACAGGAATTAAAATAGAAAACGCACATTAAGGGATAGATGTGATGTTCAAAACGGCCAATTAAATTGCAGAAGCAGGTTTGAGAGCGAGGGAAAGTCGGATATAGAAAGAGAGATGGCGAGAGGGGGACAGAAAGAGCAACACGGAGAGTGATAGAGACTGAGAGAATCTGGGAGGGAAAGACAGAAATAATCTGAGAGAAAAATACAGAGTTTGAGTGTGATTCAATTCCTTCATTATATTGTGATCTGAATATTATAATTAGACTGCCAGATTTGTCCTTTCTGCCTCCTGTTTTGTGTCAGAACATGACAGGCTACTTGTGGTTCCAGCCAGCTGCCGGTAAAAACAGTTGTCTACCGAGTAAACCACACTTGAATGAAAAAAGCGATCTGTTGAGGTCTGTGATGTTTTCTTATTCCAAGCTAATACCATATATTTTTTTACCATGTTGACTGAGAACAATTCTTCTTGTTTCAAGCAGTGAGCTAGCAGCAAACATGGTCATGTATGGAAATGCCTTGCTCTGGGGCAACAACTCTCCTTCAGTCATTCACCTCATTTCTACATAAGGGGGTCATGCATACATGAGTAGATTACCTAAGGATGAATACCTTTTTTAAGCCCAGGCAGGTGTAGATCTAACTGGGAGCCCCACCTACCAGCCCACCTGGTGCCCGCCTCCTGGACTTTTATTTATATACATTACCTCATGGCCTCGCTGATTGGTTCAAGGATTTACTCTAGCAAACTTTCAGGTAATGTTCAGATGCTTTGACTGTTAGACTACCTACCTTTTTGTTGTAAATTTGTACATTTTAATTCTTTTTTTTAGTAGGCCTAAATTAATGTCCTAATTATAAAGCCTATAAACAAATGAATGATGCATTTTCGAAGTGGGTGAATAATTAGACAGTATTTGGAAAAGGAATCTCAAGTGATATAATTTCTTTCACTAGACGGTCGTATAACACAAACACATTAGTTCTGAAATCAGTGAACGTAGTAACAAGATCAGATGTGATTGGTCAACAAACAAATTAGTGGATGATCACAGCTTTAGAGACTCATTCGTCCCACCAAGTCAGCGACTACAGTATCGCTACACCTTTTTTGCAATCGTCATGTTAACTGGGCCTAGTTGACTGTAAAAATAAGTTTTATGAAATATTTGTTTGTAAATGTCCTAAAACTCAATTAAATGTTTGAATGGTGCGTCCAGCCTAATGCAATTCCGTGATACAACGACAGCTAGTTTAATAGGAATTACAAGTGTAGAACTTAGACCTGGTAACAGTGCAACGTTTCCCTGCCTTACGTCACGTAAAGCCGACTTACGTGACACAGAGCACTTCTTTGTGTGAGCTTGGTTACATTTTGTTATTGCAATTATGTTTGCGGACTGCCAAGTCAACCCACCTATCTGAAAATGTGGGTCACTCGCAGCTTGATTTCCTACTTTGTGGCAACACTATAAATAAAACACTAGAACTGCTTCTGTGTAGATATGTTTTACCTTATTTGTGCCATAGTGGGACCTTTTGAAATTCATATTACTGTTATCTTGGCACACACATCACGGTGTTATCTTTGCCATCAAAGTGAAGCAACAAGGTACCAACAGGGAATTAACATAGTTTCACATTACAATGAAAGCAGTGCCATATTTTAACATGTTATGATGGGGTATTTAGCCAATCAGGTGATGTATTGATGTATGCAAAACCCCTACTTAGTCTTTGGTCAGGATAGTTGTAAGGAAATGGGACGATTATGCACATGATCCAACTTGTGTTTTGAGAGTCAAGAGAGAGCTGTGCTATTAGGATACACAATGACTAACAGTCAGAGAGAGAAAGAGTGAATTAGCAAAAAGTGGAAATACAGATTTAGATGTAGCAAGAAAGAGAAAGACAAAGCATGCGAGAGAGCAAGGGAATGACAACACAACAATTCTGCCCTACTTTAACATTCACTGGGATTTTGAAATGGTTAGCAGTGTTTGGAATAGTTTATTCCCTACTCCACTATTTATGAGCCGTTAATTAGATACACATTCACTTAGATTTCAGATGTTCTTTCTACTTATTCTGTTCACACAGAGTGTGAAGTGACAGTATAAACAACACACAATGCAAAGTTCTCATGAAACACAATTGAAGGAATAGCGACAAGTCAAAAGAAAGTTTGTTCATACCTGTGACAACAATTTTCTGTCCAGGTTGAGGCACATAGCCACGGACCAGACCACAAAAATAAGTGGATTATTATCAGAGATGTTGCAACTAAATAACTAATGTACAATCCCTAAAATCAACCTTCAAACTAATCTTACTCCATGGGAAAAAAACTATTAACTTGCACCTCTGACTTTGACTGACAGTATTAAAATGTGTGCAAAAAAATTATACTGACTTTAAGGGGCAAAAATTCACTTACCCCTGGATGCTTCCTAGCGTGAGAAATCATTGTCCTAATCGGCATGTTGTACACTGTTCCCAAAAAAATGACATGCAAAAATTAAATGACAACAAACTTGCATGCAAAAATGTAAAATGCTAACTCAAATGTGCGCTACTGTGTCCATCTGGAAACAGCCATCTTATGAAAAGTACACTCGTGTCTGTTCAGAAAGTGCAAGAGTGCAGGACACAGAGCGGACCTGTTGCAGCCTTTCTCGCTCTCTGGAGACAGGTTGGGGTATAGAGCCACATGCAGGGAGGGAGTGTGCTGAGGTGGAATGAGTTAGCTAAACCCAGTTAGTCACACACCAACAAGACCTGGCTCCAAATAGTATTCGCAAATGTTTTAACAGTTGCTTTAGCCTGCCTGTTGAGTCAGAATATCCTTAATAGTACCCAGTGTACAAACACTAATTGCAGTGCAAACATAGCAAATGTAGCACACTTTTCTCTTATACATATACACCATATGGCCAGAAGTATGTGGACACTCGACCATCACACCTATACGACGTTGTGGGACATTTAGAGTGTCTCTGGGAATTTGTGCCCATTCAGCCAGAGGAGCATTTTTGAGGTCAGCCACTGATGCTGGAGATGAAGTCTTGGCTCGCAATCACTGTTCCAATTCATCCCAAAGGTGTTTAATTGGGTTGAGGTCATGGCTCTGTGCAGTACACTTGAGTTCTACCGCTACAACCTTGTCGCGTTTGTGCATAGAACCGGAAGGGGCCTTCGCTGAACTGTTGCCACAATGGGATTTTTACCCATTATTGAAATGTTCTGTAACGTCATTCGCATGCCAGAAAAAAACTAAATATTTGTAGCGAGTCATAGATAGATTGTAACATAGTCTTGTGTTCAATTTGTCTGTTAGCCCAGGGATTAGGAGTCAAATATGAAACCGGGGCTACGAACAAATGCCGGTCTATATACTAAATATATAATATAAGTGTTGTACTTGTCCAAGCCACAAAAAACAAAAAATAATTTAAAAGATATTTCCTACTTCTTTAAGGAGCTGCTTTGAACTACACACCCACCTAGTTTGGCTGGACATTAGTCCTGTTTTTTTTAGTTTGGTAAAGAATCTGACTAGATTAATTCCTTAGTTGACACGGTTAAAAAAAATATGTTGTTCTGTTTCTGTACCAGGCAGTTTACTCAAATTGATCATCAGCCGCCAGGATATGTTCAGTATGTAATGAGGTTGGGCCTAGCGTGCAATAAATACTACATCTTTCTCCAAATAATTTCCTTAACTTCCATAACCTCTATCAAATGTTAACCCTGGTGTCCTGACTCTTTCTGATCACTTATGATCCCATGGCAGTTTAATGAAGTAAGAGTGTTAACACAGGTGATCTGACTAAAATTATTATCTCACCCTAAACGTCACCCGATCTCTGTACCTGTTAACTGTCTTCAACCTCCTCTCACTTTGCCACGCCCCTATTTGCACCTGAACTGCTGTCATACCTGTTTACATTGTTGAATCACTCATTTTGCTTAGATATGCTCAATTGCTCTTTCCCCATAACCTCATATCATATAATCCCTTGCATCCAACTGACATACCTGCTAGAGACACTTTAATCTTTCTACCTGCTAGACACACTTTAATCTTTCTACCTGCTAGACACACTTTAATCTTTCTACCTGCTAGACACACTTTAATCTTTCTACCTGCTAGACACACTTTAATCTTTCTACCTGCTAGACACACTTTAATCTTTCTACCTGCTAGACACACTTTAATCTTTCTACCTGCTAGACACACTTTAATCTTTCTACCTGCTAGACACACTTTAATCTTTCTACCTGCTAGCCACACTTTAATCTTTCTACCTGCTAGACACACTATAATCTTTCTACCTGCTAGACACTCTTTAATCTTTGTACATCCTGTATTTAGATACTCATTGTATTTTTTATATATTTGTTATTCACCTTATTTTGGCCAGGTCGCCGTTGCAAAAGAGAATTTGTTCTCAATCGGCCTAACTTAAAAAGTTGCAACTTAATCCTCCCCCATTACAATATTTATTTATATATATATTTATGTATGTGGATAAGATTGTTAGACCCAATAAAATAATAACGTATGTGGATAAGAACGTTAGCCTCATTCCCATAATAATCTATGTGAATTTGAGCGTTAGCCTCATTAGATTGATAATGTATGTGGATAAGTGCGTTAGCTTCATTACATTGATAATGTATGTGGATAAGTGGGTTAGCTTCATTACATTGATAATGTATGTGGATAAGTGCGTTAGCTTCATTACATTGATAATGTATGTGGATAAGTGCGTTAGCTTCATTACATTGATAATGTATGTGGATAAGTGCGTTAGCTTCATTACATTGATAATGTATGTGGATAAGTGCGTTAGGTTCATTACATTGATAATTTATGTGGATAGGAGCGTTAGCTTCATTACATTGATAATGTATGTGGATAAGTGCGTTAGGTTCATTACATTGATAATTTATGTGGATAGGAGCGTTAGCTCCATTACAATAGAAATGCATGTAGATACAAGCGTTAGCCTCATTCCTATAATAATGTATCCCAATAGGAGCGTTAGCTTCATTACTTTGATAATGTATGTATCATTACAATGATAATGATAGTGTAATGAGGCGTGATAATGAATGTTAGGCTTGTAAGCAGGGTCTGAAGTTTAAATCCCCAAAAGGAAAAGGTCGGTGCGTGTGTGTGTGTGTGTGTGTGTGTGTACATGTGTGTGTGTGTGCATGTGGCGTGGGGGTTCAACTACAGTAGTCTTACAATAGGTGTCACAAGCGAGGCAGATAATTGCACAGATTTGTTGAGCGTTGCATTTGGAAGTTAATTACAATGCTGGTGTTAAGGAACGTAAAGGTCTGCAATCGCTGCATTACTGGCCAATCAATGACTATTATCAACGTTGGGTCAAATGTCATCATATCTCAAGGGAACAGAACTTCTCTAAACAGCAGAACCCAACCGGACCAAGACAGAGACAATCTGTTATGTAATTAGCCACAGTTTGTTCATTTCCTGGACATTTTGGCCAATTATGTACTAAGAGCTATACTGTGTTTTTAAATATGTTTTAGTCTAAACTGTTTAAGCCTCTGCCTGTGCCTGTGAGTACTTGTTTATTAGTATAATTTTTGGTAGTGGTAGTGGCATTAGTACTCACCGTATTTTTATATTTTAAAATGTATCCGCTTAGTGCCTTACTTATGCTGCTCAACAGAACCATATATACCTCATCCTGTTTTACTGAACCAGCATTGCCTTTTGTGTCTTATTGTGTCTAAATTTGTAATCTTTGCACTTGTGTCTAAATTTGTAATCTTTGCACTCGTGTTTTATGTGTACTGTAATCTGTATGTTGTATGTCGTCTTGCACATTTCTCGCCTTATCTTGGCCAGGTCGCCGTTGTAAATGAGAATTTGTTCTCAATCGGCCTACCTGGTTAAAGAAAGGTAAAATAAAAATAAATAAATAAAAGTAGTAGTATTGTTAGCAGTGGCATTAGTAGAGTTAGCAGGAGCATTAGTAGTATGGTTAGCATATCATTAGTAGCAGTAGTGTTAGCAGTAGAATTAGTAGTGGTAGTATTAGCAGTAGCATTCGTAGTAGTATAGTTAGCAGGAGCATTAGTAATAGTAGTGTTAGCAGTAGCATTAGTAATAGTAGTGTTAGCAGTAGCATTAGTACTTGTAGTGTTAGCAGTGGCATTAGTAGTAGTGGTGTTAGCAGCAGCATTAGTAATAGTAGTGTTAGCAGCATTAGTACTAGTAGTGTTAACAGTGGCATTAGTAATAGTAGTGTTAGCAGCATTAGTACTAGTAGTGTTAACAGTAGCATTAGTAATAGTAGTGTTAGCAGTAGTAGTAGTAGTTTTGTTAAAAGTAGCATTGGTAGTAGTAGTGTTAGCAGTAGCATTAGTACTAGAGTTAGCAGTAGCATAGCAGCAGCCGATGGCAATCGACATTTCGGTTATGCCACCCCCCCCCCCTCATTGTAATACACTTTACTTTTTAATATCTAATGTCTATGTCTAATGTTATCTAGATAAAATGTCCACAACCTTTACATATTTCTAAGGTACCATATTGTCACACTGCTGTAACAGCTCAATAGGATGGCCACGCACAAATAGACAGAATACCAGCAGGCTGCTTCTTCCCTAAAATGTTAAATTAAATTAAAAGCAGTCTACAGGGTATGGCACGGTATTGCAGGAAGGAAAAATATGGGCATGTGGGGAAAATGACAAAACCAAACATGACTGAAAACGGTTTCTGTCGGCAAGGACGTCTATAACCCCCTTGTGGCTTGTTTGATACAGCATGCTTGCAAACGTCAGGATTGTGAGTTTGACCGCCACAGTGATGGGGAGACATTATGAACATTTTTGCACTCACTAGTGAGTCAAAGTTGTTAAGGCTATCTTCTAATTGACGTAAATACAAAGTAAACATGCCTCTAGGGCACAATAATGGGTATTATTCTGGCCCACCGCAGTTTCAATAAAAAAAACTATCTATCTATCTTTACCACATAAGCATCTAATTCTACAAAATATATGTTATTGTTTAAATATATTTAAAATATATTCTACCTGTTCTTCAATATCCAATATCTGCCCGATTATATATAAGACATGGCAAAAAACACTATAGAATCTATGTAGTAGCAAGTTCTAAATCCGGAACATAGATGCACATCATCGTGATTCTGATATGCCCTGCCCAGAAAAATCAATGCGAGTTTATATAAAGAAGTTGTATTTGACATTTCTCAGGAGAACAATATGCTATTTATTTTACCTCATGGCAACGGTAATGGCCGCCATCTTTCATCACGTAGCGAGGAATCGAGGATAGAGAGATTGATGACGGCCAGGAAAGAAGGTGTTCAACAAAAGACTGCGGGAAAATGAGATGCATTACGAGAGCGGGGAAAAAAGTCAATACGTTTAGCCTCTTTTACATCAGTCTCAGGCATCCGCCATTGTACCCCAAAGGATTGTTCTTTCAGTGTTCAAAAGAAGAATCCGAGTGCAATATCTGTCCGGCACATTTAAATGTTTTCCATTTCTGATTAAGTTAACAGGAAGAGTGCTGCTGATGAGATTTCTCTGTTAGAATGGATAAGGAAGACACAACTGCACGCGCACTCAAACACACACACACACAATCACAAAGCGTGCTCGCAGACACACACACACATGCACACACACTATCACACACAAACACACACACACAATCACAAAGCGTGCTCGCAGACACACACACACACACACACACACAAACACACACACACACACACACACAATCACAAAGCGTGCTCGCAGACACACACACACACACACACACACACAAAAACACACACACACACAATCACAAAGAGTGCTCGCAGACACACACGGACTGATGATACTCCTCACACACACACACACACACACACACACACACACACAGGTGTTCACACTCCACTCGGTGACCAACGTTGTCTACCACTGGAAGGTTATGCCAGCCTCCAGCAGAGGCCTAGAGCCACTGATATCTCCCAACTGACATCTCCCAGCCACTGATATCTCCCAACTGACATCTCCCAGCCACTGATATCTCCCAACTGACATCTCCCAGCCACTGATATCTCCCAACTGACATCTCCCAGCCACTGATATCTCCCAACTGACATCTCCCAGCCACTGATATCTCCCAACTGACATCTCCCAGCCACTGATATCTCCCAACTGACATCTCCCAGCCACTGATATCTCCCAACTGACATCTCCCAGCCACTGATATCTCCCAACTGACATCTCCCAGCCACTGATATCTCCCAACTGACATCTCCCAGCCACTGATATCTCCCAACTGACATCTCCCAGCCACTGATATCTCCCAACTGACATCTCCCAGCCACTGATATCTCCCAACTGACATCTCCCAGCCACTGATATCTCCCAACTGACATCTCCCAGCCACTGATATCTCCCAACCCTGATAAATATTTTCTAATAGGCTGATTTAGCTGCCGGCTGCTAAGAGGAGAGAGGAAACAAGTTTAATTTAATTTAATGTGTGTTCTGAGAATGACACCCTATCCCATAAATTGTGCACCCAGTAGTAGTGCATTATTTGGAGAATGGGGTTTATTTTGGGGTGCACTCAGGCTCAGCGACACTGGCTGCGGGAATACAGTCTTCTCATTTCAACAAACTGGGACTGGAGCCACTGTACTGACCCTGGCTATGATCCCATCTGGTTCCTTGACAAGCAATGATGCAGCTTCGACTGCTTGTGGTTCCTCTGCGGCCTTGGTTATGTTGTCCAATGGAAACGGACTGGTACAGATTTGCCAGGGGCTACAAAGCAACGTAAAGTGCCATTTGAGAATATTCTGACCCCTTTACTTTTCCCCATAAAATAACAATTCTGTGCCATCTATAGCCACACTATGCCGCTACATTCCAATGCGAAAACACACTTTTTTGACACGTGCCAATTTGTTGAAATTCTATTACTTTATTTATATCGAGAAATTGACCCAAAAGTCTCTTTTGCAGCTGGGCCCTGTATTAAAACATACAAACAACAACACTTACAAACAGAAGAATAGAAAAAATCACAATTAACAATAAAACGTTAATTTATCTGATATTTGTCTAGGTAAGAACGTCAGGAGGTCAACCTGAGCTCATAGAAATTGTTTTTAGAGCTCAGAGACAGTATTCTGTCGAGTCTCAGATCTGGGGAATGATATCAAACCACTTTTGCAGGACTGATAGACCTCAAGAACACAGTGGCTTTCCATCAATTTTCAATAGAAAACATTTGGAACCATCAACACTTTTCCTAGAGCAATCAGAGAAGAACCCAACGGTCATTCTGACAGAAGCAAACAAACAATAACCCTCAGCAAACCTCCAAGACAATGCAGGAGAGATTTCTGAGGAAGTCCTTAAGTAGCCAAATCCTGAACTGGAAGCTGTAAAGTCAAATGTGTCAACTGAGCCACATTCAACCCTTATTATATATTATAACCTGTATATTATTATTTCATCATTGTATTTGCTCCTTGCGAAGGCTGTCATTATAATTAAATAACTCTCATTACTGCTATAAGCATTGGCAAAATAGGCAGATTTTTTTTTCAGCATCTGATGCAACACAATTTGTTTTTTACGTAGCTTATACTCATTTACACACTGAAGACACTGAAGAGATGGCAGATTTTCTTTCTTTTGGAAAAACCACAATGTAATAAGCCTGAATAACCAAAAGAAACTGTGTCCAACTTATTTATCCGGGCAACAAGAGTGAATTCAATTTGTTTTTCTACTTCAGCCTGAGCGACACAGTGCTGGGGATGTTGTTAAATATATATTATTATTTATAGAACATTGAAACAACGTGCACAGAATTCGAAAGATAATTCAATACCTAAAAGCACTTGGTAGCTTGTATTATTTAGAATATTTGTAGACTTGCCGTTTTTATCGTTTGCTTGAGCACATTTTTCGGATCAGAAAATACTGTGAAGGCAAAAATTATTTGATCCCCTGCGGATTTTGTATGTTTGCCCACCGACAAAGACACAATCAGTCTGTAATTTTAATGGTAGGTTTATTGGTGAGAGAATAACAGTGAGAGAATGACAACAACAAAATCCAAAATAACACATTACAAAAGAGTTTAAATTGATTTGCATTTTACAAAATAAGTATTGACCCGTTTGCAAAACATGACTTAGTAACTGGTGGGAACCCTTGTTGGCAATCACAGAGGTCAGTCGTTTCTTGTAGTTGGCCACCAGATTTATACACATCTCAGGAGCGATTTTGCAAAATCATAATGTTTCCACCTCTATGTTTGACAGTGGGGGTGATGTTCTTGAGGTCATAAACAGGGGTCATAGGCAGGGGTTTTTCTTTTTGCAAATAATGTCACCAACTCTTGTCACCTTCTCACTCATATGATATATTATAGCATTGCACAACCTGCATTGCAACGTACCTATTGTCATTCTTGTTTTTACAACTGATGCCACACTTGATCTACTGATTTAAGGGTAGACTCGTACATAGCCTCGCTCATAAGGAATGTTTGACAAAGTGCTCAATTATTGTGGCACAAATTTCATCTGATACATTACACGTTTTGTTTTCCACTTTGAGCTACTCGTCCACAATGAACCTCTCTTCCTCCTCTTGTCTCGGAACCTGCCCTTGGGCATAACATTTACATATCATTTGCATTGTGTGAAATTAATGAGAAATGACCTGTTTTGCCCATCAGGCTATGATGATCAACTGGAATCCAGTTTCATTAAAGTGTAACGTTTGTAGACATGGAGGCAGGACACAAGCGCGGCGTGAACAATGGAAATAAAAATGAAATAAAAATGAAACACAAACGCAAGAACTAAGAAACAAAATTAAAAACAAACGCTACATGAACAACGACGAACAGGATACATGAGGCTGGCAAGAATTTAAATAGAGTCCGTGATCAGGGAAAGCAGTTGTGTGCAATACAAAACTAAACAGAGGTCCATGATGAAATGAAGTGCCAGCACTTGACAGAATGTATCTTAACAATTAAGAAAAACTGAAAAATTAGGGTAAGCTAGTAAGCTTAGTATAAGTAAAAAAATGTAATTAAGAAATACTATTAAGAACTACTCTCCATTGATATTTTCTTAAGAACATGATTTGTCTAACAGGATTCCATTTTTAAATAATGTCAAACAGAGTAAAATGTACGTCCTTTGAGATAACCAGATATTTGTCACTCCATTACTTACTAACTTATTTAAAACAACTTTTCAACGATATACATTTATTGAGAGTTGCACCTGTACTGTATTTACCAATGGAAGCAGTAAAATGAATTCAGAAGTGTACAGGGTGCCAGGGCCAAAGGTTGTCTGTGCGAACTACGGAGGTGAACTGCTCCTTGAGTAGAGGAGTGCATCAGCACTCCATGGGAGCTGTCGTGCACCTCCTTTAAGGAGTACGATAAGAGGGGCTGCAATTGAGGTGAAGCTCCAGATGAACCGTCGATAGAAATTGGAACCACAGGTAACTGTGCTCTAACTGTGCTGTGCTCTAACTGTGCTGTGGACCAGCCATGACCTGAGTGCACTGACTTTATGATCCTCCATTGCCACTCTAGTGGGGGTAATCCGGTATCCAAGGCGGCAGCAGTTTGATGAAATTGGCACATCTCAGTCCCAGGGCCAATGAGAGGTTCCTGGATTCAAATCCCAAAGGATAACATGTACGGGGGCATTGTGCCACAGGAGCCCAGCGGGGAGAATGGCGGATGATGCAAAAACCCAGTAACACATAGACAGTCAGCAGTTCGAGCACGAGACGCTAAATCCCTACTCTGTCGGTTCGAGCCCCACCGAAAGTGCACATGACTTTGTAAACATTAGTTTCTGGATTAAAACCCCACTACTGCCTATGCATATATAGTATGTTTATTTCTTGTGTCTTCTGACATATGTAAACAGTACAGTAGCTAGGCATATGGAGGTATGAAAACACATACTGTACAAGACAAGCCTAAGCACTAGGCGAGTCTCGAACTCGAAACCTAGCAATTGCGCTACAAGAAACAACTCTGCTCCAGGTGAGGCTCAAACTCACAATCTCATGTCGGTTCGAGCCCCGCGTTGAGGGATGGTTGTACCGAAAGTGCACATTGTTTCATAAACATAGGCCCATACCAATGTCCACACTCACAGACTCACGTCTGTATGGGTCAAGGCTGTCCCACCGTGAACTCGTCAAGTGTGCGAGGGATCTCTGGCAGACATGTTCAGCACTTTATGCACCCTTTCCGTAAGTCCGTATTTACGCAAACTTTGTCAGAGTACAATTTTTTTATTTCTTGTGTCTACTGACATATGTGAACAGTACAGGAGCTAGTTGGGGCCAGAGCCGGCCCTAGCCCATTGGCTGCCCTAGGCGATACTAAGATTTGCGCCCACCACCTACCACCCTCCACCCAGGGCCACTTTGAACCACATCCATTCCATGTTATCATTCTAAAAGAAATTACAGGTACACTATGTTGTATGTATTATACTGTACATTTATATTTAATAAATGTACTACAGGCAATATGCGTTGTTTTAGTAACTCTGACACTTGAACAAGCTATCTGGCTTTATGTGCCCCTTGTTACATTCTGCGCTTTCCCTGCCAAATAAATACAAATAAGATTTAAAAGATAAATTCAGTGGCGCCGCCCCCCTTAAGCCACAAAAAATAAAAATACATTAGAAAAATTAATAATTTATACATTAAATTAATTAATAATAATAATGATAAAAACATCAGTATGTCAATATTTGTGTGTTTTAAATATGGAATGCACCCAGTAATATGTGTAAAATATGATAGTAAATCATATTGTCAACCTTTCCTCTTCCTGTCTGAATGCCTCGTCACAGCTCTAGGGCGATAGAGAAAGCGCCCCAAGAAGGCGGGTCTATGTAGCAGTTAAGCCAATTGCTAATTTAAGATATTAATGAATGACACAACATTTAGCCAATCAGCGTTCCTAAATCGAATCCAAGAAGTGTGCATTTTTCTGCGCCCCAAGCTCGTCCCTGATAAAATAAGGACCGGGCTATAGGGGCGCTATTTATACTAGACAACAACAAGACCCAACCCTAACTCGTTGGAATCTCTCTTCCACCGAAGTCAAATCGTGACAAGTGTCGTTTTTGGATTACAGAAAACATGCATAACAGAAAACATGCCTGACAACTACAGAGCAGAGTTCCCAACAACCTTTGCAATTCAAAGTCAGACTTACTCAAACTACAAATCTGCCAACACACTTAAATGCGCGCAAAACCCTGTGGAGCTAACCAAAACATCACCTTGTCAGCTAAAGTTAAAGTTACCTAGCATACCGGTGTTGATAGGCTAGCACACGCTGCAAATAAACGTTATACTCGCGTAGTCCGTTTGCTTTGTAATAACGATTATAGAAGTGAATAGAGACCTACCCAGCGTTGCATGAACAGTGTTGTTCCTTGATATATTGTTAGTCCCAGCCTCCATCTCGATTAGTAGGATATGCGGTGGTTCATTTTTTGACTGACCGGTATGCTTTTGTCTCTTTGGATGCCTTGTTCCTTGCGTTTCACCTGTATGTCTTGAATATAGCCTTCGAATGCATATTTCAGCCCCTTTTGCCTACTTCTATCGGACACTTTATTTGGTGCTTTATTAAGGTTTGATACAATTTCAGCAGGAAGAGCTGTCACAGCATAAGCCATTTTGATACCAAATCAGAGCCCTCAGCCCAGATGAAGTTGTCGGACCTAGCAACAGTAACTAAGGGAGGCGGGACTTAGCCAAAGGTGAATTGATTTTCAACATATAGCGGGGGCGCCTTGTTTAATTGTTTAATGATGATTTTATTTCACCAGTGTTATATTTCATTTTATTTCGTTAATCAGTATTGTTGGGAGAAAGATGTTTACTTAAGGGCACCACTAGAGGGCGCCCCCACGAATTTGGCGCCCTAGGCGGTCGCCTAGGTCGCCTATAGGAAGGGCCGTCCCTGGTTGGGGCATATGGAGGCATCAAATTAAGTTAAATTAATAATTCATGATAACTTTTTAGACTAGGAATATTTCCTTTTACACTTGCTTACAAAATCTAATTATATATCGGCATGAAACTGACGTGTGTATATCTGTGTAATAGCATTAAAGGCCAATATTGTCAGGACCTATAGCCCTGTAGGGTGGCCCCTAGTGGGCAAACAGGGCATGACTGCCTTTAGAAATGGTAATGTTTCTGTTATACACCACGCAACCCAGTGGTTGCCAACGCTTCCTGGACTATTTTGTGTTAATTGTTTTTACTTGTCCTTTAATTAGTTGATTAGTATATGTCCCTCTGTTTCCTTGCATTTGTAGTGTGCTCCATTTCCTTGTTGGCTAACCTGAATTGTCAATCAGCTATAAGTAAACTGTCTTGTGGTGTCTGTATTGGTATTTACTAGTGTAGAAGTCTGTACTGGTATTGCTAGTGTGTAGAAATCTGCTAGTTTCAGCCCTATCAACCAAACAATAGGCTAGGTTTCTGTCCATCACTGGACTATAGGCTCCTAATTAGCACAGTTAGGCAGTGTGTTGCAGCAACTTCCTGCCTTTTGTTAGGAGCTAGCACTGGCAATTTGCTTCCTCCTGGGGGTGTGGTCTTCTCTCCCTACGTTGCCTCCAATTAGGGTGTAATTGGGTACAATACTTAGGTCCAAGTGGTCATAGAGCGGCAGCTTGTAGCGGCATCTTGTCTCCTGCAACAAAGACTGTCTCCGAAACAAAGACGGCTCTGCTGAGTTGTTCTGCGGAGTTGTTCGAGGAAGGTAAGCAAGACAGGCTTGGCGATACAATACATTCAGAGTAAGTACTACACTTCATATTCTTGATAAAATAAAAAAATTCTAACTCCACTCGTCTACTAATCACCTCTGAAATGTGTATGCTTCCCATCCCATCCATAGTGACTGCTCGGCGTCCATATAGACCTACTCTATACCGGAGGCGCATTCGGTCCAATCTAACCACCCTTGTGTGCACCTCCTTTGCAGAGTACCTAATTTCGGGTAGTGTCTGGAACTGTCGATCGGCTGTCAACAAGACCGAATTCATCTCGGCTTACGCTGTCCTCCAAGACCTTGACTTTCTGGCTCTGACTGAGACGTGGATTACCCCCGAAAACACTGCTTCCTTGGCTGCCCTTTCGTCATCCAGCCATGTGTTTTCCCACAGTCCTAGAACTTCCGGTCGTCGCGGAGGCGGAACAGGGCTTCTCATTTCTGCTAAATGGAGATTCTCTCCCTTCCCCCTCCCTCACCTTTCCCCTTCCTCGTTTGAATTCCATGCTGTCCGTGTGACGTTTCCATTCAATATTAATATAATTGTCCTCTACCGTCCACCGGGAGCCCCCGGGGTATTTCTCGAAGAGCTCGACACCCTGATTAGCGAATTTCCCGATGACGACACACCGCTTGTCCTGCTAGGTGACTTCAACCTGCCAACGACCGCATTCAACACCTTCTTAGGCTCATCCGTCCTACCCCTCCTCTCATCGTTCGGCCTCAGCCTCACCCAGTCAACGGCGACTCACATCGCAGGCAATGTGTTGGACCTTGTCTTCACCAGATGCTGCCCACTGACCAACTTTAAGACCACACCCCTACCGCTTTCGGACCACTTCCTAGTCTCATTTTCCCTCTCCCTCTCTTCTCGTGCATCATCAACTCCCAGCCTGGTGGTGGGTCGCATGAACACACGATCCCTCTCCCCATCTGATCTTGCTGCTTCTGTTCTCTCATCCCTCCCGTCTCCCGAATCCTTCTCCCTCCTGTCTACGGAATCTGCCTCTTCCACCCTTCTAGCATCGTTATCTACATCCTATGACTCGCTCTGCCCTCTTTCCTCCCGGCCAGCCCGAGCCGCACCTCCTGTGCCGTGGCTAAATGAAACCCTACGTAGCCACAGGAGAGAACTTTGTGCAGCCGAGCGAAAATGGAGATCCACCAAAGTTCAAAGCGACTTGGCATCCCTCCAGTCCCTCCTCACCGCCTTCAACTCTAATCTGACCACCGCTAAAGCTGCTTTCTATCACCGGAAATTCCAGGACTCCGCTTCCAACCCTAAAAAGCTCTTCTCCACCTTCTCCACACTCCTCACCCCTCCTCCACCTCCTCCGTCATCGTCCCTTTCAGCTGACAACTTTCTTACCCACTTTCAACAGAAAGTGGACAACATTCGAGCATCATTCACCCATTCGCCAGAAATCGCTATTTCCCCCCACACTGACTCTGTCCCTGGTCTGAGTTCCTTCTCCACGCTCAGTCCGGAAGTCACCCTGCAACTGCTCCAATCCAGCCGTCCGACAACATGCCCGCTTGACCCTATCCCTTCCCCGCTCCTCCAGTCCATCTCCACGGACCTTCTTCCATATCTCACATCTCTAATAAACACTTCTCTAACCTCAGGATGTGTCCCTTCTGACTTCAAGATGGCCAGAGTGACTCCGCTCCTCAAGAAACCGTCTCTCGACCCGTCGGATGTCAACAACTACAGACCTGTGTCCCTGTTGTCCTTCCTTTCCAAAACGCTTGAACGCGTCGTAGCTGACCAACTGTCCTCCTACCTCTCGCAGAACAATCTCCTGGACCCTAACCAGTCAGGATTCAAGACGGGCCACTCAACTGAAACATCGCTGCTCTGTGTAACTGAAGCCCTACGCAAGGCCCAAGCCAACTCTCTCTCCTCTGTTCTCATTCTACTAGACCTATCTGCTGCCTTCGACACAGTAAACCATCAGATCCTGCTCTCCACCCTCTCTGACCTGGGGATCTCAGGAGCGGTGCATTCCTGGTTTTCCTCGTACTTGTCGGACCGTTTTTACCAGGTGGTGTGGCGAGGCTCGTCGTCGAACATGCAGCCCCTGGTCACTGGGGTCCCCGAAGGATCGGTCCTAGGCCCTCTCCTTTTCTCCTTATACACCCGGTCTCTTGGCTCTGTCATATCCTCACATGGCCTCTCCTATCACTGCTATGCTGATGATACCCAACTATTTTTCTCATTCCCACAGTCTGAAACCCAGGTGGCATCCCGTATCTCTGCATGTCTGACTGACATCTCGGCCTGGAATGTAAAATGTAAAATGCAAAATGTTTATTTATTTGTGTTACTGAGATTCTGTTTTGGCTTTTGTTGTTTTTGGAAGCTATAGTAAAATTAAGGCAACAACTATGCTTCAGCAAGAAAGTTCTCTGTTTGCGTCCTACGTCCAACACCGTGGCAAATATAATCGTTTTGTGATCGACTTGTTCAACCCTTAGGCTAAGTACCGAATTACATTCAAGAGAAGTCAGTAAATTCAGAAATTAAGGGAAAAGACAACTATTGTATAGTTATTTACTATCGTTTGTGAGCAGGCTGAAATTAGGAAAACAAAATCTGGAATATTCTCAGGGGGTGGAGCTACAGGGTTATTGATGCAATTCCACAATGATGGATGTGACATTTCCAGGAGTAACTGTATTACTGTTTGCTGACACTCGCACTTACATACATTTGGGTTAGGCTGTACACCTGTCAGAGACATATCTTCTAGTGTGAACGCTGAGAACTCCCTAGTGTATTTTTCTAGAGGTATTTTTAAGGTGCTACGTGCATTTCAGACAGTTTTCACTTTCATATGGTGTTCATTCCATTTCAAAGCAACTGGTGTGATCAGGTTGGAAGACATCTTGACTAGCCTAGCCTCAAATTCATGTCCTATGTTTTGCTTGCCCATTGATAGATGTCATGATATTGATTTGTCTTCTGCTTTTAAAATTGTCTTTGATGGATTTTTCAAAACACTGACACAAATGCAAAAGAATTACGAGGCCCAATTCTATCACCTACAACACAATACTCGTACCCCGTCTTTCTCTCGTCTCTTGTTGTTGAACCCTGTGCCCCAGTGACAGTCGTCTCCGTGCCAGTTTCATCCCTGCGAGACCTGTGTGTTCTCCGCTGACAGAACGAAGACACCTTGAGATGCGACGGATTTCTTGACTCCTCACCTGGGTTCAAATGCTTTCAAATTGTTTTGAATGCTTTGCTCTTGTCTGCTTGGAGGTCTAAATTGAAAGGGATGTTTATTCCTGCGACCGTTCTATTGTGCAGGCTCAATAAAACCCAGATAAAATATTTGAGATTATTTTAAAATAATACGAGACGGCCCTGTGTAGTGCTGCGTTGGCTTGCACCTGTTCCGTGATCTGGTGGTACCAGATGTTTCGCAGGTCCATGCTCGCCATGGAAACACCTCTATGGGTCTCGTAAGTGTGAACTGCCAGCCTATCCTCTGATACTAATACTATTTTTCACTGTATGAAAATTGCTGTTCATTGCATTCAGACGCTTAACGTATTCCAAATT
The DNA here is from genome assembly GCA_029465975.1 of Dallia pectoralis. Taxonomy (NCBI): domain Eukaryota; kingdom Metazoa; phylum Chordata; class Actinopteri; order Esociformes; family Umbridae; genus Dallia; species Dallia pectoralis. The sequence continues at coordinate 11,028,307 of CM055744.1, forward strand.
GCACGTTTGCATTGTGTTCGGTTTGTTTGGAGAGGTTCACAGTGGTTAAAAAGCGAGCGGTGGTATTTACGAAGTGTTTTTCATGTATTCTCAAGCGGCGCTGAGTGTTGGGCATGTGAAATCTAGTCAATAAACCCGCGAATACAGAGGATCATGCTTCATGTTGAGATTAACGTCATTGTTTTGTCGACTACATGCTCGCTGAACACTCGAATTGATTTAGAGACTGATATTACTCCTCTAGGATGGATGTGAATAAATCCTGATGAAGAAGCTTTTAGAGAAATGTTTACATTCCACAAACATCCCAATCTTAGCGAGCAACATATCGGAATATTTAAGGAAATAATATCTCTTTGTGTACCGCATTGAATCGTTCATTTTAATAGCATAACCATAATGACAATATCTGAAGGTATGACTGGGGCGTTTAATGAACTCATTACAAAGTAGTATATTCTAGTTTATATCTTGAAAGTTTTGAGGACTTTAAGAGCAGGAAAAGTGAGGTAGTTTTTCTCTCTCCACTCCTTTAACCCTTTCTCTGTTTCTCTCACTCTTTCTCCAACTGTAACCCTTTCTCTCTTTTCCCTACTCTCTCTCCTCAGTAACCATTTCTCTCTCTTTCACCCATTTACTCTCTCTCTCTCATTCTCTCTCCTTTAAACTCTCTCTCTCTCTCTATCTCTCTCTCCCTTTAACTCTCTTTCGTTCTCTCTCTCCTCAGTAACCTTTCTCTCGCTCTCTCTCTCTCCCTCATTCTCTCTTTGTCTGAGTGATTATAGTGGTTGTCAGCCTGACACTACCCACTCTTTGTGGCTGACTGGTGTGGGAGCCCGCGGGGAGCAGCAACCAAATCTGATTGGGGATCTAAAACAGAAATGCGCGGCCGTTACGCAGCCATACACCGCTGCCGTATTGACGGGTGGAATGTAGAGCTCTCATCTCCATGGCCCCAAAGCATGCAGACATAAAACTAATATTTCAATAACCGGCACTCACAGACGCGTGCAGTTCAGTGTGTCGTGTTGTGCTGTTATTAGAGGCTGAGTCTGTGGGGAGTCTGCCTTTGAATCCAACTCTCTCTCCCTCCGCGTATTGTTATCAAAAGCCCCAAAACGACGCACAGGTTGTTGTACAACTGATAAACGACCCGTCTGACGTGACAGCGCAGAAATTGAATTTTTTTCCGGGGGTTGGTTTGTACAGAAACTGTAACCGGCGTATGTAGACGCACGATAAAGCCTCACTGCAATTCCCAATGAACAATTAGGTCTCGGCCCCTGTACTCCGTCATCACAATATCACCTGGGGCTCCTGCGGGGACATCTAGAAATAAAAAAGGTATAATGAGAAACAGAAGGCCAACCTCCAGTGGTCTAGCTAACCCTGTAGCATTCTCTTCTATTGAGTTCTGTATCGCCAAATCGATTTCTTCACACACATGTAAATAACGCATATTTCCATGGCTGGGTATCAGTTTCCTTGTGCCCCCTTCATGGTGCACTACATTTGACTGAGCCCTATGGACCTTAGTGCACTTACCGCAAGTGCCATCCAGAGCACCCACGCTTAATTTATTACAGACAACAATCTGCAACATACGTCTGTTTTATTATTGACATTTGTTATTGTTATTGACATTTTGATGTTCTTTGGAGTCATATGAAATATATGTTTGATTCAAACCGACACGAGTCAAAATCTACATAATATGAATCCCTCTACGGAAATGCATTAACCAGAGAGTCATCATGGGAAGAGAAATGTCAGCGGGGAGTCGGACATAAAATTCATAGTGGGAATACTCTGCCAATAGGAATACAATGTCTTCACCTGCATTCATTTGTTGCTTTTCCATCACAATGAAGCCCCCTGTTCGTCCAGCGTCTTTCTGAAGTTGTCTCAGATGGGAGGCCATGACGCGTCCCGGCAGTCTGGGCTGAATGATTGTTTGCTCATGCCGGTTGTGAACAGTGATGAATAGCCCTCTTAGTAACTACACTGGAATAATGCTTAAACAACGGGAAAAGGAATACGAGTGTGAATGAATAAATGTAATAACGTTGAAGTGGTGGCTGTGTGTGCTGCACGGTCAGCAATACTATTAGTTAGCAGAGAGAGAGGGAGAGAGAACAAGAGAGAGAAAGAGAGAGAGCGGACCGGAGTGGAAGACCAGCTCAGCAGCTCCCTAACAGCCATTAGTCATCATTTGGCCCCGGACGTGCTACAAGGCCCTTGTGTCTGAAGGTACAAACTAAAATGTATTGGGCTGGCCTGCTTGGGCTAATTGAAAGAAATTGTCTGTCTGTTTGCGTTCCAGAGTGTTTGAGAAGGTTCTAGGGCGGGTGGTGAGTCAGTGGCGGTGTGGACTGAGTGGAAAAGACAAGTTCCTAGTTGTCCTCTGGTTGGTTTAAGGTCTAAGCCACCCGCGCCCTCAAACGTGCAAGAAATAGCCACGTTCTGCGATGGCTGGCGGAGAAGGGCCTGAACTATTTCAAGTATGTTACACTTTATTTGCAAAGTGAACAATATTTATGTCTGTTTCCACTCATGACATGAAATTCTATCCGCTTCCAATTGATTGGAGAGAAGATGGAATTAAGTCACCAACCTGTTGCCTGCCTAGTTGACCAGTCATTACAGGTAAGTACTAGTGATTCGCCATAGTTACAGCCAACACACACCCTCCGACTGTCAGAAACACAGTGACAGGTTTTGCTTTTGCATTATACCTGTTTCTACCTGTCAGAGCGGGAACACTGTCTCCTACCTCTTTTCCCTGGCTTCACTTCTAACCATCCCATACAATAATTGCCACAGTCGACCTGTTGAGTAAAAACCCAGAGGAAAATGTAAGGTGGGGAATGCAGTGAATGGAAAATAAATAAATCTCTGTGAGACTGGCAGGAGCTCCCGCTTTTAAAATAATAAGATACTGTCACTGTCTCAACTCCAGTATTCTGCGGCCTCAATGGCAGCCAAAGTCTCCTCAGGATGAAGGCAGCCGGTTGACAGCACAACCCGGTTCACTCCGCCACCAGGTACAGCTGCTAAACTTAAGTCGAGGAGAGCGGAGAAAGCGAACGGGGATAGTGTGTACGTACGTGTGTGTGTGTGGGGGGGGGGACATGCAATAGAGGGGCACAGGTATGGTATAGAGAGAATAAGAAAGGGAGTGGGACAAAGGGATTAAATGAGATGCAGACAAAGGACTCTCAGAGAGGTACTGCCGCAGATAGTGAGATTTGAAGGTTCCATTTTGGATGCAGGCTGGGTCCCATTAAGATGGATGTGAGCAGCAGGGTGGATGTGAGCGACTGGGTGGATGTGAGCGGCGGGGTGGATGTGAGCGGCGGGGTGGATGTGAGCAACTGGGTGGATGTGAGCGACGGGGTGGATGTGAGCGACTGGGTGGATGTGAGCGACTGGGTGGATGTGAGCGGCGGGGTGGATGTGAGCGACTGGGTGGATGTGAGCGACTGGGTGAATGTGAGCGACTGGGTGGATGTAAGCGGCGGGGTGGATGTGAGCGACTGGGTGGATGTGAGCGATGGGGTGGATGTGAGCGACTGGGTGGATGTGAGCGATGGGGTGGATGTGAGCGATAGCGTGGATGTGAGCAGCATGGTGGATGTGAGCGACTGGGTGGATGTGAGCAACTGGGTGGATGTGAGCGACGGGGTGGATGTGAGCAACTGGGTGGATGTGAGCGACGGGGTGGATGTGAGCGACTGGGTGGATGTGAGCGACTGGGTGGATGTGAGCGACTGGGTGGATGTGAGCGGCGGGGTGGATGTGAGTCTGGGTGGATGTGAGCGACTGGGTGGATGTGAGCGGCGGGGTGGATGTGAGCGACTGGGTGGATGTGAGCGATGGGGTGGATGTGAGCGACTGGGTGGATTTGAGTGGCAGGGTGGATGTGAGTATGGGCGGATGTGAGCGGTGGGGTGGATGTGAGCGGCAGGGTGGATGTGGGCGGCGGGGTGGATGTGAGCGGCAGGGTGGATGTGAGCGTCTGGGGGCATTTACACTGTCCCAACATCATGCCCCAAGTGTTTATGTCCTTAACTCCTCATCACAACTGGTCTCATCGGGGACTCGGTTATTATAGAGTATCCGGGGGACCTGACCCGCATGCTCCTCAAAGACATAGACACCGGAGGAGGGTGAGATCAGCTCGAGAGAGACAAGCCAGAACCGCATGCCTGGATGGTTTAGAAGTGCTGCCTTCTTAGCCTAGCTGTCGCCAATTTGTTCTTAGCCATAGGGGATATCCGGGGGATGACGAGGCGATAGCAGCTAAAAGTCCTCCACAGCCCAGATAATGAGTGTGTGCCTGTCTGTGTGTAGCGTATGCATGTGCCTGTGTTTGTGTGTTCAACAGCTTGAGTCCAGTACAACCTGCAATAGCCTATATATGTTTCCGCAGTAGTGACATATTGACACTTTCCTTACTGGACGGAGCATTTTCTGAATTATACAATTCGGAATGCTCCATCAATTATTCAGCTATCTGAGCAGAGAATGGAAACCCCAGATCCAACATGGTCCAAGACAGGCCTGCACTTCTGGGAAAGAGTCAGCCTCTCAATATCCCGCCCTTCTGGGGAAATTGAGGGGCTGTACAGTTAACATTGTTAAAGTTATTGTTAACCAGACCTGGTGCAGCAGGGGTTTAAACCAAATGTTTTAGGGTTTAGAAGAGACAGGCTGACAAACCAATCAAAGTAATATGCACAACCTAATACATAACTCTTTTACACGCTACATAACTATAACATGCTGACTCTGTACGAGGCCCTTTACACATTAATATAAAGTACAAGCAGCATAAATATCAAATTAATATAGCTGCAGCTCTAGAGGCAATTTGAAGGCCTGAGTAAATTAAGGTTCCCTGTGCTAAAACCCTGAAGCTCTTCGTAGTACCAGCAATGCATTCATACAAAATGTAAAATGAATTACTTGTAGTTAAAGAGCGCCACTGTGTGGCTTTCTGTAGTATTTCATAGTGTACGCATACCTATATAGTGCCCATTATGCCCACGTAAAGGAATTCCCATACATATTATAGTTGTCATTTAGCCAACCCTCACATCCAGAGCGACATAGAGTCAATGTTCTATGGCAACATGCAGTGCACTGCAAACAAAAACCACACAGAAAAAAAAATTAAATGGATCCTTTTAATAGTTAAATACAATTTTAATCAATTCCATTACAATTCAAATATTTCACACAAATATAGTAATTACAGTATGGAAGGATACTTTAATCTCCATACGCCATACATTGGACAGAAAATGATTGTGGATAATATGCAGTCCGCGAGCCAAACTGCCACGCTCTGTTTCACCAGAGTTTTAATCCATATGAGTTTCTAAGCTAAATTACAGAAAGTGTGAGTTAACAGGAATAAGGAGAAATACGGAGAATGGAACTTTTTTATAAATCCCTCTAACTCACTGTTGGACTGTCTGTCCAAGTGATAGTTATTTTTATCATGGAAAGTGAGGTAGAGCTAAAGTTCCCCTCTCAACAAAGCATTAGACCAAACGCTCTTAAAACAACGACAATTAACTAAAGACCATACGAGACTGCATACAAAACTATCTAGGAAGCATGATTGATTGTAAGACTACAAAAAACATCTTCATAGCAAAGGTCTACGTGGATGCCTTAAACTAATGTTCATGTACCTTCATAATGAAGTTTTTTTTTTGAGATTTATAATCAGAAAAGCATGTTTTGACATTTGCCAATATTTCCCTTTCAGAGAAAGTTACTTGAATATTTGCTGATTCATTCATCTAGTCGTACAAACCAAAGAGAATTTGGCTACCTAGCTAACAGCCTAGCTAACAGCCTAGCTAACAGCCTAGCTAACAGCCTAGCTAACAGCCTAGCTAACAGCCTAGCTAACAGCCTAGCTAACAGCCTAGCTAACAGCCTAGCTAACAGCCTAGCTAACAGCCTAGCTAACAGCCTAGCTAACGGCAAGAACAGCCAGTGAAGGTGTGATTTTTAACCAACCAACAGAGAATCTGGAAAGCAGAAACAGATAATGACGCCGTTTCAGCAGTCATTAACTCACACCCCAGGAAAAAATATTTTAAAACATTCCATAGAACAGTTATAAAACGAAAAATAGAATAATCCAGAAGATACTGTGCCAACTGGTTCAATATGATTGAAAATAAATATAACTAGGAAATATAGTGCTTGTGTAAGACTTTTTTGGAATGCATATTGCATAGTCAACTGAAGCTTATTTCAGTTATATATACTATATATATTACGTTTCAGACCAACTCGCAGCATTACTTAGTAAACTCACAGGTCAACAAATCACTGTGGACCATGACTTCCATTATAACTGGTAAACAGAAGCTGTGTTTAACACAATGGACCGACAACACAATAGCCTGAAAGCACAATAGCAAGTGGAGAAATTCCCCAGAAACTCCCCAAACAAAACAAATGGAGTTACATATTTACAAATGGGCAAACCTGGGTAGGTTGTCGGGTGACTTACATATTCAAAAAACCCAACCACAATTTTGAATTCCTGATTTTTTGTTTGCCCGCTAAACTCTCTGTTATTTCCACTGTCGAGCAATTCTGCTCAGCTCATATCCCCTGATCCTCCAAGTGGAAAATCGATAATAGAATAAAATAGAAATTCAAGATACATTTTTGCAACATGTCAGTTGTTTAAGTAGGAGCCAGTGCCATTTGGGCCAGTGCCATTCAAGGTGAGGGTGAGGTGGGTGGCTTGAAGAGGCCAGTCTTTCTGAGATATCGTACCAGAAGTGGCACAGACACAAGGGTGATGCTCATACGGACGGGAGCAAACAGCTTGTGAACAGCATATGCCAAGACAAATGTACTGGTCCCCGCTGCCAACTTGGACTCAACCAGGTTCTGGCTAAACCCAATCTTGTAAAGGATAGCGGCCATGTCAATCCCGCTGTGGAAATGAGAGAGAAAGACAAATGGACATTAAATAAATCTCCATAACCTTTCTCCAGCAGAGGGAGCCATAAAGCTTCACAAGTGATCCCATTACAACAAAACTCCCTTTACTTTGTTATTTAGGTTATACGTAGATATATTTACAAACATTGTATACAAAGTAAGGGAATCAATACCAAACAACAACATCATCAACAGTATAATAATATTTTACATATTTAATAATGACCACTTAAGTTTCTGCGTCAATGAGTCCAGTTTCCTTCTTCGTTTTATCTCTGTTAAGATTAGTTTAAAAACAGTCTGAAGAAACAAACAATTGCTTTTTAGTCATTTGGCATCTCGTTTTTCAGATTTTACTATTGACAATACAGATTAGTTCACATTAGATCCGTACATGCCTGTTCCATTTGGTTGTCATCAAAGATGCCATGAAATACAGCCTTAGCATTAATAACTACAGAAATGCTAATACCCTTCATTTTATCCCATATTTCTTTAGTGCGATAGCAATCTAAGAGAAGGTGTTCTAAGAACTCATCCTCGTGACAATTTGGCATCGGACACTTTTGAGTTCTAACAAAACAGCTCCATTTGACAACTGCCCGTACCGGGAGGCGGCAAACAGATATAAGCCATGTAATGTCACAGACAATTTCAGAGAAATGCTTGCTGTGTAGGTTTCGTATGCTTTCTTCTGTTTCGACTGGGTCAGATTGCGGTAAGTAACTCTACCACCATATTTATCGTCAGCAGAACTCCCTTTACCTTGGGCAGTCTTGTATTATAATAACCCATTCTCTCCTAGCCTGGATTTAGCATCACTGTCTTTGTGCAAACTCATGAATTGGAACTGAGCAATCTGATCGAGAAAAAACTGCATTGAAAGCAGAAACTCTTAGACTTCAAACATTGTTTACCTCAATGACAAGTGAAACTTACCATAAGGAAACTCAAGCCTCACATTGTCAGGGCCTTTGTAAACGTGGCATAATAATTACTCTTTACAGACATCATGACCCAATATCACAAGCTGCTCAGCATCCAGCACCGGTTCTATGCGGAACCCCCCATATCTAATTGTGAAATTTGCCAGACACTCTTTTTGCTGTCTAAGAACAATGGTTCTTTTTAATCCAACTAATTTTATTTCAATTGTTTGTCTCACCTACTGGTTGAGATCAAATCTACAGCAGGAATAAATAACTGTCATGAGCACTCAGAAACAATATGGTGCAATAGTAGAGACTAATAAAACACAACTTATCAGGAATGATGATGCATTCAGTAAGTAAATGCAACTGATATACACTGCTTTGTATACTGAAATCAAACATCCAAATTGGGTTAAGTTTGGACAGATGCCAGCGGCAGTGGTGACAATTAGCTTCACAAAATGTAAAGCGCTTCACTCCACAAAAACTCATTCACAGGCAAGCTATGCCTATAACTTATTTTCAGAAGTAAAACTCTAAATATTTGTTGCTTTCTTATTTAGTGATGAAACAAAGTGAAGAACCGATCTGTTTGGTGACACCAGCCCATAAACTCACAGCACACAAGCATTATTAAAGGTACAAACACACTATTTTGTAGTCTTTGTCTGCTTTTCTTTTAGTACAATTAGCCCATGAGGGTGTCTGTACCATATTTCTCCTTGAGAAAACAGAGATTTTGATTAGTGTGATTAAGGACTTTTTCTCTGCTAGTGTGTGGGTTTATTTATTTAATATTTATATATATTTATTTTATTTATTAATTGGAGACAGACAGTACGGGATGGTAGTGGCACAGAGTCTGTGCTGAATAAAATGCGGCAGTATATTATGTGCACTGAACAGAGCAGCTTAATACTGCAGGACCACTAAGTTGTCATCAATCGTGACACGGCAATATATCACAAACCCGAGTGGGTATTTTTGCCTCTCTTCAACCGTCTACTGCAATTAGTACAGGAAAAATATTGTTCGTCATAGCTGTAATACACAGTCTCATGTACTAGAGCTTTCAAACATTCACGGTATGAGTATTTTAGACATCATCCAGGTCTGCGAACCAATGCGTTCTTCATTATAGTAAAACGACACATTTACTTGACATTAGTTACATGTATTTTTTTATTTTACGAGTGGGGGTTTGGGGGGAGACTGGACTCTGCCTCAGGCCTTTAAATCATCAAATCAAGTCTGCCACTGCTCAAAGAACCTGTTGAATTAAAACCTGTTACTTTGCCTAGGCAAACAAAACATAGCCTATAGCCAAATTCTCAGGCCTGGTCAATATAACATAATGCACAGTAAAAAATCTGTTATTAATTTATTGTAATCGTCCCACAGAGTTATTTCTCAAGTCCAATATTGACCTATTTGGCTGTGTTTAAATGAGTTTGAGATTCGGTATTCAATGCAGCTCCTCCATAGATTGGGTTCCCACGTCACATGGTTAAAATGTGTGAATTTGGACAGAGTTGATAATGCTAATGCATCAGTCTGATTTAGCAGTGTTGTAGTGCGTGCTCATTAGGGAAAGCGGCAACCAAGACATAGAGATTACTCTTATAGGTGTGGTTTAATGTGGGCGTGTCTTGGTTTGGCCACATCAGCATTATGGTGTCAATCAAAGGGCCGGTTGTAACTGTAAGACTGTATAAATGTAACTAGCCTTAACATAGTGTTAAATAACTGTCTGCATTTGATTATTATTTATTTAAGTGTACAAATATTGTACACGCATTTACATAAATGTTTAAATATATGCAAGCAAACTGCTCTGTATTATTATAACATAAATCCTTTTCATTTATCAGGTTTAGAAACCCACATTACTCCATCAAACTTGTCACACAAAATCAACATATCCTTTTATTTTAAGACACCAATGTGCCTTTTTTGCCAATGTGTCTTAACCCTGGTTCTCTCAGTGATATGATGATATCCAATTAAGAACTAAGCATTGATCGCAGCAAATCCGAACAGTCCTAATTTCAGGAGTGTCTTTAAGGCAAATGTGGTGCTGTTTTGGTTCTTTTTATGCTGCTCGCACAACCAGTTTAAGTCTTTACCTCAATTTAGGTGACTATTGGGCGAGATACTACAGGGAGTTGATAAGAGCCCGACGAGTTGTAAGAAACCGGCAAACCCACAACCACATTGGATCCACATACTGATCCCCCAAACCCAGATGGTACTGGCTAATATTTAACCATGTGAACCGTGGTCTTACAAAGGAGCTGCTGTAAGTCACTATCCTCACCATTCAGGCTCCCTCTAAATCAACTGTATTAAGTAACACATTGTAAGAAACAGGTCTATGTGTGACCTCGTTAGAGTACGCGAGGCACACCAATAGGGAATCTGGGGCCATTTCAGAATTAACCATGTCTCTCCCATGGCGATAGTTGTTAGTAAACCGGACACCAGGACGGCCAGGAGGGCGTTGACTTCAATTCCATTACAGCCACCAGGGGACAGTAAACTAGTTGATAATCTGGACCCAATACTCGTGGTATTGGAAGAAAGCCAACCAAGAGTTGACAGGCAGTCAGAGACAAGGCATACATTACTAGACCTTGAAATACAGTTTAACAACAACGACCTACATTACACGACCATCAGAGTCACTGGGCCCACATTTAATGTCAAGTGCATTAATGCAGTGGGTGCTTAAAGTGCAACAAGTGTTAAAATACGTGGCCTTGCGGATAGCTACTTTGTTTTTATGCTTTGTAACTATTTGCACAAGTATGTCGTAATATTTCACCACTCTTATCACGAAAAGGCCAACAGATTACACAAAGCCATTATTTGAAAACAGCCAGCACCTCTGACATTGACTGAATACAACAAAAAACTAGAGACATTGTTCACGTCAAAATACAGTATGTTCATGTTAAAATACCTTTAACTGTAACTTTGTTCATTGTTCCTAATGGATTATCACTCAACAATTGAATATTGGCATGTTTATGACTGCTTAGGGTAACAAAGTAAATGCCTTAAGTTGACAGAGAAAGAGTGCAAAGAAGTTATCAAGGCAAAGGGTGGCTAATGGCTACTTTAAAGAATCCAACATTTCATGTATTTAGATTAATTTAACACTTAATCGGTCACAACGTGATTCCATATGTGTCATTTCATAGTTCACATTTTTCACTACTATTCTAAAATGTGGAAAATAGTGAATGAGTAGGTCATCAAAAACTTTGACCGGTACTGTATGTATAGAAAACATATTTTTCTATTATTTAACTTAATTTTATTATATTTACAACTTTTTCTAAATAACAAAACATTTGATCCACTGCGCAAAATCTACTATGTAGAATTCAATAAAATTACAACTTTGATGAAATGTTGAGATTTTTTTTATTTTACATTTTTTAAACTAACGGTAGTCGAATAAAATGTAAAGAAAAGATGTGACACTGTGTTTTGGGTCTTAAAAGTAAAAAGAAAACTGGTCGAGTACCTGGACACAGCGAGATAGAACATTCCAAGTGACATCAGGGAGATGCATATGTGGAAGGAGACGCCTACGGCACCGTACTCCTTAAAGACCTTCTTCAGCTGCTGCGTCTTGCTGGGTTTGTTCTCCTCAGACTCCGGTAGTTTGGGTTCTACGGGTCCCTTGGTTGAAACCCCTTTACGGATCTGGTCCTGGTCAGAGAATAAGACATAAGTCACATTACAGTCCTACACTGACTTTGTACCTGAAATAGCAGGCGTTCAACAGAATGCCAACAGTAAGGTGCACATTGCGTTTTGAGTGTCACTGTTCAGTACAATGCAAAGATTTATGAATAAACTTGGCACAAGCGTTTTACATTATAGTGAGGCTGAAACAAATTATGTTGATCATCTTTTAACACAAATCGCAATTGTAATAATATATGACTTCCTTCATAGCAACTTCGGTTTGAGTACTCAAAGTTTAGGTCAGAAAAGTCAGCCTACAAGTCAGTAGAAAATGTATAAAGCAGGTACAACACCCCCAAAAACATTTATACAGCCCGTTCACGTCTGCGGTTTGTAACAGTGCTTTTAATATACAAATTGTACATATGCACATGTTCAATATGCTGAATAATAATCCCCAGTTCCTTCCTATTCACACTATTTCTTAGACCAAGCAGTCATGTCAGTGCAGTATTACAGATAGTTGTGTAGAATACTATGCAGTCAGATCATTAGATCTAGTGTGTCTTTCTTGAAAGGGCCCTGTAATCGATGGTGGACGGGAGGCCATGCTGTGATTACTCTGCCCATGACCTGGAGCCACTTGTATACAAACACAAATAAACAAACAATTAGATGAACAGTTAAGTTGACAGCACATAAGAGAATTACATATACATGGGCAGTCTATGGCTAGACCGCAAACAAAATTTAAATAAGAATAAGAAGTTGGACCGTAATATTATAATTTTAAAATTACAATAGTACAGAAGGTACCATTGTGTGCCGATATCGGTTCAAATGCGAACGATACCCAACCGTAATTAGCGTGCTCTGAAATTAAAGCATAGAACAAACACTGTTGCAGATGTATCCACAAATGTGTTGCATGTAGGTTGTTCTGCTTTCATCCTTCTGCCCAGTTAATTCCAAACCAGCTCCATTGTGGGTTTGAGTATGGAGACTGTGCTAGCCATTCCATAATATGAGGCCTACTGCCACAGCTGGAGGTGTTTTAGGTCACTATCTTGCTGTACTCAACCATCAATGCATACACCATGCGTGATAAACCGATTCATGACCCATGCAAGGGTCATGAATCGGTTTATCACGCATGGTGTATGCATTGCCCCTTGTTTCCTATTTTGCGATCTTAACCACTGCTTTCTTACTGACACTCGACCTGTCAAGTCTGCAGCTCAAAGTCTTCTCTTCACGGTTGACACAGACTTGCTTTCTTCAACATGAGCTATGCTGTGCTCTAAGATTTTGTCAATCATGCAATCGGTTTTAAAACCTGTCTTGTGATTATGTGGTGGCAGCACTCTTCCTGTTAAAGTTTCCAAGGAGCTATAGTCAATGAAATGTTGGCTTTTGCAATTTCTCTAAAGGCAGCACAAACACTTATATGGTTATGTCTGTCTTTCTTCATTATTTGCCTTTCTCTTACATTGATGATAGTATCTATATATATATATATATATATATATATTCTGCAATAAAATAATGACTAAATAATGCTTATAAGTGTGTAGTAACTGTCTGTTCCAACACTTATTTTATGCAGAAAGAATTGTTCTCATCAATGAAAAATAACGGGAAAATAATTGGGCAGTAGACCGGTAGAGTATTTACATGCAAATACTAAAATGTTATTTACCAAGGTATCATTTAATACCCGTGCAAGCTGCCCATTCAAAATGTAAGTACCAGCCTCAACACTGTGGCGGTGGTGGTGGATGCATTGACATTTTATATAAAAATAGAGTGGGTCTATTTCTGTGTCTAAATCTAGGGTCATTGCAGAGGCACTGTTAAACACATCCCCAAATTGCAGGTCTTACGTGTTTCTTTACTTCCCTTTAAACAAAAGACAAGTCTTGACTAGCTCTGGAAGGCACCACACGTTCCTCAAACAATAAACCGAGGCCAGAGAACAGAACATGGCTTTCCAGGCCACACACAGTGTCCTTAAGTTTAAAGAAATAGAGCAAACCAGAGCAGACGTGGGAAGGTCATGTGAGTGAGTGTCTGTAGGGAGCAGTGCCAAGGAGGAGACCAGAACAAAAAGTCTGCTGTGTTTCCATGAGTGGGCAACAGTCTGAGAGGCAGCAAACAGCCGATAAACACACAGCACCATCTAAGCTGTCCCACCCCACCACCCTCATTAGCACATGTGCTATCATGAAGAACAGGGTAGACGAGAACAACATAAAACTGTTAGCTCATTCCACTCTGTCATCCCGGGCCAGAGTCAATACACGTTATGAAATTAGTGACACAGCATTTCAGCTGATTTTAGATTTCATTTTGTTTAGATTGTGCAGTTCACCATTATCAATAGTTTGGCTCAAAGAAATACATGTGTATGGCCATGTTGATATGTTTATATGCAATTATTCAATTATGAGGAGAGCAAAACTTGTACAATTTTAAACTTGTTATGTAAAAGTGTTTTGTAAAACGTTACATATTGATAGACTAGAAGTTTTAAAAAACATCTGGAAAAAGTACATCATGCACCGGCTGGTAAAAACACTTTGTATTTTTGTGCTTTGACATAAACAATCACTCCTGTGAAATAGGTGAAATAGGCAAAAAGCTATTTGCGGGGGTACAGGATGTAACCTCCAGATGGGCGAGAACAATTGACTGCTACTGAACATCTGCTAAACGAGACATGCATACCGGTATTCAAAAGGCAAAAGAAAACATATTTATTACTATGTGAGAACCGTCAGGACAATATGAAACATACCAGCATAGTTTAAAAAAACACCGTGCTTACATAGTCGAGTTATAGGCAGTGTTGATTCAAAAACTAAATGCGCTATTTGGAAAGCATAAATGCACACGGGTTTAAGTAAGTCCGTACTGAGAAATGAAGTTCGATAACCAGTTATTCAACATCCTGGACTTATATACACGACTACAATGCAAGTCCATTCTAGTTACAGTATTATCTTAGCCAGACATATTATGTTATAATAGAAAAGAGCGCTAGTCTGGGCTTGCAAACCAAACATTACACTATAGGGGACCACCTATAACTTCACCATCTTAATTTTGCAGTAATCTAGTATTTGTCAAGTTCATTAGACGTTACGTGTTTACACTGCGTTGTCATTTATAAGGAAACAAGACCAACATGCCGGGCAACAGTTGACTCTAGATACTGTGCGGGTTCAGACTTGTATTGTTTAGTCTCGGTGCTGCATGCAGGCTGGTTCAACATTGGTAAATTACTAGTTCACATCATAGGGTTACGTAAATTCCATTCACAGTTTCATTTACCCCGGCCGAGTCCTCCACCCTTTTGGGAGCGTCAGCAACAGATGAGAGAGTCCTCGTTTGCAAACTTGATGCACGAAAAACGTGGTGATTGCAGACCTCGGCGCCAGACGTAAACAACAACATTTTAAGTGCGTCTCCATGCGTCCGATTTCGCGTTAACCCAACGTCACGATATGTAAGGTTACGCCAGAACACACGTATATGATCACTGTTGTTGTAGAGATTCAACCGTTGCCTGTGCGCGATTACATAACGAACAGAACTCAATGCATTGGCAGGAAACATAGTGCCTCTCCGCGTCTCTGATGACAGTACAGATGGACCCCAACAACCACCTCTAGAGCCACTAAGAGCCGGAGAACATCCAACAGTATAGCTGCTGCTGTTACGCAACTGCCACCAGGTGCTGCCAGCTAGTCTGTTGTTGGTTTGAAGTTGTGTCCCTGCCTGTAAAGCTGAGTTTAAACCATGCTCCAACGCCGCCACGCACGGCAGTTTCGCTCGACACAACAACAGCATGACCTGCGACTTAAAAACCACGAACAGAAATAATAATGATTAGCCGGCGGCGGCGAGGAGGATGCTAATAACAATAGCAAGTATCGACATGCTACTAACCTCTCGCGCAGGCAGCTGATTATCTCAGTGGCGTTGAACAGCCAATAGGGGACAGGCGTGGCTCCACCAATAATGAGCCCGCATGTATGAGGAATTAGAATAACACCTTTCGCTATAGGCTACTCACCGACCCCCTTTATACTGTCCACGCCTTTCCGGAGGCTTATAATGATTCATTATGCTCGTAGGATAATTATGTTAACGTCACAGACTATAGCTTTTTGTAGCTATTTTGGAACCCGTGAATTTATTAAAATGTAAACATATTTGTCCCTATATGTAATTTATTGTAACTCTACTGTCTCCTCTAACCTCTTTAGCCGTCTGGCTGCGTTTGCCCACATAACATGGTGACTATTCATGTCAGAGGTGACTGTAATGTGAAGCTCCAGCCAGACTTAGAATAACTCTCTTCATCTTGGAATAATTGGAAGTCAGACATTGAATTACAGTAAAATGAAACGCGAAACTGGCAAGTCAGAAGTGATAAACAAACCACATACTCTACAAATAAGATTGCTTTGAAAGCTGAAGCAAATGAGTAAAACTGCTGTTTGTGTGCATACAACCGCAAAAATTGAGTATTAAATGTAGTTAAAGTGTAGTAATTCTGCAATTACTGCATTACATTATCCACAGTCCACATTTGCTGCACGTTTACCGGTTTTCAAACTGTGTATATTTCTGAGAAAACAGTAGCAAGTCAAGCTACATTCATTACTGCATTCGTACGTTTAACCCCCACTTATGTCATGTTTTATCACAAATGAACAATTCTTAGGCATACATTTGAGGCTTAGTGAACTGAACAAGTTTTTCAGTTATTCGTTTGCATTTGTCTGGGTTCAGATAAGGTTATCAGCATGACCGTTCAGATTAGTGTGGACGACAGAAGGCGTGCCCGAGCAACAGTTTGTACTTCCTGTGTGTTTACTTGCTAGTGTTTATTGTTTCTACTGTGCGGTAATTACATACAATCTTTTGCGTTTGCATTCTTATAGGGACACTATTTCTCATCAATATTGTTTGTCTTTTATGTTTGTCTGGGCTTTGCTTTGCATTTAGATCATTGGAAATGTGTATATTTATTATTTATAAAAAAGATGTGGCCAACAAATGATTAAGTTAGCGTTATCTGAACAGTTAAATTAATCTTTCTCTGCATATAGTGATATTACACATTAACAACAGTGTGATATGTTTTAGGGTCAATTCTGGGCCCTTAATCATTCTGGGCCCTTAAAAGGTATTTAAAAAGCTCTCAATATTGTTGAAACATCCTGTTCTATTTTAAGAAGACAGCTCTGTCAAGAAAAGTTATGTTTACCAATGCCACAACATGTCCATCTATGAGTGAGAAATTACACTGGTGAGTTAAAACATTAATTATCAACTAATTAAACAACATATACTAAACAACATACTAACCACTGTACCTACAGTGGAAATAAAAAGTCTACACACCATAAGAAAATGACACAAACGTACCTTCGTCACCACCTTCAGGCATTTTAACACTGTTGTGTAGACTTTTTATATCCACTGTACATAAGCAACACACATCTGTAATGACATTGGATAAAAACAAGCTGTATATGGTGTGAGATCTGATTTGTTGCACACAGTAATACTTTTTTGAATAACATTTATAAATTGAGGAGAACATGTTGGGAACGGGTGCCCTATAGAATATGTCAACTGCCCTGTAAACCATCTATGACAATGGCTGGGTGCAATATGTCCGCACAGTCAACACTTCCACCCAGACCGAGCTAATGGAGCCATGCCAACAAGCCTTACATGTGACCTTTCTCACCCTCTCCAACAAATGTGTCGTATAAATGAAGCCCCTTTTAGTTGTTTCAATGGCATCATTGATGAAACGGATCGAAATGGAGCTATCTAAAGCAAAAAGAATTGACAATAGAGCTAAATCACATGGTGCTGAATTAACCTAATCTATCTGGTCTGGTCTATTGTGGCTGTGTTGTCCTTAAGCCTATACTGTGTATTTCATTAAGAATGGGCCAGCTGGCATCAACCCTGGTCATTACTAGATAAGGAGGAGGTGATCTAATGCCAGACCCAAGAGTTTCTCCCATTTAATTAGAATCAGTTGCAGAGGATTCAGAGTTATTATAGATTATTGCAACCTTTTTACTTCAGGGTACAGATAAAGTGGGTTCAGGATTCAGTGTGGACCATCGTAATGCTGTGTTTCCCATGTTAGCACCAAATTGTGTTGAGAATTACAAGTCGATTGCTTGAGAAATAGTGGCACTGAACTGAAAATGAACCACAAGCACAGAGTAACTATATGGACCTGTTCTATCATTTATAAACTATTCATTTATTTAATTAGATGTATGTATACCAAATCTTCTGAGCTATGTGACCTATATACTTTCATTTGATTTGACAACTTTAATATTGATAAACATTTTTTGTGTGTTTTTTAATCCAGGTTTATACAGGAAAGTTAACTTGAGAACATATTTCCATTTTCAACAAGAACCTGGTAGACTGTGGCTTGAAGATTTAATCTGGCAATCTTTTGGTTACTGGTTAAACAACTACCCCGGCACCCTAAAAAAGATTAACTGAATCTATTAAGAAACTGCAAAAAATAGGGTCACATGGCTGGATCTGTTCATTTCTATAAGCCTCTGGCATGCCAAGAGCGCAATGACTGTGACCGATGCTGGTATTATGCATGCTGCCTGTAGAAAGTGACCTCAGTAACCTCTCAGCAAAGCCCGTACAATGAGCATTTCTTCTGAGAGATGCAGTGGGACTTTAGCATGAACATTAAGGGTCTGACAGCTCCTAAATGTAGGGCAGGGGACCATAAATTACACGAGGCTATTCAGAGAAATTTGTGGAAACTTCAAGAAAAAAAAGCAAATCGGGATTTCGTAAACGCGACAGAAATGCAAGTACACAGAAGACAATCAAATGCTCAAAATATACAATTTATTCAAAATATGTTAACTAAACCATCAGTATTCTCCAGTAATCACAGAATCAGTAGTTTACATTTTTCTTATTGGCATCTGGCAGACAGACTTACTAATGTTCAAGCGAAGTCCACACCAATAGGAACATGAACATGAAACAATCGGTGTAAATTTGGATCATATATTAGGTGCCAGATAATGCAGGTTCAACACATATTGGTCTCTGGGAATTCATGTACAGGGTCTGATTAAACCTTTAATTGGCACATTTGTATCTATGGCTTTTGGGTATACATATACAGGTAAAGGCGGTAGTTTCTATACACCTAACCCAAATATATTTATATTCAGTTTTATTTGTTTTAGTTCGAGGTCAGGATCTTCACTTTATTTATTTGTATACGAATGTGAAATGTCAAAATAATAGTAGAGATTATTTATTTCATTACATTCCCAGTGGGTCAAAGTTTCCATACACTTGATTCGTATTGGGTATCATTAGCGAAATTGTTTAACTTCTCTCTCAAGCACGCTTTTTTAGTTGTGCCAACAAATTGTCTATAAGATAGAGGTCAAGGCTTTGTGATGGCCAATACCTTGAGTTTGTTGTCATAAAGCCATTTTGCCACAACTTTGGAAGTATGCCATCTGTGACCTATTTGTAACTTCCTGACTGTTGTCTTGAGTTGCTTCAATATATCCACATCATTTTCCTTCCTCATAACGCCATCTATTTCCTGAAGTGCACAAGTCCCTATTGCAGCAAAACACCACAACATGACGCTACTGCACTGTGCTTCACATTTGGGATGGTGTTCTTCAGCTTTCAAGCCTATCCAATTATACCAATGGTCATTATGGCCAAACAGCTGTATTTTTGTTCCAATAGACCAGGGGACATAACTCCAAAACAGTATGATGTAGGTACCCATGTGCAATTGCAAACCGTAGTCTGCTTTTTACGGCGGTTTTGGAGCAGTGGCTTCTTCCTTGCGGAGTGGCCTTTCAGGTGATGTCAATATAGGACTTGTATTTCTCTGGATATACAGTGGATATAAAGTCTACACCTCCCAAATGCCAGGTTTTTAATAATAAATCATCTCAAAACTTTTTCCTCCTTAAATTTGACCTATACTGTGAACAATTCAATTAAAAAACAAGTTCTGACATGATTTATCTTTGTCTATTTTTTTCATATAACAAAAACCTGGCATTTAGGGGTGTGTAGACTTTTCATATCCACTGTAGATCATTTTGTATCGGTTTCCTCCAGCATCTTCACAAGGTCCTTTGCTGTTGTTCTAGGATTGATTTGCACTTTTTACAACAAAGTACTTAAATCTCTGAAAGACAAAACGTGTCTCCTTCCTGAGTGGAATGACGGCTGCGTGGTCCCATAGTGTTTATTCTTGCGTACCATTGTTTGTACAGATGAACAAGGTACCTTCATTGGTTCCCTTGTACATCTCCCCATGTTGTCAAGCAAAGATGCATGGAGTCTGAAGCTAAACCTGGAAATACATCCAACTCCAATTGACTCAAATTATGCCAAACAGCATAATAAGAAGCTTCTTAAGCCATGACTTCATTTACAGGAATTTTCCAAGCTGTTTAACATCACTATCAAGTTAATATATGTAAACTTCTGACCCACTAGAATTGTGACATGCTAAATTTAGAGCTAAATCATCATTCCGAAAAAGTAGATCATGAAATCTGTAGAGTGGTTGAAAAAGGTTTTAATGACTTCAAGTTAACCATAACCACCACTAATAGGAAATCTCCATCAGGGTACATGTGCATGTTTAAATTTGAAATTTGAACCTGAAATTAACTCAGTATGTGGCTTGCTAAAGTCCCCTAAAGACTTTGACAGCTAGTGCCTGGTTAAGCACAAACTATTTCCCTAGTGAGAGCGGTACTGTCTTTGTGCATCTTGAAATAGCAATGATAATATGAGAGCCAATAAGGTATTTTAAGTTGCAGCTTATCATTCAGTACAGCTGACTTCAGCAACAGGACCCCAGACAGTTCTTAAACTAGCGCCCAGTTTGATAAAGGTTATTCTTATCTGGATTTCAGATGGGATGATAGAAATACAATTCTACGCATTTAAGCTCGATCCAATTGGGGAAAACTAGATAAATTCCATTTGAATAACTGGAATGTGCAAGCTACCAACATTGTCTTGTCAACTCTATATGAACATTTATATTCTAGAAAGTGCAGTGCTTCTAGCCTGGTCCTAAAGATGTTTGTACAGTCTTACCAACACTGTGATAGTGATGACCACAAAAGTTGTCGAAAAGCACAAACGGATCTAAAATCAGACGACAAAGCTTCACAAGAAAGGAAGATTTACTGTACCAACGGGCCGTTCCATTGCATTCACTCTCCATGGACAATTCATCATGACATAACAACTGGAGGACATTACAGACCATTTCCATTGTACATAACATTATTCTTTATAAATAAACAGCTAAAGAGTCCAATCCAATTTACATACA
Organism: Dallia pectoralis; assembly: GCA_029465975.1. NCBI lineage: Eukaryota > Metazoa > Chordata > Actinopteri > Esociformes > Umbridae > Dallia > Dallia pectoralis. Next base: position 11,049,337 of record CM055744.1, read on the forward strand.
TTTCAAAACAATTACTATGCTTAAATTACATACAAATAAAGATAGCAAAAAAACAAAACAAAAAAAACACCTTTCTACCACCTCAATTGACGTCAGTTTGGATTCGGACGGATGGTGAGGAAAGTTGAGTTGAATGCTCCCTTCGTTCAAATGTCTCTAGTGCAATGCAGTGTTCTTATTCTCTTTCTTCACAAGAGCAGATAGTTGCCCAAAATATGCTTCTGTTGGCGTAGCTACCATAAACTAGGGCGGGGCGAGAGACAAAAATCAATATCACAATAAATTGTACCAATTATTAGATAGCCACAATTTAAACGATAAATGATTTATCTTCATGTGCACCAGCAACATATCATTACCCTGAAAACGAATAATAATAATAATATGAATGTTTTACACGGGGCATCAATCGTGTGCTTATCAATTACTCGTGTCAGCAGAATTCATTGTCCCATTCATAAAGACGTTACGTGGTGCATTTTGCTGAGATGGCACCAATCAGGTTTTAGTACAACAAACCTGATTAATATGGCTGTTTTTTTAATCTTACCAAAGTTCGGGACACCCGCTGTAATTGTACACCAGATGGGAGTTGGTCAATAATTGGTTATTTTGGTCAATATCGTTCATTTTACATGTATCCTCCCCACTCTAGTATGTGACTTTCTTTGCGTTTTTCTAAATAGTCGACATTTGAACAAGAACACTTTTAATGAAGATAATCTCTTATTTGCTACGTTGTTTTGGACCAGTACAGCTACAGTAATACATATCCAACAGTCTTCTAATAAGGTGGAGTAGAACTTCCTGCAATCTTTCAGAAACAGCAGATAAACAAACAGTAGATAAACAAAGGAAATGTGGTTTTGATTTAGTCAACAACAAGACACCACAAAGGCTTAACATGGGAGAGACTTCTGCCTGGCCATCCATCCATCCCTTTATATGGCACTTGAGTTCTCTCCTAATAGGGGAAAGGGGCCATCTTGTTCCACCTTGATGTCCTCTGCACAAACCACATTGATTCACAGTGGCTCGCCTGTTTCTCTGGCTTACGGGATTCCCTTCGTACTCTTATGGACTACCAGCCATCACATTCCATAGGAAGATCAACAGAGTCCATTGCCCAGTCCAAACCACCACAAATTCTCTTCCCCATTTCACGATTCCTCAAATCCACCCGGTCAAGGCGCCCAACCTTCGGGGTAACGGAACTCCATCTTCCAGACTGTCCATTGAAACAGCACTGGCCAAGGGAACACGGTAGACAGGGACCAATCACTTGATCGAGCCAAATAGACCACTATTACATTCTGGGACCATGATTCTGGTCCCTCTGTGCAATATTTTCCAGCTTCACATTCAGATGATAATTTGCCCGTAGACACCGATCCAGAACCAGTTCGCCGTCTCCAATCTCTAACTGTTATCCACTGGAGGGGAACATCGAGAAACCGACTAGAAATCAGTGACTAGGGATCACTTCTAGGCCCTTCCTAAGAGACACAGCAGCAACTCCTCCCCTTTGGTTCCTCATCTATTGGCTGCTTCAGTTTAAGAATGGGTGGGTCGCCACTGGTTGGGGTGTAGTAAACTGTGCTGCCATTGGAGGAGACCAGAGGCATGCGTGAGTCCACGGGGCTCTGAGGCTCAGCGGTTTCTGTAGAGCCATTTCCAAGGTGACCGTTCAGGAACGGGTGGCTGAGTAGCTTAGCGGCGGACCTCTGCTTTTTCAGTTCTGACAAGGTCTGGGCACGCTCCCTAGGCAAAGAGTCCTCAGGCAGCTGAGGTTTGGTCACACTCCTTGTGTCAGGGCAGGGTGCCTCCCCATTGTTTGGTGGTGGCTGACTGGGAGTTGGCATGGACTTGGTTGTGGAGATTGTGCCGTTCTGCTTGATGACGCCGCTTGGTTCTTTTAGGATCTTCTGGAGTTTGGGCCTTTCCTCTACTGGCTTTATCTCCTGTGGCAAAGGGGACATTATAATTATTGTCAGGAATGACTGCAACTACTATAGGTGCGCACTCAATTATTACATCTTGAGTATTTTCACTTTTTCCAGATCAGCTGTCATGTTGGCAAGTTAATCAGAAATCAACAGCACAACGAATGAGAGTAAAAAAAGGTTCTGAATTCTAGCACTTGCCGTTGATTCACATTAAATATGGAGATAAAAGTGCAGCCTCTAATTTATTTGAGGGGATATTCAGCAATGAAGGAATAACCATTGTGATAGTGACGGTATGTCGAACAATGGGCTCAACAGGTTGGGCATTGGAGTTTGTTTGCTTTGTTAATCCGTGCACGAGACAGGTGTCAATTTCTAGTCCTAATTAATTCCTTTGCATTTTGATTATGTTGCCGGTGCCTGACAACATGAGAAACAAAGAAGAGTCGATGCAGGTCAAGAAAGTTTTCAAGAAGACAGAAGATACAATATGAATAAATCATTTAGGACATTAGCTCTAAATCTAACGGTTGTTACATTCAAAAGCAGCAAGAAAGACCTGGTGTATGGCAAATGGTTGTGTGCCAAAGCCCTGGTGTATGGCAAATGGTTGTGTGCCAAAGCCCTGGTGTATGGCAAATGGTTGTGTGCCAAAGCCCTGGTGTATAGCAAATGGTTGTGTGCCAAAGCCCTGGTGTATGGCAAATGGTTGTGTGCCAAAGCCCTGGTGTATAGCAAATGGTTGTGTGCCAAAGCCCTGGTGTATAGCAAATGGTTGTGTGCCAAAGCCCTGGTGTATAGCAAATGGTTGTGTGCCAAAGCCCTGGTGTATAGCAAATGGTTGTGTGCCAAAGGCCTGGTGTATAGCAAATGGTTGTGTGCCAAAGTCCTAGAGTATGGCAAATGGTTGTGTGCCAAAGTCCTAGAGTATGGCAAAACACTGCCTTCATACAGTGACTCAATGACCCCAAAACAATTCTAACAACCAGTGAATCCAATGACAAAAAATGCAAGATACATGTTTCCCTAAAAAGTGGTAAAAGTAATTTGCTACTATACTGCAGAAGACAGATTACAGTTTTCACATTATCATTTACAGAAGCTCTCAATTCTTTACTGTAACATCAATCTTGAGTAATCAGGTTGTGATCAATGAAGACATCCTCTACAAGCATTTTAGCAAATTTGCTCATATATAATTATAAATTAGGTATACACTCTGAAATCAAATGGAAATACTTACTGTAAATAGTCAAACAAATTATTAACTACTACCGTAAATAACAAAACATAGCATTTAGCACACATAATATTGGAGCGAGCCTGTCTTGGGCATTTGGCCATAGATCCTCATCCACTTCCTAATGAATGTCCTCATTGTTCATGCACCTTTTGTTCTGGTGAATCCATGCTTGACATTGGTCTACACCAGCACTTCTCAAAGTCCGGACCCTGGTCCAGATCCGGACCGGGAGGGAATATAATACGGACCCGCTTCCATTTCGTATATCAAGAGCACTAACTGTGTGTAAGGGATTAAAAGTATGGCTTTCCTACTTTGATAAACGCATGTTAAACTTGTAAAACATTTGTTTTTGTTTTTTAAAGTATTTTTGGCGATGTTTTGAAATGAGATATTTAAAGTTTTCCTGCGTGACATTGTGTCATGACAACCGGTGAGCGTTTGCGGTGAGCGTTTGAGGTAACCGGCGAGGTAATCGGGCGACATTTCAAAACAGTGAGCATTCATTTGGATGTGCGAGGATGTCAGTTTCAAGAAAAAGAAAAGTTGACCAAGAAAATCGAGTTTTCAAAAGATGATTGGACAGAGATGTATGCGTTCAATTTGCCCCAATCCAGCACAAAGCCGTTCTGTTTGATTTGTAACGAGACAGTTGGAGTTGTAAAGAGTGGAAATGTCAAACCGCACTATGAAACAAAACACACACGTTTTGAACAGCCTTTTTTTTGGCCTATCTCTTGTTTTGTTCATAAATTCTGACACTTAAATTAATTGTTTTGACACTTTTGCACTTGTTATTCATGTATTTTGAATTATTATTATTATTATTTTGAATGCAAATCAAAAACTATGTGTTGATTTGTTATACATGTTTATTAAAAACAAGTTTCTAACAACCAATTGTTCCGGACCTTTGTCATTAGATCCGATTTGGACCTTTGAATGTAGACTTTGAGAACCCCTGGTGTACACTGAGGTCATCACATGCCTCACCCATGGCCTGAAGGAGGGTGGCACGCCCATGGATTTGGTGATCATAAACCTTCCACCTTTATATGGAAAATAATGCCTCAATAGGTTTAAGGAAAGGAGATTACGGGGGCAAGTTGAGGGCTATGAATCAGGGATGTGTCTGAACCACTACTGCATTGTGGGACCTGACACTGTCCCACACAATTACGTAGGTGGCCATTATCTTGACTTGGCGTAAATATTGAATTGGATGATAAAATTGACAGTTGATCTTTTTAGATTTGGATCAACTGCCAGTCTCTGCCACGGTAATGCCTCAATTCACCACACGATCAACGAGGACATTAGAGACAGCAGAAATTGATAAGGCAGGAAATGCTTGGTGCAAAATGTATCAAACTAGACATGTTTATAATATCACTTTCATTGAGATTATTGTAATTACAAAAGTAGTGAAATAACAGATTTGTAAGAGGAGAGCAAAATGGAATTAATCCGTCATTAAAACCCAATTGGATGAAAAATATTCTTAAAGCTATATAAATATATATAAAGCTGACAGTTTTCACTTTAAACCAATAGCTGTATTATTTATTTTAAGTGCTGAAATGCAGAACGGGAAAAAAAACAACTGGTGTCACTACATGATTGTTATTCTGAAAAGAGGTGGGAGAAATAAATCCACACTAACCACAGTAATCGTTGCATTGATGAGACGGTTGTTCTCCTGGTCGATCTCCTTCTCCTTTTCTTCCCTCGCTCCTTCCCTACCTCCTCTCCACACGATGGCCTCCGTCTCATACTCCTTCACACGGAGGTTGTGTCGGTCAGACAGGCTGGCCCTCCGTACCACTTTTCTACAGATAAAGCACAAACAAACGTACGGTTTTGAGATTACGCCAGAGGTCAGGGGTTCTTCATCTTACGCCCATGTGAAAAAGTACAAAGTCTGTGTGCAGTTCCATTGCTGTCCACCAGGGGTCTGTACATACCCACGGCTGCCTGCGCTGGAGGTCCGTCTGCACAGGGAGGTTTTGTGTTTGAGCTGAGACTTCATGATGCTGTCGTGCTTGTGCTTCAGGTCCAGCAGTATGGCCCGGAACTCCTCATCCTCACACAGGTCTAAAGGTCACACAAAAGGTCAGAGGTCACAGACCAGCCAAATCAACTCATGGATGGTCACTTGGGTAACTAAGTGGTTTTAGCACTGGTATGTGCGGCAATATAATTTCCAGTTATAAACAAAATGTTGGAGCAGAGCTTGGAAAATAATCTGAGGGTTCACAATGTTCCTAAAACAACAGCAGCACACTTTGTATTGCATCACAACAGTGCCAGTCGTGCCAATAGTGCCACTAGTGCCAATAGTGCCATTAGTGCCAGTAGTGCCAATAGTGCCAATAGACTGCATAGGATCATATGGTGTTAACTGGGTCCACTTACCAATGGGTGTCTCCTCTAAGTAGGTTTTGGCATTAAGACTGGCACCGTGAGAAACCAACAGCTCTGCAATATGCATCTGAAACAATGAATGGTATGTATGAGTGTTTAGTTTGGCTAAAGCACAGATCAGACAGTGTATCCATACAGGTGTGTGTGTGTGTGTGTGTGGCCTATCCTTACAGGTGTGTGTGTGTATGTTTGATCTGTCCATACATACAGGTGTTTTCTTGGTGTTTCCCTCACCTGACCCCAGCAAGCTGCCGCATGGAGCGGTTGCCACCCATCACTGTCTCTCAGGTCCATCCTAGCTCCACCCTCCAGTAAAAGCTCAGCTGCCTGGACATAGCCATTGGCTGCTGTAATGTGTAGCTGCTCAGAACAGGGAGAGAGATCCAAATGATTAGTATTGTTATTGAATAAGCGCCTTCGACACAGAGTATTGGCCAGGTTTCCCTAGCTTCCGTTTTTGATTGGTGCAGCTTGGAATCGTGTGGTGTCGCTCCCTGTGGTGTCGCTCCCTGTGGTGTCGCTCCCTGTGGTGTCGCTCCCACTGTCCTGATGTAAGTCTATGTACCATAAAGTGTCAGATGGAGACTAATGCTGGTTGCAGTGAGATTATTTCATCAGCAGTCAGGTGCCGGTTAAATAAGTTGATATATGTATTCTGCTCCTCCTTCGGCACTAAATTGAAAAGTAAACTTTAGGCGATGTAGTTATCTCATCTTTATTTGACAAGCACACATTCTCTCGTAACAGGGGTCAAGAGGAAGTCGTACATGAATTTAACTGGGATTAGGGTGATGTTGGCCCCCGGATAAAAGACACAGCTCAGTAAAATAATGTGTAATATTTTGTAAACGGCTCAATTCTCGCCATCCCGGATTGGCTGAATAGCTCAGTTCAGTCTGGTGATGAGTGTTTAGAGGATACAATTTTGAGATTACTGCTGGGTGACAGAAGAGTCAGCCTACAGGATCATCCCTGTCCTTAACTGGCTCTATAGCAAGTCACTGGCAGATCTCAGGTCTGTCATTAGTTTAGTTGTTTACATACACAAATATTCTGCACGTTTCTCATATAATACAAAACACACTGACATAATTGGCAGGAAAATGGTATACTAGGTTGGCTAGACAGTAAACCAATAAGGGACGTTTATAAATGTCACACAGAGGGAAAAAAAGATTTATGAGGAAAAAAACTGAGAATAATATGTTTTTTTGGCAACTATAGAGGACTGCGCCAAAAAGCCTTTAGCTGGAAACAAGTTTTAAAATTCAACAGCCGCACAGTCGTCAGTGGCCTTTGATTCTGCTTCTCTAAGCCAGCCCGCAAATCCAATGTGTAATAGTAAAAAAACAAATGTCATGTATTCCTGTACATTAAAACCTGCACTCGTTTGCCCTCATTGTACGTTTCAGGAAAACAAATTTAAGTAATTCAGGTGAGGGGTGGGTCATGTGAATTAGTATTCAGGTGAAGGGGGGGGTCATGAGAAATAGTATTCATCAAGCTTTCAGCATTATAATTAATACATGCTAAACAGTATTTATCTTGTATGTTGCCACGGGTCTGGATCCTTTTTGTCTTTGTCTACTTGGCTTGTTATCATCAGCGATCCAAACAGATTACCATGGATGACCCGCTTTCCCAATCACAGCATTTAGGAGAAAATCTAGAAGCTTACTAAAGTCATTTCGGAATCATGTAATTCCAATTTTGATCCAATAATTTTTGGATTGAGACCAACCATAGCATTTGGTATTTGGATGTTGACAACCTAAATCCGACCAAACACGCCAGCACTTCTCCTCGCAGTAGACTAGGAACTGACTAACACCTCGGTATAGAATGCTTCATAGTCACTTTCACAGCAACTAAAAAAAGATTTTCAGTTATAAAGCCCAGAAAAGGAAAAATTCAATAATTGAAAATACTGTGTTGGGACTGTAGAAGGGCCTAACTGACTTCATGTCAATATCCAATAAAATATTTCCCAAGTCTCCGGACTGCTTTAAGAGTGTGGAGTATGTGTGTGTGTGCACGTGTGTAGTGTTCTTTACTAGCTTATATATATATATGAGGCTCTGAAATAAGAGTACAAGGGTCACAAGTATTGTGACTGAGCGTCGTCACATTAAATGGATTGCGCCCCAGAAGCCTTGTTAAACATCTGGTCTGTATCTGGGCGGGCTCTTCGGGGCGCATGGTGAACCATCAGTCATGGTTGTCAGCGACAACAGCATTTCTGTTTGTGCTGAGTGACGTCCCACCCTCCATCTCATCTCACCAGAGTAGCGCCTTGTGAGTCTTGGTGGTTAACGTCCTCTCCCTCCGTCACCAGCTCCTGGATATCTCCCATCATCCTTCTCTCCACAGACGCCCGGGTTTCGTTGATCATCTCTTGGGTGATGCCTGTCAGACAACCCAGATGAAGGCAGGCAGGCAACAAAAAAAAAAAAACAGTCGGAGACAGACACTCGGGTTCTCACTAGCGCGTGCATCTAAAGGACATCAGTGTCACTCTAAAATGTTATTTCAAATCACTTTCTCCAGCTCTGGTTCCAGATCCATAAGCATGCCAGCATATTAATACGTATGGATCTTCTCTTGATCTCCTCCAAGACACCCAGAACGACCAACCACCCATAATGGGAAACCAAACAAACATTGTCAATTCCTTTTTAAGACCACGACCACTATCCCACGTCACAGATATTCTCTACACCCGTCTAGATTTGACTGCTCTAGTGTCAGTCTGTCTGGGTCTCATCAAATCCTCTGTTTAGTCCGCTCAACTGTAACAGGAAAGACACCCTCCCTTACTCTAAGGTTTGCCCCATAAACAATGTGTTTGATTTGAATTTGTGCCGATGTGCAGAATGAGGCTCACACTGCAACAGTGACGGAACTCTTCTGATCAAATAATTAGTCAGTCGGATCTCTTTCCTACTGCGCACCTCAGACTTCACTTTGTACTTTGTTCGTTTGAAAAGATCAACTGTCTGCTCCTCATCTGCGTTTTCTTCTACTGAAACCCATCAAATGAGAAAGCCAGAGACCCTGCTGCTCCAACCTCAATGAGGAGAGAAGGAGAAAGCCAGAGGTCTCACTACTCCAACATCATTGAGGAGAGAAAGAGAAAACCAGAGGTCTCACTGCTCAAACCTCATTGAGGAGAGAAGGAGAAAGGAGCTGTAATGTGTTCAGATATTCTCACTGTGTTTCTTAATTTGCTAAGTTCAGTGGCGAGTCCACAGTTCCCAGCATCCATACATTTTCCTCATCAAATGCGACTTACTGTTGTCACCGTTTACATGTTGGTGCTTTGGTTTCAGTGGCAATCCTTTGTGAGAATAAAAACCCACACCAGCCACATAGCTTCACTGAGATTCTCAGTATTTGGTTGCATTGTCAGACCCTCACACAATGTCTGACAAATCAGATATGTTCACACGATCTGTCTCCCTCAAAATTGGATCCTGTAAATGCTTTGAGCACTGAGGCTCTCTAAGGTGTCAATCAAAAAACACTCAGAGTTTACTAGCGCGCAATCTCATCGTGTATGCTAAAGTAATCTTTGAGGGCCATCTCAGAGCCGTCACAAAAGCAAATAAAAAGTACCTCGATTGGCCATGGCCGTCTCGATAATGTCTAGTGTGGGATCATCTTCACAAAGGTCATAGGGCATGTTGCCATCAGAGTTTACGGCTAGCAGGTTTGCTCCACTGTAGAGGCAAGAAAAAATATATTAGCCACAATAAAAGACCAAACTGACATAGAGAAATACATATGGAGCTGATGTCTATTAAAAGGTCAGCCTATAGATAGGATTGTTACACTAAACAAAACACTATGACAACCAGTATATAGTCATAATGTTTTGGCTCATCAGTGTATAGTGGTCATAATGTTTTGGCTCATCAGTGTAGAGTGGTCATAATGTTTTGGCTCATCAGTGTACATACATTCATGGATATCTTACTGTTGTATAAGGACCTTGACCAGTCCCGCATGTCCACAGGTGGCAGCAGCGTGTAGCGGTGTCCACAACTCATTGTCCTGGGAGTTTACACTGGCACCGCGATTCAACAGGATCTTCACCATCTCCTCATAGTTATCAATACAGCACTGAAAACAGAGGGGTATTGACAGGGAGGTAGAGAGAGAGACAGACACAGAGACAGACACAGAGACAGACACAGAGACAGACACAGAGAGAGACAGAGAGAGAGACAGAGAGAGAGACAGAGATACAGAGAGAGAGAAATACAGGTAAGATGGAGGGTTAGCAACAAGCTACTGAGAATATACAAATTATTACATACTGTAATATATAAATACATTACATACTGTAATATATAAATACATTGCATACTGTAATATATAAATACATTGCATACTGTAATATATAAATACATTGCATACTGTAATATATAAATACATTGCATACTGTAATATATAAATACATTACATACTGTAATATATAAATGCATTGCATACTGTAATATAAAAATATATTGCATACTGTAATATATAAATACATTGCATACAGAGAATATATTAATGCAATTTTCCTGAGAATAGTTAGAAAAACATTAACTATGGGACTCCTCACTTCACTGCAGACTTGCTCCTTTTGTTTTACAGTAGAAAGTATGCTGAACAGCTAAACACTTCATTTTTATATGCAGCCGCTCGACTGGCTGAGTGAGATCATAGGACGTGGATGTAGATTTAAAACAAAAAAACACCAAAAAATAACAGTCAAGATGTCTGTCTCTGAAACGCTAGTAACTTCCTGATGTGTCTGGAGAAACACAACAAGACATACTAGCTATGGTAGAAGTGACAATGTTTATATTTGTTCTTCCTGTGTGATCTGTGTGTGTCTCTGTGTGTGCGTGCGTGTGTGTGTGTGTCATGTGTGTCTCTGTGTGAGTGGTGTGACGTATGCAAACTGTCTGGCAGACAAAAAGGCAAAGCTAAAAGTCCCATGGTATGGTTTGGCTAGATAAAATAACATTAGTCATACTTTGATGGAAAAATACATGTTAAACTGAAAGTAAGCCAGTGGCAGAAAGTACCAATTGTAACCACAATTTCCTACCAAATACCGGTTAAACTGAAAAAAGAAGTACATGACTGGCTAGATGAGTAACTTTTTGCAATACAGTAACCTAATATAATCCTTGCTAGCTCATCATTAGCATTTTCATAAGAGCCCTCTGTAAACCCCACACAGTTAAGCCCACATGCTAGCTGTTTGGCTAATTCCCCAGTAGCATGCCTCCTCCTCTTCCAGAGCGAACACAATGAACTGACCGGGGGCAGGAAATAATGTGTCCTTCAAGACTCCCTGTGCAAAGTGTTTCGGACACAGAGGCCTGCCTCACAAACTAGAAGAATACAAGTTCATGTGAGGGACAATAACACAGGCTTTACTGCTGAGTCCTGGATGTGGGCTGGAAGTTTCTGTATCTGTACTGCCTGTCTAAAAGGCTGGAACGATCTGGCTAGTGCTGTGGGAATATTTCTCCTGGAATTAGCCACAGAAGTAAAGGCTGGAGCGATCTGGCTAGTGCTGTGGAAATATTACTCCTAGGGTTAGCCACATTGTCACTGGGCAAAGGCTGGAAGCTGGGGACATTTGTATGAAACAAACATGGAAACAAAGGCTCTGGTGATGTGGTTTTAGAGATTACATAGGAACTAAACATGTTGACATTTGTCATAAAAATGAATATGTCACCCCTGCAAGGATCCACAAGGACACGTAGGTTTCACAGCAAATATGCCAAGTTTACCATAACAAAGCTATAGTGTGTGTTTATCATGCTAATCCAGATATAGTCAATTTGCCAGATGATTCTTCAAAGCACAATGGTATCTTATTAAAGCCAATTTATTTGTCACTCAAATTTCTCGTCTAACCTAATATATGATCTAGACATCAAACAAATAAAAAAGGAACCTGAGGGACCACAATTTGTATACCAATTATGTATGTTTATAAAAAAAATCAATAAGGCGCTTGCATTGGCAATCAAATGTAATAGTAAATGACTGGTCTCTAAAGGTAATATCAATCTAAAGAAACCAACACAATGTGCATCCTTTATTCTCTTCATGTATTCAAGCTAAATATATTGTTAATTGTGCCCTTATGTAGAAATAGCTCCGCCCAGATAGATGGAGTATGTCAAAATGCAGACCTAGCTCCGCCCAGATAGATGGAGTATATCAAAATGCAGAACTAGCTCCGCCCAGATAGATGGAGTATGTCAAAATGCAGACCTAGCTCCGCCCAGATAGATGGAGTATGTCAGAATGTAGACCTAGCTCCGCCCAGATAGATGGAGTATGTCAAAATGCAGACCTAGCTCCGCCCAGATAGATGGAGTATGTCAAAATGCAGACCTAGCTCCGCCCAGATAGATGGAGTATGTCAGATGTAGACCTAGCTCCGCCCAGATAGATGGAGTATGTCAAAATGCAGACCTAGCTCCGCCCAGATAGATGGAGTATGTCAGAAAGGAGCATAGTAAAACAAGGAACATTGTGTTTCCCACTACAATAAACATACTCAAATTCATATGTAAGTAAAATACAACATATCACAGAACTGCGAGAACCCTGGAAATTATATTGACTTACATCAATGTGTAACAATAAATAACTAAACTCTTTTCAGGATGAAAATATCATATTGATATTATGCTGGATTTTAAACAAAGTCACAAGACAGTTATTCAGCACCACATCACAGGTATAGGCATCTCATCATTATAACCTAATTAAGGTGTAATAGTGTTTGGAGATCATGCTCAAGGTTCCATTTATATCACCACGTCTGTGTCTGGCATCTTACCTTTCTCTATGCCACAGAATCTAAAGTTTGAAATGTCATGCCGTTCTTGTCGTTATTTATTAAATAAAGTTAAGTTAATGTAGAAAATAAATCATCCTGCAAGTCCCAAACTGCGTATGGCGCTTCAGCAGCATAAACTGTGACCAAATGATTCATACAGTCCACAACACTCATCCATTCACAGCTGTGATCACACCAATGACAGTTGTGGGTTTTCGAGTATTAACTCATTTCAGGTCCTGCCACACCCACTTCTCCATTCACAGCTGCCACATCCCAAAATCCCAATGGGGTTGAGGTCTGACATTTGACGGGGTCATTCCAAAAATGTAAATGTCTCGCTTTTCAACCATTCTGACGAAAGCCTGCTTGTGAATTTTAGATGATTGTCTTGTCGTATTCCAGAGCTGTGGCCCAGACAAAGAGGCTCGAAGATCACTAGACAACATACTATTTCGCTCTGAAAGTTTGATCTTGAGTGGTTTCTGCCTTGCTACCCTGCTGTATTCTTTGTTACTTTAAGATTTTACACCTTGGTCTTTTAATAAAACGACCACAATCTTTCTCTAATTGGACAAAAACATTTCACATGAAACAATAAGAATATTAAATTGTTCACTGCACATATTTTTTCTCCAAACAGTCTTGTTGGAATCGGGACCGTTTCCATAGATTAACCACAGAGGGAATAGCACACAAGATCTCAATTATTTTGTGTTGATTTTGTCATTTCCTTCCCAACTGCATAAAAGGTCCCTCCCCAATTGAACTCTTCTCCAATGTGTTTTGAACAAAAATCCAGAAGACAAGATGGGTTATTGAAAGGTTCACATTAAGACAGTGTAGAGGCGTGTGCATGGCTACAAATCAGAGCTGTTAAATGTCATACAGTAAGACCACTGCACTGCAGCACAATAGGCTGGAACTAGTCAGAACACCACACTGGTAAACTAACACACAGCCATCCACCTGACTGGTACAATACCTCAGTCTGGATCTAGTCAGTAATCAGAACACCACACTGGTAAACTAACACACAGCCATCCACCTGTCTGGTACAATACCTCAGTCTGGATCTAGTCAGAAATCAGAACACCACACTGGTAAACTAACACACAGCCATCCACCTGACTGATACAATACCTCAGTCTGGATCTAGTCAGTAATCAGAACACCACACTGGTAAACTAACACACAGCCATCCACCTGTCTGGTACAATACCTCAGTCTGGATCTAGTCAGTAATCAGAACACCACACTGGTAAACTAACACACAGCCATCCACCTGTCTGGTACAATACCTCAGTCTGGATCTAGTCAGTAATCAGAACACCACACTGGTAAACTAACACACAGCCATCCACCTGACTGGTACAATACCTCAGTCTGGATCTAGTCAGTAATCAGAACACCACACTGGTAAACTAACACACAGCCATCCACCTGACTGGTACAATACCTTAGTCTGGATCTAGTCAGTAATCAGAACACCACACTGGTAAACTAACACACAGCCATCCACCTGACTGGTACAATACCTCAGTCTGGATCTAGTCAGTAATCAGAACACCCGCACTGCCTGTCTGGAATCTCTAAAAGTGTAGGACACACAAAAACAAATTGCACAGATCTAAAAGTAAGCACACTCCCTGGACAGTTACATATTTCGGCACACGGATCTGAGCTAAAATCCCAAGCACTTTATTTCTAAAAATAACCCAATGTAAACATGTCATGGGACAGGTCGTCCAACCAAATTCAGGCCAACACCTGACCAAAAGATTCTCGTAGAAGTCCTGAAGAAACCCAAGTTTAAAATGAGTTTCTCTACAGGCATCTCCTGCCAGAACCAATGTCAGAGTGCATGAGTGAACTAACAGTAGACTAAATATACCTGCCCTACACGAAAGCTCAGGAAGGAAAAACAGAATGTGCTCCAGACAGATATGTGTCAAAGGTTGAGGCTTTTGGCTGCAACGCTACTTTTGAACAAGAGGACCTCATACCAACTGCACAGCACCGTGGCAGGGACATTATGGTTTGGAGCCGTGTTGCTGATTCAGAGGCGGGCTATATTGTCATCAGTCTGTCCACAATGAAATCCAACTTGTAACAAGGAGATTCTTAGGTAAATTATATAAATTATTCCACAGCGTACGTTGTTCGGTGTCATTTGTTAAATTAGGTTAACAGTATCTGTCAATGTGAAGATTACATAGCCATTTGGGATGAGTCAAATGATCGACAATGATCAAAAACGGATGACTTTCGTTTAAAATAGGCAATCAAGCTGCTGAACTTCCTTTCTGTTTGTTGAATGGCAAAACCAATCACTGATTTACATTGTGAGAAACTAATTCATACTTGAGTTCTTATTGCTTGAGCTTATTGATTATGAAATATATACTTGATTATACGCTACTATTATTTATTTTTTTCTTCCCTTAGCAATCATTGCAGATAGAAGATACATCCTAGGTGCTGTAATGGATGCACACGGTTTAGATGGCCACTATGGACGCATATATCTGTCAAATGGATCAATAGAATGTGGACTAGGTGGCAATGGAGTGTTTAAACGACGGTTAACAGCAATTGTAGATGGGAACAATGTCAAAGACATTTGTATTTTGATTTGCTCTAGGCTCCGCCAGTATTTGGTTCAACATATTTGTGGCGTTTAGAATCAGGGCTTCTTTTGCGACAGGCACATCGGCCCTTCCAGTCAAATTACATTAATTTCTCCCTTGCCAATTAGACTTGTTCCAAGACAGGTTTTAGAAAGTTAGTATTTTAATTAAAATTATATAGTAAAACTACCTACTAATATATTAAAAAAGATCTACTTTGGGTCAAGACTTTCTTATCTCCACCTTAAAAGATCTCAGATTTGGTCTATCAACCGTTTGGTTACTTGTGAGATGCTTTAACCACTAGGCCACACGGCACGTATGGAGAAGCTACTAATGACTCAGAAAATCAGTTGGACAACCACTCAAAAAGACGTGGTCTCAGAAACTGCGTGTCAATCTTATAAAGGTCTGTAAGAGAGCGATTACCTGGTGTAGGGCCGTGAGTCCGTCTTCATTGCACAGGTCTGGACTGACATTATTCTTCAGCAGATAGCGAACTAAAGGGCAGACAAACAGACAGAGATACAGACAGAGATACAGAAGACATTAATAAAACATAAAATCCTTTCAGACCAAGTGCAGAACACATCAGGCTCAGGACAGATGGTGCTACATCCACTTACATGTGGTAAGTGACAGCCTCTCTTTTGCCATCATGGATAACCTCTTACATTCCCATCAATCGAGACAGAATTCATTAAACATGCATTATAATATTAATTCAAGCACAAGTGGATATTATAAAAATCATAAATAAATCATAAAAAGTGTCGGAAGTCAGAAGGATATCAATAATAGAAGCCTTGATTATAACGTACAAAAGTGAAAAGGCCTTAAAGTTATTTTTGCTCTGTGTTTGTTTGTGCAAGCACAGGTTTTACTAGTATAGTATAATAACACAACAAAAGTATTTGTCCAATAACATTTGAGCCCCTGAAAATGGTTACAATTCCTAAACGTTTCATACAATATGTTTGTTAAACTCCTTGAATTTCTGCTGAAATTATGCACTTCAGATGCATTCGGGTTGTTTCATTTCAAACCCATGTGGCGTATAGAGACAAAATTATGACAAATGTGTCGGTGTATAATTGTTTCACCTCGTTACTGCATATAAATAACCCCTGATGCATTTTCAGGATTTGTCTTGAATGTTCCTTCATCTTGTTAAACACCAATTGTGGGGAAAATGTGACTTAAGTGGAAGTTGATTGAGAAATTCTATTGAAATCTTTTCCATCTAAATTCTAACAAGAAATGCAAAGATGTTCTCAGCCAAAACGAGGTCAGTGGATTTCAATTAGTCTCTACAAAAACGTGTCAGTTATTGCTTTGTCTTTTTGATGTGTTTAAACAACATAATTGGTTCCCTGCCACTCATACTGTAGCATATCAGAGACCAGAACCAAGCACTGGGACATTAGTGTGCATATCAGAGACCAGAACCAAGCACTGGGACATTAGTGTGCATATCAGAGACCAGAACCAAGCACTGGGACATTACTGTGCATATCAGAGACCAGAACCAAGCACTGGGACATTCCTGTAGCATATCACCGACTAGAACCAAGCACTGACATTCCTGTAGCATATCAGCGACCAGAACCAAGCACTGTGACATTCCTGTAGCATATCAGCGACCAGAACCAAACACTGTGACATTCCTGTAGCATATCAGCGACCAGAACCAAGCACTGTGACATTCCTGTAGCATATCAGCGACCAGAACCAAGCACTGTGGCATTCCTGAGCACAACTCGCTCGGGTCATCTCTGCCTCTCCGTTTCTACAATCCTCTTGGTCATGCTCTGAATAAACTACCTATTCCATTTCCACTTCAGCATTACCACAGCCGCAGAGGCAATCACCCAAGCAATGATATCTGCCTCATGGATACCCCGCATTTCATTGTCAAGCTGCTGTCAATGTAATTCATCTCAAACTACTTCCCTCTTGGCATTTTGAAAATATGTCACAAAATGATGAATTTAAATAATTCATTGGACACAAACAGCTCAGGCTAAAATATATGAAGGGAGGGTGAGAGCCAGTACCAATGTCTGAAATAATGTATTATTATAGACCAATAGCTACATCTGAAATAGTATATATTTTTAAACCAATACCAATATTCTAATCAAACAATTTTAAGTAGAGTTGTGTTGACAGGCATTTGGAGAATTTATTGTTTTAGTGCAGACAGGAAAACGTGAATGCTGGAGTCTTAAAACACCCCATCTCCAAACATATAAAATGGCCTAAAACACTTTTCCATACCCATACAAAAATGTCCATAATGCATTGTGGCGAATGCTAATGTGCAGCTAATGTCCAAGTTGTTGTTCTGGACCTCTCCAAATTCAACAGCTGCTCTTCCACAAACATCTCTAGAGGATCCCGACAAAGCTCTTTCTTGTTGACGGAGTTACTTACTCTGTACCCAGATGACTGTAGGCACTCAAACCCAGACTTCATTAAGTACTCGAATGACACAAATTACAAAAACAGCAAACACATTTCGGCACTTCCAGGCAGAAATGAACAGGAACAACTTTGACCTCACTGCAACCAAAACAAAACAGCTGGTCATTGACTTACAAACTAACCGGCCCAACACTGAATTGCCACCACTTGAAAATCATAATAAACAACAAGCTCTCCCTAGAAAAAAACCGCCTTCACAAAAAAATTCAAGAACGTCCGTTCTTTCTATAGAATTTGAGCATGTTTAATGTATTCCTGTTATTAAAAGCACATTTAGTGCGAGAAAATTGGAACATTTGGAAAAACAGGAAACTGTATGATGACCTGATAACCTGCTTTTATTATGTTCGATGCATCAGGGCGTATACACAAATCCCTGGCCCACAGCCTTCCTCAGTCTGTCTTTGTCATCTTAATATTTATTTTAAAAGTTAATTTGTTGCTTTTGGGATCACAAGAAGCCATTGAACAGGCTAATATGAAACAGTGACTAGATCAATGAAAAAAAGACACATATCCATCAGTGACATTTACAAAAAATGCTGATGAAAGAAGAGGAACCGTTTAACAATTAAGAAGAGGAACAGACAGGCAACAAACAAATGAAGAGTATTAGCAAACTACCCTCTAAATGCACGCCACCACTGGATTTATGAGTAGTTAGAAACATGTTCTCTGGAGTGAAGAATCACCCAAAACTGCCTAGCATTCTAATGAACGAATCCGGGTGTGGCGGATGCCCAGAAAATGCCAACGACCTGAAAATTTGGTGGAGGAAGGATAATGGTCTGGGGCTTTTCTATGGTCTAGGCTAGGTTGTCAACATACCCTGATGAGCCAAAACATTTTAGCCAAAACTGTGCCTGCCCCCAGAGGCCTGGACTCTACATGACGCCCTGAAGGTGTGTGGTATTTGGTATCCGGCACCAAGACATTAGCAGCAGATCCTTCAGGTCGGGGGGTGGAGCCATTACTCTCCAAGTTAAACGGCGATCATGTACACAGCTTACCATGAGATGTAAAATTATCTTCATCTACTCCTCCAAGGTCCTGTTACGACACTTGCGTGAGGATTGTAGGTGCTTTTATGTGGATGTGAATCGAGTGAGGTCACGTTAGCAACGTTATGCTTCACTTTAGACGATTTTGCCCGTCTGCTTTCTGTTGTATATCACTCAGGCTATCGCTAGAACGTGCGAGTGTAGCCAAATAAACCACTGGTGGCTGGCTTAGGATGCACTTGATTTCATATGCAGAAACGTTTTCAATGAGCGGCGCGCATATTTCTAACGCCGATATCGTCATCGATCATTTTCATTATATTGTGGGAAGCCAAAATCGTAATCGCAATTTGATTAATTGTGCAGCCCTAGTAGGTACTCACCACTGCTGACCAGGAGCACCCCATAAGCCTGACCGGGTCAGAGATGCTTGACCCAGTAGCCTGGCCTGAATTCGGAACTTGTCAAAGTCACTCAGGACTTACTCCTACACATTTCTACCGCATCACACACGTTGACAACGATAAATGTATTCAAGCTCTTGCTTGAACTACTAAAAGCTCTGTTGACGGATATGAAGAGTTGGAGAAATAAAAAGATAAGAGAAATGTAAGAAGGAATGTTGAGGTGATGACGCACACTGAATGGGTGATTGCTATCTGTTGGGCAAAATGTTCCACACCCCATCAACCCATGGGAGAGCAGAACAGACAAAACCGTCTCTGGCACACACACACACACACACACACACACACACACACACACACACACACACACACACACACACACACACACACACACACACACACACACACACACACACACACACACACACACACACACACACACACACACACACACACACACACACACACACACACACACACACACACACACACACACACACACACACACACACACACACACACACACACACACACACACACACACACACACACACACACACACACACACACACACACACACACACACACACACACACACACAATAAGCAATCTGTAATTGTGGGTAGCTATGGTGATTATCACTAACCCACACCACCAATTCAATTGTACAGGAACTTCAGAATGACTTCCTGGGCGTTGCTACATTCCAAAGGATGGGATAGATCCTTCCAAAGAGATAAAAGAAACATAATTACAAAAGAAAGTCTGACACATCCACCCTGTAATCCAAACAAACCAAAATGTGTGTGTGTGTGTGTGTGTGTGTGCGTTACTAGTGTCAATATAGAATTTGGGAACATTTGGGGAACTGTTGGCTGGTCCCCACATAAATAGTAAAAACAAAACCGGTATATTTGTGGGTCTGCATCCCAGTGGCGTCTATTTAGGAATGCCCAGACTTGTGGTAACATGCACAAACAAATATAAATAGAAAACTTTATTTTTTTGCTGACTATCACCATAATGATGAACAGTACATTTTCAATTGGGTTTCCCCAATTTACATAATTAGCCCCTTCAAACAGCGATATGAGACGAATAACTACATTGTCACATTTACCAAGAGGATGAGGAAGAAATCCATCAAGCTTCCAGACGGAACCCCATCCCTTACATCAGGACCATTATTATTATTTCTTTGGGACGATTCCGGAACTTACATCAATGCAGAATGGGCTTTTGATTTATCGTGATAGATCAACCCCAAAATGTCCTTAGAGGAAACGGAAGTATATGGTTACTGCTGTTCTAGGAACTAGGAAATAGCTACATAGTGTAGCAAACACAAGGCCATGGTGAAAGTTAAATTATGTGTTTTATCAATTATTTTTTTTACATTTAACTCGGTAATTGACCTAATTCTTAACAATCGTAAGACCCAACTTTGGTTCAAATTTCTTTGTATCTAAGCGAATGAACAGAATCCGTTCTGCCTCACTCGACTCTCAACCGGGCGGCCCTGCTCGACTCTCGTTCCCCCGTAGACTATAGTTTTCCCCCGTAGACTATAGTTTTCCCCCGTAGACAAGAGTTTCCACTGTAGACTCGTAACTAACAGAGCATCAAATAAATAACAGATTCTTTCAATAGACCCGTCAATCAGCAATCGTTTAAGAATTAAAGGAGTCAAATTTCCAGTAGGCCTACAGAGTAAAAACATCCTACCAGACCAAAATTTAAAAAAAATTGTTTAAGCACAAGGGTGAGTCGATTTGTCTCTTTAGTTATGATACTATAATCTGTGTATGTTCCATTCACCTTAATTGCAGCCATTTCACAAAACAAGCCTTACAATTCAACTGATTAATCCTGGCTGAATGCCCTTATCCTATCATGGCCCTTCTGGTCATAGGGGTCATTTTATCCCTAGAGGGGGAGGATGTGTGTGTGTGTGTGTGTGTGAGAGAGAGAGAGCGAAATAGAGCGAGAGGGAACAAGAAACACTCAGGGTTGCTGAATAGGCACTTGGTGGCCTGTACATGCTGGAGCACATGCTATTCTACTTAGCACACTTCAGCGACCACTCTCCCTCCAAACGACTGGCATGAGAGAGAATTACACACACTGTGTGTGTGTGTGTGTGTGTGTGTGTGTGTGTGTGTGTGTGTGCGTGCGTGTCACTCAACTGTAACTGAGAAGATGGAGAACTGCACAAGTCAACTGACAAACATTCCACGCGCTTCCAACTGAGACAACAAAATAAAGTTGCCTTAAACAAGAAAATAGATTTTATGGTACACTTGGGAAAAAAAATTGTACAAAACAAATCTTGTAAAACTGAAAAATGTTCACATATGTTGACACATGTTGTTTGTCTCCCCGTTGGGAAAACGTGTTTAGCATCTTGCATGAAAAACCTGCAGTAAAAACAATAAACACAAGGTTGTGATGAAAGGGTGTTTTATGGATTGCAGCTTAAGTAGCTGAAAGTTGGGTGATCTCTTTCCTCTTTCCCCGATTCCTCTCATCATCCCCCCCTCCGCACGCACGCACACACACACAGACACCACACACACACCCTTTTGGTTTCCATGGAAATAAGAGTTAAGTTGAATCAGGGAGCTCCCTAAGGAATTAGGATGAAGGCAGGAGAGGCAAGGCGAGAGCAGAGTAGAGCAGTATTGCTGTTTCAATTGAACATTTGGCAGAATAAACATGGTGTGTATTTAGTGTAAGTAAATACAAAACATCGGGGAAATTATGAATGCAGTGGCCCTCAAAAGTATTTGCCTTGGACTTCACAACCCATAATCCAACTGGATTTAATTAAGAGTTTTTGCCACTGAGAAACACAGGTCCTGAAATAATTCACACTGAAAATCCTGACCTCCAATCCTGACCAGCTTCCTAGTCCCAGCGACTGAAAAGCATCCCCATAGCAAGATGCTTCCACCACCATACTTCTCAGTACGATGATCTGCAGTGTTAAGCTTTAAAATGCAGTGTTAAAATTGCACTTAGGGTTGAGGCCAGAAAGGCCAGTTACCCATTCAGATGCCATAAGCCTTGTGTTTAGGTCTTACCCCTGATCGGTGCATGTTTGTGAACAAATCACAGATTTGATGCGAATGTTTGTGTCTTCATGATGTCGTTTTGGAATTGTATTAAACAACCAAATGTGTGACCTCCTTGAGGTTTATTTAGCTTATGATCATGTTAGACACTTTTTTGCAAAAATTTCTCCTAAAGAAATTGGTTGCACCAGAGCTCATTTAGGTCGCTCGTAGCAAAGGGGTGAATTCTTCTGCAGTTAATTATTTGTAAATACAATTAGACACGTTTTCCTATTTTATTTGACAAAATGGACTTTGTGGTGATATATATATTTTTTTTCTGGGACATACAAGGCAAAGAATATATTTTGTTAATATGCTTATTGTAGGATACATAGTTGGTCAATAATTTCAATAATTTGCTAGGCATTAATAAGCCCAACACATCTTCCATTAGTCTATGTCATGACTCTCCGATCCAGACTATTAGATGTTTGTTAGCAACATTGTTCTCAGCCTGTTAGTTCTGCCCCGTTGGTCTCGTGATTCCAGTGACCATAGCGTGATGATTCACGTTGGTGTCATGGGTGCCAAGGACAAAGGCATAGCAGAGCCTGTGTGAGCCAGCCCTAGCCGTTAGAGGGAATGATGCCCTTCAAAGCTTGCTTTCTTCACAGGCCTAGTTGGACAAACTGAAGAGAACTTTGGAATGTCACTGTGGAGATAAACAGTTCAGTGGAACTAGAAAACGAAACGTTACTGGGAAAGTAATAGTACATTGTTATAATTGAATATGATAGCTTGTTGCGGTCCATCTCATTATTTGTAATCATATTCCAGCCCACTTGGATATCCTCTCAAGAAAATAATTTTACAGTCGAATCTACATAACGATCTCTAGTACCTATTGACAGACTAGAGAAATTATGGCCCAGGTGGGTGTCTTGTTTGGAGCTACAGACCCAACAGCATGGCAAGACAGTATTCGTATGTCAGCCACAGACACAAACAGCTAAGACTGATTAACAAACCGTGTCAGTGGCTAACTGCTTTGAGCAACATTCAAGTCACACTAGCTCAACTTTAAAGTCTTGACCAGGATTTAATAGTACAACTGTCAAGCACCGACAAGGCTTTGTTGTCCGAAATATTTAAGGACAAAGGTCATTAGTCAGGGGTCTTACTCAGTATCCTGAACTCATGTGGCCTGGAACTCGTGACCTCTCAACTGCTGAGCTAGCAGACAGGATCGTTGAAGTGAGAATACACTTTTCACTTCTAATCATTTAGATTAGTCATTTCTGATTAGTAGAACTTTTAAATAAGCTTGCAGCACAACACTGACTGGCAGACATACAGCAGATTTCATATAACGATTCCCAGAATCTTAATTTTGTCCAGATTTTCTTTTTTTTTTTAAGGAAGGTACTGTGACTTACTGACTGCAGGCTAGATTAGGAGTTGAGATAAGGATAATTTGTTAAACACTTGTATTTAAGAAAAATTAGGAGAACATTACATATGTTGCAGTTTAATATTTAAAATTTTCACTATTAAAGCAAACTTCACATCATAGACATTCATCATCTTTCCATCGTTCTGCCTATGAAGTGGCAGTCTGTGTGTGTGTGAGTGTCAGAAGAGGGGAACAGATAAGGTACTTTGTGGTCACAGTACAACTGTCATCTCTTCCGGCTGCTTCCAGAGGTAGGAAGAGATCTGCTGAGAGACCTTCACTTCTACAGGCCAAATTTCACAGGGGGAAACGATAAAGCAGACCTGTAGTTCCACTTTTATTCTGAAGCTCTCAGTACTGGCTTCAAAAAAGCACTAGCTCCTCTAAAATCCATGTGAATCATACAGACACCCCAGTTGGAGATCTCCAGTCATTATTCTTACCCAGTGTGTCTAGGGCTGCCAAGTAGGGCAGTGATCTAAGTCACAGGTACTAAAAACAGCTGCTGCAATGCAGCCAAGATGTCTAATCCAAGTTACAGCACAGTGTCTGGGGGTTCCTTAGAAAGCAGTGCAATTTGGTTACAGCCCCATCAGAGGAATCTCTGTGTACTCTAGCAACTCCTTGTCCACGAACTGCGCAGTGAGAAAAACGTAGAGCCCCAAAAAAGCTCCAGGGGAGATGTGCATCAAAGCACATGGTTCATTCTCCAACTTTCCTGAAACATGGAGAGGGTTCGGTGGCCATTATCGAAGAATAAAATTGGGAAATACTGGTAAAAAACCTCTACCCAGCGACAGCCTGTTTCACATCAACACACATACACGCACGCACACACACACAGCACAGAACCGAATGCCAAAAGATTTTCATGGACCCTAGCCATCGATTGTTCACGTTGGTACCATCTAGCAGACTGAGACAGTTCAGTAGCATAAATACTGGGAAAAGCCTCTACCCCTAAGCCATCAGACTGTTAAAGAAACATTGGGCAATTTCCATTAAATGTTCTCAAGTGCTTGGTATTTTGAGTTACATTAGTATTTAATGTGCCCAGTCATTATACAGGGACAGAACCCAGTGTGGACTTTTTCCAGAGCTACTTTATTTACACACACTGCATGTTCTCATATTTTACTGCCTGTGTAAGTGTGACCGCCTGGCTGGCTGGCAGGCAGTAAAAGGCCCGATGCCGTGGCCCAGAGGATATCCAGGAAGTTCAGTTCACGTCAAATCCCACAAAGCCAAAGTTCATCAGATGAAAATGCGTATCTGTATACTCACAGGTTAAGTAATGTAGCTGGTCATTACAGTGGCTAATAGCCAGGTTCCCTCCCCCACATATCCCTCTACCATATATATATCCCCCTCCCCCCATACATCTCCCCCCCATCCCCCATACATCTCCCCCATCTCCCATACATCTCCCCCACATACCCATCTCTTCCTGTTACTGAGTAGCAGTTCGAGGCAGATAGAGCACAGAGACTGAGCCCAGATTAAGAGAATCCAACAATCCCCAGTTAACCAGCTGCCACGGGAACACACAGGCCGACACGCATACAGGCATACAGGCATACAATACAGGCAGACACTCGCAGTCACACACCACACCGCACGCGCACACGCAAGTTAACCAACACACACACACTAACCATTTAAACTCAAGAGCAATTCCAGGGTTACACCATGATTTCAAAACTAAAATGTTCAGGCTAAACAGGATACAAAACCAAATCATTTAATTGAGAATCAACACATACAACACCTTCAAGGTCTACTCTGAACTTGTTTTACAGACAATATAAAAAGCACATTTAGTTGAAGAACAGCTCTGAAGAAACGATTTATGTAGGAATTATGGGTAAGACATTCATTTGTTTAGGGAAGTGTAAATATTCATTCTGTATTTAGGTTACAGTATACATGAAGCAGCAAACAGGTGAACTAGCTGCTAGCATCTGTAAAATAACTGAAATGTCAAATGTGTCAGCTAAAATAAGTTAAACGCTAGTTTGGTCACTGAACTATAGTAACTTTAGTAGATCCAAATTCCATAACAGAGTGACATCATCACATTCCCTATTGGCTAATACACAGATGAGCCAGAATACAGGAGTAATGACCTAAGTGACTGATCAGATTCTAAACATTATGACCAGACATCTGGGTCAGAGCATCTCTGAAACGGCTTGTAGGGTTCTCCTGGTCAGCACCTATACCAACCGGGGTCTGATACAAACCACAAACCAGCGACAGAGAGTTGGGCGTCCAAGGCTAATTTATGTGTGACGGCAACAAGCTATCCTGTCTGGTCCGAACCAACAGAAGGTCTATTGTAGGAAAGTCACAGAAAATGTTATTGGTGGCTACAGGAGGAATGTGTCACAGCCCACAGTGCATCACGCCCTGTTGCGTATGGGGTTGTGTAGCCACAGACCAGTCAGTCAGTGCATGATGACCCCTGTCCACTGTTAAAAGCACCTACAACGGGCACACGAGCAGTGAAAGAAGGTTGTCTGGTCCACTAACTCCTGTTGCCTTGAATACCACGTGGACGGCTGGCTAAATGTGCGTCCTTGTCTACGCTGGACCAACATGTTGCGGCTCCTCCTCGCAACGTACAGAACCCGAAGGACATGTTGCTTTAACATGGTTCTGCCTTGTCTTGAAGTCAGACACCACAAGACATCTTCAGGGGTCACGTAGAGTCCATGCCCCGGCGGGTCTGCTCGGTTTTGGCGGCACACGGAGGACAAACAGCATTTAAGGCAGCTACTCTTAATGTTTTCTTTGGGGTACATTTCTAATGGGTATGTGATATATAAAAAGGAATTCTAAATCCTAGATCAAAAAGAGACGATATATACTGCATGCTATTTGTTATTATTAGTAGGGATGAGAATCGTTGAAAATATGACAACAGTAAAATTATATCAGAATCAAAATGTCCAAGACAATGTCCACATTTTTCCAACAACAAATAAAATAAAAAATATACATAAATAATAAATATTCTGCTTTACACAACAACAAAATAGAATCGACAGCTCTTCTTAACAGTGGCAACAGCAGGCTGCACTGAATTGTTTTATTATTGTCAACAATAGAGACTTGGTATGAAGTTATTGTGAGCTCACCATGCTTAGCTTGGGTGGTAGAGGGTGATTGTCTGGGTCTGTGTGCCCCCTGGCCACAGTTATATTACATTTTACACAATCGATAACCATTTTATGGGACGTTGTCCGTTCCCTGTCATTCTAAATTAGGAGAAATCAGATGCCTTCGTGCCCCATTTGTCAAATCGGATATCGGAAAACGAGAACAGTCAAAGCAGGTAGGGTTTCCGAATGAGTAGCGTTTATTTACTTTATTGTAGTGAAACAAGCGAGCGATTGTTAACGTTAGATTTTGGCAGCCGGAGTAGGAAGCGTTTCCACCTCAAAGAGTATCAATAGCAGTATCGATAAGCTCTGACCTTTTGAGCTCGGGTTTTGAGAAATATGGAACCGGTTCCTTAATAGAACGGGGTCTCCATCCCCATCCCTTTTCTGCAGGGGCTATTACTGTATGTATTTGTCTGTTTATCAAAGACATACAAAGTGGTGGCGTGGCCACAAAAATCTAGTTATGAAAACACCAGGATATTCATTTATGGAAAGCAACTGAAAAGTTGAGTAGATCAACACAGAATAAAACCCTAGCAATGAGACAAGATCCAGGCTGGATTTAAAGTCAAATCAGCAAAAACAAAAGCTCAACTGAAATGTCCCAGAATGCATTACATTTTCTGATTTCCCATCAGACTTTGTAAGTCATCTGAATTAACATGGTTTTACATGGCAACTAAGGAAACATTCTAGGTATTTCTTTAAGTTAACAAATCATTTTAATCTTTATTTCGATCCTATCCAATTAAAGTATTCCAGAAAAGATATCCCTTGGGTTCCGGTGCTTTTAAAATCTAAATATAGAACATTTGGAAAAAATTATGTAAAACGTGTATGGCTAAAATTATGAATGAAAATGTGCAGCATGCTGCATTAAATCACACAAAAAAAAAATCCCACCTACTGAGTCAGAACATAGAAAATTCATTTTAAAAGGAGAATTAAGGCTATATGCATATGAACCAAACAGCCGCTCGAGCATAGGGATTCTCATTAAGTCTACGTGGTACCAGAGCAACCTAGGCCGAAGGTCGATTTTGTGATCA
The DNA here is from genome assembly GCA_029465975.1 of Dallia pectoralis. Taxonomy (NCBI): domain Eukaryota; kingdom Metazoa; phylum Chordata; class Actinopteri; order Esociformes; family Umbridae; genus Dallia; species Dallia pectoralis. The sequence continues at coordinate 11,077,062 of CM055744.1, forward strand.
TATCATCTGATCTGAGGCCGCATGTTTTGGACACTCGGGTGAAGAGAGGGGAGGAGCTGTCAACTGATCACCGTCTGGCGGTGAGTTGGAACAGAGGGTGGGCGAAGACCCCGGACAGACCCGGTAAGCCCAAATTGTAGTGCAGGGGGAACTGGGAACGTCTAGAAGAGGCCCCTGTATGAGAGATCTTGAAATAACACCTCCCGTGGAGTTATGCTGGCATCCCTGTGGAGGTTTGGGGCATTGAACCCAAGTGGGCAATGCTCAAAGCTTCCATTGCTGAAGCAGTTCGCTGTGGTCTCAAGGGCTTAGGTGCCTCAAGGGGCGGCGACTCTACAACACTGTGGTGGACATTGGTGGTCAGGACACAGTTGTGATGAAGAGAGCTGAGCAAGAACGCAAAACTCTCGACCTACCGGTCAACCTGCGTTCCTACCCGCACCTATGGTCATGAAGGCTGGGTGATGACCGAAAGGAACATTTTGGGATCCCCTGCTAGAGCTGCTGCCCCCGCGACTCGACCACGGATAAGCTTTTGAAGATGAGATAAAAAAATACAAATATAGCCGTTTCTGACAGTAGATACATAAAGCACCAAGCTGCGGTTCCCTACTTCATTGAGATGAGTTTAGAATTCACTTTTTTATTTACCAATTAATTTACCATGAAATAATCAAATAGAATTTCTTAAATAGCGACAAGATAGCCTGGGTGGCTTTCATCTCTAATTAGCACGGCAACATACTAAACCAATGAATCTGACAACATTCTAAACTAACGGACATTGCAAAAGTGCCTCCACAAAAGTATAAAGTAAAACAATTAATAATAATGCTTAATTTAGAAAAAAATAATGATCTGAAAAATGACACAAAAAAAAAAATTCTGAAAACCAGTAATACAGTCAAATCTTGTTAAAACTTTATTCTTAAAGTAAGACAAATACATTGTTGTTTTAACTTGTTTTCAGAAGTTTTGGCTCCCCGATTTTTTTTTGCATTGCAGGCCCTGAAACAATTTGATTGGAGTGGTTTTACAGGTAATATTGCATTCGGTTATCACCACATCAATACTAATGGTTTCTTCCTGACCACAGGTTTGTGAACATTTGACAGGGTACTCTGAGGGAATAAGGGCTTCTGGGTAACATGTGCACACATTACAGTGCCTGTGTGTTCGCAGTCTTACCTTCGTCGGGGTCGTTCCGTGCCGAGGCCTCCAATAGAGCAACGCTAGCAGCAAACGACACGTGCCGTTTGGCCTCCATGGCTGCAGCGTGATTGGCGTTCCTCCTCTTGTCTGCCTTGCGCTTCTTATTCTGCATTTCCTTCTCATACACGGCCCATCTCTTCAGCTGCTGTGTGCGCCGCTTCTGGGCTGCCCTCAGTCGCTCCAGGCTTGGCACCTTGTCCAGCTGCTGCAGCTCAGTAAGGAGCTCCAAGTGGTTGGCCATGGTGGAGCCAGGTGGGCGGAGCCAGGTGGGCGGAGCCTGGTGGGCTGTCAGACAGGATCAGGGCAGACAGGTGGGCCAATGGTTGGAGACTGGAGATGGTACTAGCGCTGATGTGGACAGATGCACCTTCCACTGTAGTGGCTTCCTACCATCATCATTATCATCTTCCTCCTACTGCTCAGCACTTGAACCAGGTCACCTATTAAAGAGAAGACACATGTGAGGTGTGAGGGAGGAGAGAAGACACGTGTGAGGGAGAGTGAGGACACGTGTGAGGTGTGAGGGAGAGAGAAGACACGTGTGAGGGAGAGGGGAGACACATGTGAGGTGTGAGGGAGGAGAGAAGACACGTGTGAGGTGTGAGGGAGAGAGAGGACACGTGTGAGGGAGAGGGGACACGTGTGAGGGAGAGAGGAGATACGTGTGAGGGAGAGAGGAGACACGTGTGAGGGAGAGAGGGGACACGTTTGAGGGAGAGAGGGGACACGTTTGAGGGAGAGAGGGGACACGTGTGAGGGAGAGAGGGGACACGTGTGAGGGAGAGAGGGGACACGTGTGAGGGAGAGAGGAGACACGTGTGAGGGAGAGAGGAGACACGTGTGAGGGAGAGAGGGGACACGTGTGAGGGAGAGAGGGGACACGTGTGAGGGAGAGAGGGGACACGTGTGAGGGAGAGAGGGGACACGTGTGAGGGAGAGAGGGGACACGTGTGAGGGAGAGAGGGGACACGTGTGAGGGAGAGGGGACACGTGTGAGGGAGAGAGGGGACACGTGTGAGGGAGAGAGGGGACACGTGTGAGGGAGAGAGGGGACACGTGTGAGGGAGAGGGGACACGTGTGAGGGAGAGAGGGGACATGTGTGAGGGAGAGAGGGGACACGTGTGAGGTGTGAGGGAGAGAGGGGACACGTGTGAGGGAGAGAGGAGACACGTGTGAGGGAGAGAGGAGACACGTGTGAGGAAGAGAGAGAGGACACGTGTGAGGGAAAGAGGAGACACGTGTGAGGGAGAGAGGAGACACGTGTGAGGTGTGAGGGAGAGAGGAGACACGTGTGAGGTGTGAGGGAGAGAGGAGACACGTGTGAGGTGTGAGGGAGAGAGGAGACACGTGTGAGGTGTGAGGGAGAGAGGAGACACGTGTGAGGTGTGAGGGAGAGAGGAGACACGTGTGAGGTGTGAGGGAGAGAGGAGACACGTGTGAGGGAGAGAGGGGACACGTGTCTTTTGAAATGTTTTTTGACAGACAGAGAAAAACACAGCAGCCATCCATACAGAGGAAAATCCTTTAACCTACTTAACATAAAAACTAAAAGACTTTCCACAAAAACTAACCATCGTCGTTGTCTAAAAATACTCTGAGAGAAGATGGCAACTTTAAATTACAGCTGCTGACTAGGGTTTAAGAATAGACTTCAGTACTGAGGAAACACAGACACAACGCTGAGGAAATGTTTGCTATTGCTTTGTGTGCTTAATGCCTACCTGTTAAAGTTTCATTTGAAGAGAGCTACTTAACACTAATCTGGTACACCCTACTGTAGTATAGTGTAATACACACTCAGTTGACAGGCTCACTGTGACAAGCATGACACAACACGCACACGCCGCCGCACACGTCAGATGCCACCTCACACACCAGAGGCAGCGCATACAGACGCCAGAGGCAGAGCATACATACGCCAGAGGCAGCGCATACATACGCCAGAGGCAGCGCATACATACGCCAGAGGCAGCGCATACATACGCCAGAGGCAGCGCATACATACGCCAGAGGCAGCGCATACATACGCCAGAGGCAGCGCATACATACGCCAGAGGCAGCGCATACATACGCCAGAGGCAGCGCATACATACGCCAGAGGCAGCGCATACACCAAACACAGCGCATACACCAGGCATGTAAAAGCTATATTTAAATATTAATGTGAGTGTAGCCCTGCAAGAATTTGGTCTCTTCGTAACCTTTAGATAGCCAATAACAAGCAGGCCCAGACTTCTGCTAGAAGTCTCTCAGCAGTTTACCCAGAAAAAATAAGTCAGAACGTCTAAAGCAACTGGCAAATACCAGAGAAAGATGGGCCTCAATTCGTTCAAATAAGCAGGACTTTGTATCTTTAACTTGTTTAAGACACTTCTGACTTATAACTTTCCTTTTTGGTGCGAGGCCCGTAGCCTGACTGTTTTACAATTCTCTGGTATCCTGTTGAAACTAGATGTCTGTCGATTGTCAGCGTTAGCCCCGACTCAAGCTGGTAACCACATCCTGACCTACAGGCTATCATTGAAAGCAAGCTTAAACCTCATCAGTATCAGTGTTCAAACAAATCTGTACACTGAATGAACCCAACCTGGGCCGTCCAGCTACTAAATTAACATTGGGTCTTGAGAATGGCAGGAATAATATGAGCAAACATGGTCAAAACACAGCCCCGACATCATAATCCTTACAGGCATTGCATTCAATCATGACAAGGAGTCTAATTATAAGTCTGAGTGTTCAGTTACATAACATTGTTTTACTGCTTCTGGTTGACATTTTTCAGTGGGAGATAACATGACTGGAGGAATCCTCGGTATTTTACGTTTGTGGGACAGTTGTTGTCTGTCTTCCTTATTTGTCACGTTTTGCACGTAATCACAACAATGAAATGTAGCTACTGCTTTGGCAAAAAAGGCAAATTGGTAGCCATATAAATAAAAAGGACTCAAATAATTATTTGTCCTGGACTATGGAAAATGTATGAGAGTTTGATTCCACTTAGAAACCGCTAAGTAGCGCTGTAAGCGGTGAAAGGATAGCCTCATTTCAACCCGTCCTCAACTGAAAGAACCACAACCAACTGATGTCTCTCACAACATCTAACGACAGACAGCTAGAAGCCAATTTCCTTCTGTCAGCTTGACGGTGTAGAGTCACTGAATACGGAGAAATGTGCGTGAGCACGCATGCATTCTCCAAAAGCTGCCAGGTGTGATCGTTTTTTACCGGCACTGCTTTCACCAACAAATCTTTGAAGACTGTGTTGACAACAACATGAAGCGCAAAGGCAAAATCAAAAAAAGCATCCGCAGCTAAGAGAAATGCAATGCATAAACACAATAACTAACAATGCATGAGAAAGCACAAAAAAACGTTTTAGGAAACACTTAACGTCCTAACCGCTACAGAACATGTATAGCTAAATCACACTTTCGCATCTGACCTACTTCTATTTCAGAAACATTTCTCTCGTTTACCACATTCCTGTGCCAAACATGTATCAACATTTTCCTGTGCCAAACATGCATCAACATTTTCCTGTGCCAAACATGGACCAAAATATCATTTTGTGGCAACATTAAAAGTTATTCATATTCAAAGTAAGATCTTACTACCCAAAATAAATTCATGAGTCATGACCTTTGCGATAACCACAAAAAAACTAAATCTAGTTGTAAGTTTTAACCAAAACAGTGGAGTGTAGGCTTTGGTGGTGGTAAAGTGGGAGATTTGTAAAAAGTAAAAAAAAAGTAAAAAGGAAATAACTCAATTTTGCGTCACGGTGCCATAACCTGGGGATGACGCATGATTGGAGCCAATTTCCTCATGATTGGATCCAAAATGGACAATAACACAAAGCACGGCTTCAAACCACGCAAGAACCATTTAGGATAGAAGCAGTCAGCTGGTATTACGTCTATAATGGAGTCACAGCAGAGAGCACAGTCACCAGATCTCCAGCCTTCAGAGCTGTTGTGGGAGCAACTAGACTATATTGTACATAAGAAGTGCCCATCAAGCCAATTGAACATGAAGGAGGTGCATTAGGAAGCATTGGGTGAAATCTATGCAGATTACCTCAACAAATTGACAACTAGAATGCCAAAGGTCTGCAAGGCTGTAATTGCTGCAATTGGAGGATTCTTTGAATCACTAACACAGGGTATCCACAACAAGGTTGCATACCACGTTTGGGCTTGTCAGAACATATGAAAAACACTCAAAAGGTAAAGCCAGGAGTCAAATTGTAGTGTTCCTTATTTGACACTGCCTTTAAAAACATTCATGGCTGCTACCTGTGTGGTCACATTGAAATGAAGAAAAGGAAATAGAACAGAATGCTTGGTTTTTACAGCACAGTGACTTAATCACAACACCAAACTGGAAAATAAAAAGGCAGTGATGCCATTAAATTTACTAGATTTCAACAGTTAGACAAAAGTCCCAAAGGAGTTGGTTCAGGAGACCACTGACGTATGTGTCTGTTCAACGGATTTACACTTGACTGGTTAAATGGCATCTGCATAATGATGGCGTGACAGACACACACCTTAAAATGTTTTCTCGATTTAACGACCGAGAGGGTTTCAATTCACACACACACACGAGAAAGTTAGTAATGTCTAGGATCTAAAATTAGCAGGCAAGAGGCAATAAAGTCATGCCGTGTGACATATAGTAAATGTCCTGCCGTGTGACATATAGTAAATGTCCTGCCGTGTGACATACAGTAAATGTCCTGCCGTGTGACATATAGTAAATGTCCTGCCGTGTGACATATAGTAAATGTCCTGCCGTGTGACATATAGTAAATGTCCTGCCGTGTGACATATAGTAAATGTCCTGCCGTGTGACATATAGTAAATGTCCTGCCGTGTGACATATAGTAAATGCACTGTATGGATGCATACTGTCAAATAGGCCTATCATTCAGTCTTTCCTGGTCCTGTGGAGCAAACTACTACAGCTACACTGAGGAAATCTCCAACATGGCTGTGTAGTGATGAGTGATCTACTATAGCTACACTGAGGTAATATCCAGTATGGCTGCGTTGTGTGGATTAAACTACTACAGGTACCCCTGGTTGGGAACCACTTATCTAAAAGATATACACTAACCAATCAAAACTTTATGAGGTCAAAAAAACATAGTGACTCTGTATTAGGTTGCAATATTTGTGAGGAAAGAAATGGGTGAATTAGCTGCTAACATCTGCAAAATAACTAAAATGTCAAATGTGTCAGCTACAATAAGTTAAACTTCCAAATGCCATAACAGAGTGACATCATCACAGTCACTATTGGCTAATACACAGATGAGCCAGAGTACAGGAGTGAAACCTAAGTGACTTTGATCAGATTCTGAACATTATGATCAGACCACTGGGTCAGAGCATCTCTGAAACGGGCTTGTAGGGTTCTCCTGGTCAGCAGTGGTGGGTACCTACAGACAGTGGTGGGTACCTACAGACAGTGGTGAGTACCTACAGACAGTGGTGGGTACCTACAGACAGCGGTGGGTACCTACAGACAGCGGTGGGTACCTACAGACAGCGGTGGGTACCTACAGACAGCGGTGGGTACCTACAGACAGCGGTGAGTACCTACAGACAGCGGTGAGTACCTACAGACAGCGGTGAGTACCTACAGACAGCGGTGGGTACCTACAGACAGCGGTGAGTACCTACAGACAGCGGTGAGTACCTACAGACAGCGGTGAGTACCTACAGACAGCGGTGAGTACCTACAGACAGCGGTGGGTACCTACAGACAGCGGTGGGTACCTACAGACAGCGGTGAGTACCTACAGACAGCGGTGAGTACCTACAGACAGCGGTGGGTACCTACAGACAGCGGTGAGTACCTACAGACAGCGGTGAGTACCTACAGACAGCGGTGAGTACCTACAGACAGCGGTGAGTACCTACAGACAGCGGTGGGTACCTACAGACAGCGGGGTACCTACAGACAGCGGTGAGTACCTACAGACAGCGGTGAGTACCTACAGACAGCGGTGGGTACCTACAGACAGTGGTGAGTACCTACAGACAGTGGTGAGTACCTACAGACAGTGGTGGGTACCTACAGACAGTGGTGGGTACCTACAGACAGTGGTGGGTACCTACAGACAGTGGTGGGTACCTACAGACAGTGGTGGGTACCTACAGACAGTGGTGGGTACCTACAGACAGTGGTGGGTACCTACAGACAGTGGTGAGTACCTACAGACAGTGGTGAGTACCTACAGACAGTGGTGGGTACCTACAGACAGTGGTGAGTACCTACAGACAGTGGTGGGTACCTACAGACAGTGGTGAGTACCTACAGACAGTGGTGAGTACCTACAGACAGTGGTGGGTACCTACGGACAGTGGTGGGTACCTACAGACAGTGGTGGGTACCTACAGACAGTGGTGGGTACCTACAGACAGTGGTGGGTACCTACAGACAGTGGTGAGTACCTACAGACAGTGGTGGGTACCTACAGACAGTGGTGAGTACCTACAGACAGTGGTGGGTACCTACAGACAGTGGTGGGTACCTACAGACAGTGGTGGGTACCTACAGACAGTGGTGGGTACCTACAGACAGTGGTGAGTACCTACAGACAGTGGTGAGTACCTACAGACAGTGGTGGGTACCTACAGACAGTGGTGGGTACCTACAGACAGTGGTGAGTACCTACAGACAGTGGTGAGTACCTACAGACAGTGGTGGGTACCTACAGACAGTGGTGGGTACCTACAGACAGTGGTGGGTACCTACAGACAGTGGTGAGTACCTACAGACAGTGGTGAGTACCTACAGACAGTGGTGGGTACCTACAGACAGTGGTGGGTACCTACAGACAGTGGTGGGTACCTACAGACAGTGGTGAGTACCTACAGACAGTGGTGAGTACCTACAGACAGTGGTGGGTACCTACAGACAGTGGTGGGTACCTACAGACAGTGGTGAGTACCTACAGACAGTGGTGAGTACCTACAGACAGTGGTGGGTACCTACAGACAGTGGTGAGTACCTACAGACAGTGGTGGGTACCTACAGACAGTGGTGAGTACCTACAGACAGTGGTGAGTACCTACAGACAGTGGTGAGTACCTACAGACAGTGGTGGTACCTACAGACAGTGGTGGGTATCTACAGACAGTGGTGAGTACCTACAGACAGTGGTGAGTACCTACAGACAGTGGTGAGTACCTACAGACAGTGGTGAGTACCTACAGACAGTGGTGGGTACCTACAGACAGTGGTGAGTACCTACAGACAGTGGTGAGTACCTACAGACAGTGGTGGGTACCTACAGACAGTGGTCTGAGCAGGGACATCCCGTCTAGGCCAAACCGACAGAAGGGCTTCTGTAGCACAAGTCACAGAATATTTTAATGATGGTTACAAGAGGAATGCGTCACAGCACACATGTATCACACCCTGCTGTGTACGGGGCTGTGTAGCCACATGGTGGTAAATGTGCTAGCCGTGGGGTGGTAAGTGTGCTAGTCACAGGGTGTAAGTGTGCTAGCCACAGGGTGGTAAATGTGCTAGCCACAGGGTGGTAAATGTGCTAGCCACAGGGTGGTAAATGTGCTAGCCACAGGGTGTAAGTGTGCTAGCCACAAGGTGGTAAATGTGCTAGCCACAGGGTGGTAAATGTGCTAGCCACAGGGTGGTAAATGTGCTAGCCGTGGGGTGGTAAGTGTGCTAGCCACAGGGTGGTAAATGTGCTAGCCACAGGGTGGCAAATGTGCTAGCCACAGGGTGGTAAATGTGCTAGCCACAGGGTGGTAAATGTGCTAGCCACAGGGTGTAAGTGTGCTAGCCACATGGTGGTAAATGTGCTAGCCACAGGGTGTAAGTGTGCTAGCCACATGGTGGTAGATGTGCTAGCCACAGGGTGGTAAGTGTGCTAGCCACAGGGTGGTAAGTGTACCCATCACGACCCCTCCATCATCAAAAGTGTCAACAATGAACATGTGAGTGTCGGAACAGGACACCGGAGCAGGAACATCAGAACCCTTTTCTCACTGACAGACACTCGTGATTTTTCACTGCATGTTCTGTAGAGGTCGATTCTGTTCAATCAATAAGCCACACAAAACAGTCTTGTCGGCTGTACCTCCCCTAGAGGTCTTTACAACGTCATCTGTCGCTGTCTTGATATCGACAAAATCATTAATAGCACTTTTACCCCTCAAATGAAACCTCAGACCAGAATCCAAGGATGTGATGGTGGAGAAGCAACATGAGGCTACTTAGAGGAACTGTGTAGTGGTAAATGGGTGATATGCTTAAAGGAACGTTGACATGGGGATTTTTCAACTACGAGCGCCTATACAATGGTAGAAAAAACATTATATTATTATATATGAATTGTGTGTGAAATTAAGGAAGAGTATGTGCTCTTTGAAAAAAAAAAAAAACCATGGCAAATGTTATTTGTGAGGTTTGAACACTGATCTCTGTTGGGAAGCTGTATTTTTAAAAAGTGAACATTGGTCCCTGTTGGGAAGCTGTATTTGTGAGGATTGAGCACTGATCTCTGTTGGGAAGCTGTATTTGTGAGGGTTGAGTACTGATCTCTGTTGGGAAGCTGTATTTGTGAGGGTTGAGCACTGATCTCTGTTGGGAAGCTGTATTTGTGAGGATTGAGCACTGATCTCTGTTGGGAAGCTGTATGTGAGGTTTGAACATTGATCTCTGTTGGAAAGCTGCATGTGAGGATTGAGCACTGATCTCTGTTGGGAAGCTGTATTTGTGAGGATTGAGCACTGATCTCTGTTGGGAAGCTGTATGTGAGGTTTGAGTTGCCATGAGAGAACAACACCCAGGCTCTGCACTTAAAACCTAGAGTGTAATTTTTCCATAATGGGGTTCAGTAAAACTGTGTAGCCTGTGGTGCCTCCAGTGCACAAATACCTCAGTATCATGGGTTCGTCAGGCCGCTGGCTAATTCAGCACACTGTTCATCTTTCCCACTGTAACAAATATTTTGTTGTCAAGTTTTGTTTTGGTTTGACACAAAGAGATTGGCCTGATCAGTTTGCTCGATGTGCAATAAAAATATTTTTTCCTGAAGTGATTTCCTAGTTTTATTCATTGGTTAGAATGATATTACTCAACGTTTTAACAAATCGCAAAAGCTGAATTATCGTTAAAAGCCTACCGATCAATCGTTGGGAACGTAGACGATTAGTCGACAAATCGTTCAAATAATCGTTAAATTAGTCCATTATCAAAATAATAGCGACTTTCTTTTCTTGATGAGACTCTTATTTACTTTGTCCACTTGTTGGGTGTGCTCCTAAATCAGCTAAAGTAACCTGCCAAAAAAAGAAGGCCCTTCCCACAAGGGGCCATGATCCCATCAATCACAGGACATCCAAGGTGACAGCAGAAGGGAAATTGTAGTGCCGGGTCGAGTTGGTTCCACTGCCAGCTGTGCGGTGAGGAGGACATTAATATAAATATTTCCAGTCCAGAGCTGCTAGATTCGTCCTCTGTGTCCTGTCTCGCCATTACGGTCTCTCCAGTTGGAATGTTTCTCTCCGTCTTTCTGCACTATTTCCCCCCCTCACCTGTCTTTCCTTGTTCAGAGTTCAGAATGTCAGAGCCAGTGACAAGTTCAACCACTGTTATTGAGGCAGGCAGAGATTGTCCAGACTAGGTCAAAATGGTCTGTGTGTGAGGGGAAAATGGAAGAGACCAAGGCCGAGAGAAGACAGACAATTACAGAGAGAGAAACGGGGGGGGTATGGGGGGTGTCAGAGAGAATATACCACTGAAAAACACAACGGCCCTCAGTGTCTGGTTTTGGGTGTAGGAGACCCCCCAGTCCCACCCAAATAAGCTCTGGCCCAGGTCGCTGACCCTTGACCTCTCACAGCCTGGGTCTGCCTAGCCGTTCCGCCAGGTTCCACTAATTCATCTAATCACGCCCCTTAGCCTGAGTTCGGACAAGCTGATTACAGTGCAACCCCCACACCTCCTCCCCCCCTCTCTGTGTCTCTCTGTGTCTCTCTTCCAACAGTTAAAACTGGCATGGAGACGGGGCTGAGAGAACAAGGTTTGGAATTTACGTCTCAAGGCATGTAGGAAATTACTCCCCTCCTACATTTCCGACAGTGGTTCTAGGACAAAGATGGCTAGCGTGCACACAGTGTACAAGCTGGGGTATATGTTCAAGCACCCACATATGAAGCACCACTTTCAGCGTTAATCCTGTTCCTCCCAAACCTCCTCCCGTGAAGCTCAGCGACGAACAAAGTTTACGTGAAGCAGTTTACTGATAGCGGAAAGAAACTAACAACGAGATTTACAGTATTTCCAAACACATGTGAGAGTTTCAAAATGTAAAACGCCTAAAGATCATTGTTAAGTAACCATTTTTTGTATGTATTATACATGGGGATTATACATCCATTATAATGTTAGATATAATATGACGATGGCCAGGGGACACACGGACACAGACACGGACCCAGACACAACACACCCCAACTTCATAACAAGTCTCCATTGTTGACAATAATAAGACAATTCAGGGCTTCTACAGTGCAGCCTGCTGTTACCACTGTTAAAAAGAGCTGTCGGTTTTTGTTGTTGTTGTGTAAAGCAGAATAATTAATATTATTTAGATATATTATTTATTCATTATTTGATAGTGCTAGTGATAGACTCGAATCGTTAAGCAGGCTCAATAATGATATCAAAATCGATAAAAAATGACCGATTACCATCCCTAGTTCAGACCCGGTCCCAGAGCGATGTCACTCGAACGCGTCTCACACAGCGTGTACACTGGAACGCGTCTCACACAGCGTGTACACTGGAACGCGTCTCACACAGCGTGTACACTGGAACGCGTCTCACACAGCGTGTACACTGGAACGCGTCTCACACAGCGTGTACACTGGAACGCGTCTCACACAGCGTGTACACTGGAACGCGTCTCACACAGCGTGTACACTGGAACGCGTCTCACACAGCGTGTACACTGGAACGCGTCTCACACAGCGTGTACACTCGAACGCGTCTCACACAGCGTGTACACTCGAACGCGTCTCACACAGCGTGTACACTCGAACGCGTCTCACACAGCGTGTACACTCGAACGCGTCTCACACAGCGTGTACACTCGAACGCGACTGCATATACGATCTCTTGACTGGACTTTCGCACTATCAACCTGGCATCGGCGGCTGAGACTATAGTTACACCGCTTATACCACAGCTTTAAATCACCCGAGTTCACAGCATTTGACCACGCTAGTTCACAGCATTTGACCACGCTAGTTCACAGCATTTGACCACGCTAGTTCACAGCATTTGACCACGCTAGTTCACAGCATTTGACCACGCTAGTTCACAGCATTTGACCACGCTAGTTCACAGCATTTGACCACGCTAGTTCACAGCATTTGACCACGCTAGTTCACAGCATTTGACCACGCTAGTTCACAGCATTTGACCACCCTAGTTCACAGCATTTGACCTCCCTAGATCACAGCATTTGACCTCCCTAGTTCACAGCATTTGACCATGCTAGTTCACAGCATTTGACCACGCTAGTTCACAGCATTTGACCTCCCTAGTTCACAGCATTTGACCTCCCTAGTTCACAGCATTTGACCTCCCTAGTTCACAGCATTTGACCTCCCTAGTTCACAGCATTTGACCACGCTAGTTCACAGCATTTGACCACGCTAGTTCACAGCATTTGACCACGCTAGTTCACAGCATTTGACCACGCTAGTTCACAGCATTTGACCACGCTAGTTCACAGCATTTGACCACGCTAGTTCACAGCATTTGACCACGCTAGTTCACAGCATTTGACCACGCTAGTTCACAGCATTTGACCACGCTAGTTCACAGCATTTGACCACGCTAGTTCACAGCATTTGACCACGCTAGTTCACAGCATTTGACCACGCTAGTTCACAGCATTTGACCACCCTAGTTCACAGCATTTGACCACCCTAGTTCACAGCATTTGACCACGCTAGGCCAAACAGTGCCCATATTTAATCTATGCCCGACTCCTTCCAATGCCGCATCAAGGCTCTAGGATTTACCTCTTCTTTGTGAAGCTCACATGCGTCACTAGCGACTGTTGGAAATGCTTAACTTTAGGCGTTAAATATTTCATAACGTTTTTTGACTTAGTATAGAGACTTAGTATGTAAGATCCTTTGCAGAATCAGGCTGTATTTTCCTGCCTCCACATCTCTACCCTGCTGCTCCCTCTAACATTAGGCACCTGCCTGCTAATTCAAATGAAGCCATCCCCCTTCAGCACGAGATTTCACCCCAGACAACCGGAGGACAACGCTTGATTCAGGCTAGATGACTTGTCTAACTTGGCACTGCATGGCGGTGAAAGTGACATACAGACCGAGAAGGAGAGAGACCTACAGAGAGAGAGTAAGCTAGAGCAAATGTGAGACACATACAGACCGAGCTAGAGAAACATACAGAGAGTAAGCTCATTTCTACTCGTGGAAGGCGTTTTACTTGGCTGATTTAAAGAACTCATCTCAACGTGATTCTGGGTCACCATCTCCCTTGATGTTGCACCAAACCAGGCCAGCTACACAAAAGACTGTCGTCTGTTGTCTGTACCCAGCTAGCACACAACTTTTAGCCAGCTAGGACAAGTGATGGAAATGTTATTGACTCGGATCTTTCGAAATTTACAAATTCACTGATTTTACTTTACTTGTCTAAGGTGGTAAAGCCTAGAGCACAAACAAGAAACTGAACATGACTACTTATGCATTTTGAATCAAGCCATGATTCTGAAAATTGTTGGTTTCGCGCAATCATTCGCCTGGTTAGTAATTTGAATTAGAAAATTGTCATTGTCTAGGGCAGGAGTTGACAACATATAACACACAGCAGAAGGAGGCTATTCAAAGTACTGCCTTTGGAGGGAGGAGGGGTGAGTGAAAAGGGGTGTCGGATAGAATTTAGGAGAAGCGCACACGTGAAGGAGCGCACGTGAAGGGGCGCACGTGAAGGGGCGCACGTGCTACTACGCGAAAAATCAAGATTTTTTAAACAAGAAACAGGTTTATTCACCAACTGACCACTGGTTGCGGCATTTGAACACACATTTAAAACACAAACTGAGCAAAACACACAACACAAACAGTCAAGTGACTCTGGCCAATTTGGCATATGTACTGGGTGAACATAGAATATGTAGTATGTATCTGAATAGTGCAAATGAGCAGTGTCTAGATGTGTGAGCAGATTGCCCCATGGTGGGTAATGCGTGGGGGGGGGCAGTCTAGTGCTTGAGGCATATTCCTTAGACTCACCGCCATGAGGAAGAAGCTGTTCTTGTGGCGAGATGTTTTGGTCTTGATAGACCGTAGCTGTCTGCCACAGGGGAGAATTCTGAATAGCCCGTTAGCCGCATAGGAGGGGTCTGCCTCAATCTTTGCCGCCCGTCTCAGTGCAAGCAAGCATATTTATATAGCAATTTATATATCAATGTGCTTTACAAAGGAGAACATAAGCAACCCGTTTACTGGCATCATGTACATTTAAAACATTACATCTCCGTCTTAACTGTGTACATTTTATTCAGTGACGTGGCTTTGAACAGTTCTTTGAGGGACGGCAGCTTATAGCCAATGGTCCACTTCGCAGAGCGGATGATGCGTTGCAGTCTGTCTTTATCCTTGACAGTGGCTGCAGTGTACCAGACAGTGATGGAGGAGGTCAGGGTGGTCGTTGGCAGTAGAGTCTTTACTGTGCTTTCTTAGTGAGAGAGGTGATGTTCAGCTCCCGCTTGAGGTTCTGGGTGATGGTGTGGTCCAGGAAGCAAACGGACTCCACTGTGTTAACCGGAAAGCCACCCAGGACAATGGGACAAAAGTCAGCTGGGCTTCTCATTGGACATGATCTTATTATCTGAATAGTATTAGTTATCGTTTGAATAATATTCGTTCAACCGAAGTATGCGGTTTGAAAACGACAAGCACTACTCATGAGACACAAAGTAGTGGGCGTGTTCTCATTTCGGCTCAATGGCTGTTCGTGAAAGGAGCAAGTTTGCATATAGAGGAAGCATTGTGGCAGACAACACGCAGACGTCAAACAAAATTAATTACAGAACTAAAAGACAATATCAACACATAGCATTTAGTTTACTGGATGGATGACTAACCAGGAGGAAGCAGTGTGGCATACATGCAGAACTCAGATACAGAACTAGAAGACAATATCAACACATAACATTTAGTTTACCGGATGGAAGATTAACCGAGCACCTCGATACTACACACTGGGTATTGCGAAAGACTCCCAACACTTCTAGGAATAAATGCAGCCGACTGGGACACAGCCCACATGCATTTATTAATTCCTATTATAATTTGTTCTCTTATTAACTTCACCCAGACCGGCCAGAATTCCTCTCATGGTTTCTTCATAAGTTCTGACCTATTATTGAGTTTGACAGAGTCACTGTTCATCAACCTGGCCGTTGCTTTCTCTATGAGGTCTCTGGCTGGGTGTCTTTAAAAGCGCTTTGTGACAACTAACTTCAAAACATACATTTATAAAATACATGGGATTAGCTAAGCAACCCAGCTATATGCTATTTTATAACCTACTATTTTCTACACTCTCCAAATTTTGGTAGCATTTTGTGGCCAAATATTTTGTTCGTAGGCAACATTTATTCCGTAATTACATTCCAGCTTCTCTTGAACTGATCGACCTTGATTCACTTGCTAACACTAGGCTATGCCGCCTACTGATCAGCCAAAACATAAAAACCATCGGCTAATAAACTGTTGGTCTTCCACGTGATGAACAAAAACCAGGGCATGGTATATATATATATATATATATATATTTATAGGCTCTACAAGACCCTGTGTAGATGCTGCCACCAATACATAAGCATCCTGTAAGTCCTGTATAAGGCGAGGTGGAGTCGGTTAGTCCAGCACATCCCACAGATGCTCAATCGGGATTGGAGGCCAGGGCAACACCTTGAACTCTTCATTATGTCCTCAAACCTTTGCCACACTGCCCACATGGTTTAGGAGAGTGCCACAGTGTATTACTGACAGCCAAAAGGCACATGGCTCTGCTGGAGATCTAGCCAGGTACAGCCAAACATACACAAATACAATGAATAAAACAGGCCCTGAACCTCAGAATGTCTCAGATAAACTGTTCTCTGGTATTGTGATTCAATCATTTCCAAAGTAATGTGAAATTGTCATAAATGTTTCGATAGCCTGTGCGTCTCAAGCAACGTCACCAATTACAGCGCACACGGATGTGCACATTGCCTCATAGCACATTCTGCTATGCACCCACGGATTCCTCCCATTATTTAAACATGAGTTATTAAAAAGACCCTCATATCAAGATCATCTTACTTGAGCAATAAAAGTTACTGGTCTTCTGGGGTTTGGGACAATATGCCATAGCTCACTACTGGTCTTCTGGGGTTGGGACAATATGCCATAGCTCACTACTGGTCTTCTGGGGTTGGGACAATATGCCATAGCTCACTACTGGTCTTCTGGGGTTGGGACAATATGCCATAGCTCACTACTGGTCTTCTGGGGTTGGGACAATATGCCATAGCTCACTACTGGTCTTCTGGGGTTGGGACAATATGCCATAGCTCACTACTGGTCTTCTGGGGTTGGGACAATATGCCATAGCTCACTACTGGTCTTCTGGGGTTTGGGACAATATGATACCCTGAAATATATAATATTTTCCACTGCTCTATACTGAACACATTAACAGCAGGTGGTATTAATGTTTGCTTTTCCTGTTGAGCATTTAAAGTAAGTTCAAACTAAAAGCTGTCAAGTCAAATCGCATCTAGTCCCTGCTATTCACACACATCTAAACACGTTTACACAAGTGCAAGCAAACCGCTGTTCTTTATAGCCTTTTCATACATACAGGGTTGGGGACAGTTCTGTCTGGACACGGTCCTGATTCTAACGCTGCAATGACCCAACGTTCTTCCATTAGTTCTGTTTGGTCGCTTCAGACGTGCAGCTTCCAGACGATTTACTGCACAGCCCAGTTCTGCTGCTCATATATATTTCACAGCATACAGATGTCAACACAGCGGGGGTGAGTTAGTCACATCAAACACAAAGTAATAAAAAGAACTATAATAATAAAAACATGGACACATCCACGCACATAAAGACACACACACACACACACACACACACACACTTCAGTCCTGGTACCACCAGGCACTGAGGCATGCTGCCCATTCATATCAAAGTGGGCTCAAGTAAAGAGCTGTGTTGCTCCATGTCCAGACATAACAAGGGAGTTTCAAACAGAGAGAAAGGATTTATAAAACATCCAGCAGTACTTAGCTCAGCAGTGAGCCACTGCAGTGAGGCAGGGCCCTGCTTTATTTCTCATTAACAAAGGCATCAACAAACCTATTAACAACCTGAAGCGCATTAACAATGTGTTTCCTCCCCAGGTAGCTGCACTCAAATGACAAGTTCCTGAAATGGCTGTGCACACTACATATTAAGACAAGTTCCTCAAAAGGCTGAGAACGTTACATAGAATGACAAGTCGGGCTAAACTATTTTGGAAAATAATCTGATTGCAATTTTTTTTACCAATATTGTGATTGCAATTTAATATGTGATGATTTCTTTTTAAACCAAGCCTTTCTACTTCTGTATTACTCAACAAAGACAAGGAATACATAATTGTAGTAGGACCAACAAAATATTAGATAAATTAAACAAACTGTTCTTCATGTTATCAAGAATAATTATTTATTATTATAATGATAATAAGCCTGAAGTAAACATTACTTTAAAAGTCAATAACAAATCACACAAAGTTAAGTGCAGGTATCAGTGAGGTAGTCACGTTAGCTAGCCAGGGTTTGCACAATACCTTAGGCTGCGCAGCATCTTCTACTATTTCTGTAAAAAAAAATCCACACAACAGACCTACTGTTCCTTTTTTGACACTATTGTTTCCCTAGTGTCAGGATCTTTTTTTATCTAACCTTTATTTAACCAGGTAGGCCGATTGAGAACAAATTTGCAACGACGACCTGGGGAGAAGCAGGCGATTGGACCCAAGACATCATACACACAAAGCATGCACTCTACCACTGAGCTACCAACTCCACTTCATACATAATGACTCTACCCTGCTGCTGTGCTCTAATGTGCTCTACCCTGTTGCTGTGCTCTAATGTGCTCTACCCTGCTGCTGTGCTCTACCCTGCTGCTGTGCTCTACCCTGCTGCTGTGCTCTAATGTGCTCTACCCTGCTGCTGTGCTCTAATGTGCTCTACCCTGCTGCTGTGCTCTACCCTGCTGCTGTGCTCTACCCTGCTGCTGTGCTCTAATGTGCTCTACCCTGCTGCTGTGCTCTAATGTGCTCTTCTCTGCTTTTCACAACATCACAAGAGGAAAAAAAGAAACCTCACAATGGCCTCACAGGTCACACGCCTTCCTGCCATTTGAGCACAGGCCGTCAACACTGGGAGCTAGCTTCCTGTGCATGCAGAACCGCAGCCAGTGATAGAAGTAACAGGGCTAGACTAGCGTGTCGGGGGACAGCAGACAACCAAAGGCGTGATACAAGTGCTAGCAAGTTAGCGAACAACAGTGCTAGTCAGCGGGTGATTTGTTTGCACGTATCTCTATTGACAATTGATTTCTTATTGCATATTCATTCATACTAATAGCGCTAAAAAAATGTTTTTTTTTTGCAGAGGGCCGAACTCAATTGCATAAACAATCACGAAATGCCTAGAGTAGGAGACAATTAGCTTTAAAACTGCAACGTTTCACTGACTTATTGCCAAAAGGAAAGATACGTGGACTAACACCCTTCCCAATGCTAGTGAATGGGGGAGGCTGAAAGCAGCAGCTCTTCGTAAAACTAATTGGTGACTCGCGAGAATATACTTTTGTAGGAGTTCCTCGTCCAGGGGAGCATATACTGTTTGGGAAGCTTTGATTATAAAGTTTTAAAAACCCCTGCTGTAAATGTATGCTAATACAATGTGTCTCCTGTGGGGGTGTACTCCGGCAAGCTCTCCGAGGAACTGTTAGCAAGATTTATAATGTATAATGTATTCTACTTGTGTATTCTTGTTGTGTTTGTTTCTTTCCTATTAGCAACATAGAATCAATGCCACCACACACACAGAAGAATGCCCGCCCTGCACACATGCTGACCAAACCCAGAACAGTTCTGAACTGCTCTCCCAATCGGTTGAAAGCTGATGGCAGACCATGACGTGTTCAGTCAAATGTTCTCTCCCCGCAAACTAATGCATAGGCCTGCACACTTAATGTTATCCACGCTGTGCTAATGCAAAAATCAGTGAAGTAGCTTAATCTGCAGGCTTACTGGCCAATGCGGCAGGCAGATCTTGGGTCATCTATGTGGTGGATATTGACAGGGCACTAATCCACACACACACACACACACACACACACACAGACACACAGACACACAGACACACAGACACGTATGTATTCTCCCCTACAGTTCTGAGCCATAGGAAGCTCTGATCTGACCATCAACCAGGATAGCTTGGTCAACGTGTACGAACAAGGAACCAAAATCCCCACAAAAATATTAAAACCCTACCTGCGGTTGGGCTGTTCCAGTTGAGAAGAAACAATGTTAGGGTTGGGTTAGGACTAGGATATAGGGGACATTGATTTCAGGGTAAAGGTTACTATTCACGTCTCCACATGGACAGAAAAACAAATGTGTGACTAAAAAAGAAAGGGAAACAAAGGGAAAGACCTTTGTTCCTGAGCAATTATGGCTCCACCTGTGTGTGTGTGTGTGTTGGCCCATTGCTAACCATAGCCGACATCCAGTACTGATGCTAAGGAGAACCCTCTCAAGACATCAAACATTTAACAGGTTACACCAGAGTGCCAGGGAATAAATTAGCCTCTAAAAGCACATTTTGTCCAATAAGAGGCAGATAAATTAAATAGGCCAAGCGTATGCTGTTTTTCTTGAACCAAAAAAGGGTCACGTAAAGGTTGCAAGATTTGGAAAAACAAAACAAGCAAAACGCTACAGAGTAAGCAAAGTCAACCAAGCACAAACAGTTTACTAGTACTGTTGAAATTAGTTTGATGTCGTAAATATTGGGTAGTGGGCTCCTTCACTGAAGCAAAAAAGCCACATAAATGCATTGTAGTCGATTGTGGGGTGATACATCGAACAACAAACCACCATTCAATGACGTATATGAAGTAAAAACTTCCAGAATGCCTTCCAAGATGACTGAATTCCTGACATTTGACTACCTTAAATCAGGAACCATAGTTTCTACATGCATTTCGCCATGTAAATAATATACACCTGTTGATGAACAATCTAACTTGAATGTCACCAGAACCACAACAGTCAAGCCTGGTATACTCCCAACGATTGTAAACGATGTAAATACACAATGTTCAGCCTTAAAACACTGCTAAAATTATCATTTAAGATGTGCATGTACATGCTTTCATAGCTTTGTATTTGAGTAGAAGCCTAAACTAATAACTATTTTTTACTTTGTGTAGGTAGTTCATGTGTTATTCTTGTCCAAATATAAGGATCCCAGGGGTCTTCCCTCATCACAACTTTGCACATCAGAACAATCTCATCAATTTAAATTGCCACTCGTCCTTCCTACATGTCAGTAAAGGGTGTAGAGACCACGGATGCATCCGAAATCGCAAGCCTTAAGAAGTGGCATTGGAACATTTACGATCAAGCGAAGAAGAAATTCCCCCTAATATGTTGAGCATTTTCCCGCAATTGGGGCGCATGTTATGCGCAATGTTGGCAGCGGCATCAATGTTAGAGACTAATTACTTATCAGCAGTTGAAAAACGTTGATGTAACGGTAAAGTCGGGCGAACGGTAAAGTCGGGCGAACAGCTCAAACGAGGTAGAGACACATGCCTTCTTGGCACCCCTCCCTCCATCCGGATGCCGCGCTCATCACTGCGCCGAAAATACCTCCTGTCTTTGCCCCGGTTCTTTTTAATCAATTCAGATAAACCGGTACACATTTCTAAACCTTCCCTTCCGGCTACTCACCTTTCCAGTGTTATCAATAGTTCCAATTTCACTCACTGGGATGAGGAGAACTCGGAGAGGTGAATATGCCCCGGAGCCTGCCGCAGCGTCCCCGTCCAGAGGCTGAACTAGTGTCTGTACAGACCAGACGCCAGGGAGGGAGGGTTAGAACCGCAGCTCCCTGTCGGTAGTAGCTGAGCGCTACAGAGGTCACTCCTTAAGGGCGGGGCTGTGGGGAGGCGGGGCTGGGGGAGGCGGGGGGAGGAGCCTGAAGCAAAACGCAGACGGACAGGACAGGACAGGACAGACTGTCCAGCATCTTGGAGGAATCACAAAAATTTACATTTACTGTAATGTGCAATAGTTGTGGCCGCTAAGTACAATCCATTTATTAAATTGAAAAACATCAGTGCAAAGTGCACATTCTAATGGAGTGCCATTAGTCGGAATTTTATATATGGTTATGAAATAAGTATAAAAGGCAATGTATAAATGAAAAGGTTTGTTTTTCAAATGACTACTTTTATTTATTTCAGAGCTAGGATGGTTGTTTTATAACGCCACTTTTTATATTTCAAGGGACTTCTATTTCATAATGCCACATTTATTTCAAGGGACTTCTTTTATAATAATAACATGACTTATTTGTATCTGGTATATTTAAATGAATGGGGCGTGGCTAACTCACAGACAGCAATTTCAATACATGAGAATGCGGTAAAAACTTCTGCCTGATCGAAGGATAGATCGTTGTCATCAGATGTTGTCATGCTGAAAGATTAATCTTCCACCCAGTCTGCATCCTGAACAGTCTCTTAGTCCCTGGATTTATCTTCCGTCCAGTCTGCGACCAGAGAAATCTCCTAGTCCCTGTCGCTGAGAAGTATCCCCATAACATAACCAGCATGTCAGAACACTCTATAACCCACATTTTAGACACATACATTCATTCAGGCATTTCTTTAAAACATTAAGGTAGCATCAATGGCAGATTTTGTACAAAAACTAGCATAAAATAGGTAAACAATTATTCCCTGTGGTTAAAATAACACTGCACAGCATAAACTTCAGCATTGGATATTCTTAGTGGTCGTCTTGCCAATCTGCTGTATATAGGTCAGGAGTGGTTGTGGCTTGTCACAGCGGTTATATTGTTACTGTTCCTAAACCCAGCTTTCCCACCACTCTATTTTTTTCTATTCCTTCTTATTTTTCACCTGTTCTGTATCTACATCAACCCCAACAATACTTTTTTTTATTTTCGTCTTTCTCATCCTCAAATCTATAGCTCCTTTTATCCTTGACCTTTTCCTTTCCCCAAATCCCACCGTAGATGTGGAGGCTACGTGTTTCAGCAGTATGTAGCAAAATACCTTTTCAAATTGAATGACGTCATTCAATGGCTGGTGGCTCTACTGATGATCAACATTAAGGGAGTGCAAAGCTCACATAATAACACACACAATAACCAACAAATGTTCTATACACAAAAAGAAGCTTTCACACACACAATAACAAACAGATCAAGGGTCAGTCTGAAAATAATAATTGTGTAAATCTCTCTCTCTAAATTTCCTGGTGTCCTGTTTGACCTTGGACCATGTCTCAGGATGACCTGTCCTAAATGAGATGTATCTGTTCCTGTCCAAAGTCCTCCTGGATGTGTTGCAGATCAAGTTGCTGTCTGGGGATTCTTGTGGCCATTTCCCACAGCCCACCTGACTGTTCTGTCCTTGTCTATTGGTTATTCTGCTGACTTGGATTTTAAGGACTTCGGTCATTGCTCAAACGTCTGCTTTTATTTATTTAATAAAGAGTTGTGCTGTGCTGGCCTGTTCAAATGTAGGTGTCAGCAATACACAGAGACAAGGGGTAGATCCAAATGCAAAGCACTCCGCCTTTTATTTTAAACACGATCCAGAAATCATAGTCAGAGCCAGGCAGAGACAAAAGGTATATAAGAAGACTACAGTACAAGAAGGGCCAGGCAGAGACGAACGGTATACAAGAAGACTACAGAACAAGAAGAGCCAGGCAGAGACGAACGGTATATAAGAAGACTACAATACGAGAAGAGCCAGGCAGAGACAAACGGTATATAAGAAGACTACAGAACAAGAAGAGCCAGGCAGAGACGAACGGTATATAACAAGACTACAGAACAAGAAGAGCCAGGCAGAGACGAACGGTATATAAGAAGACTACAGAACAAGAAGAGCCAGGCAGAGATGAACGGTATATATACAAGAAGACTACAGAACAAGAAGAGCCAGGCAGAGATGAACGGTATATATACAAGAAGACTACAGAACAAGAAGAGCCAGGCAGAGACGAACGGTATATAAGAAGACTACAGAACAAGAAGAGCCAGGCAGAGATCTCATCTCATCTTCAACCGCTTATCCGGGGTCGGGTCGCGGGGGTAGCAGCTCTAGCAGGGGACCCCAAACTTCCCTTTCCCGGGCAACATTAGCCAGCTCTGACTGGGGAATCCCGAGGCGTTCCCAGGCCAGTGTGGAGATATAATCTCTCCACCTAGTCCTGGGTCTTCCCCGAGGTCTCCTCCCAGCTGGACGTGCCTGGAACACCTCTCTAGGGAGGCGCCCAGGTGGCATTCGTACAAGATGCCCGAACCACCTCAACTGGCTCCTTTCTATGCAAAGGAGCAGCGGCTCTACTCCGAGTTCCTCTCGGATGACTGAGCTTCTCACCCTATCCCTAAGGGAGAGGCCAGCCACCTTTCTGAGAAAACCCATTTCGGCCGCTTGTACCCGTGATCTAGTTCTTTCGGTCATGACCCAGCTTTCATGACCATAGGTGAGGGTAGGAACAAAGATTGACCGGTAGATCGAGAGCTTTGCCTTTCGGCTCAGCTCTCTTTTCGTCACAACGGTGCGGTGAAGCGAATGCAACACCGCCCCCGCTGCTCCGATCCTCCAACCAATCTCCCGCTCCATTGTTCCCTCACTCGCGAACAAGACCCCGAGGTACTTGAACTCCTTCACTTGGAGTAAGGACTCATTCCCTACCCGGAGTAGGCACTCCACCGGTTTCCTGCTGAGAGTCATGGCCTCAGATTTAGAGGTGCTAACCCTCATCCCAGCCGCTTCACACTCGGCTGCGAACCGATCCAGTGAGTGCTGAAGGTCACCGACCGATGAGGCCATCAGGACCACATCATCCGCAAAAAGCAGTGATGTGACCATCAGCCCACCGAACGGGAACCCCTCCCCCCCATGACTACGCCTTGATATCCTGTCCATGAATATTACAAACAGGATTGGTGACAAAGCGCAGCCCTGGCGGAGGCCAACCCCCACCTGGAACGAATCCGACTTACTGCCGAGGACACGGACACAGCTCATGCTTTGAGCGTACAGAGATTGGATGGCCCTGAGAAGAGACCCCCTCACCCCATACTCCGCAGCACCTCCCACAAAAGATCCCGGGGTACCCGGTCATACGCCTTCTCCAGATCCACAAAACACATGTAGACTGGATGGGCATACTCCCAGGCCCCCTCCAGGATCCTTGCGAGAGTAAAGAGCTGGTCCGTGGTTCCCACGGCCAGGACGAAAACCGCATTGTTCCTCTTCAATCTGAGGTTCGACTATTGGCCGAACCCTCCTTTCCAGCACTTTGGAGTACACTTTACCAGGGAGGCTGAGGAGTGTGATACCTCTGTAATTGGCACACACTCTCTGGTCCCCCTTTTTAAAGAGGGGAACCACCACCCCGGTCTGCCACTCCTCTGGCACTGTCCCAGACTTCCATGCAATGTTGAAGAGGCGTGTCAACCAAGACAGCCCTTCCCCACCCAAAGCTTTTAGCATTTCTGGACGAATCTCATCAGTCCCTGGGGCTTTGCCACTGTGGAGTTGTTTGACTACCTCAACGACTTCCCCCAGGGAAACTGACGATGACCCTCCATCAGCCTCCAGCTCTGCCTCTGTACTAGAGGGCGTGTAGGTCGGATTCAGGAGCTCCTCAAAATGCTCTTTCCAGCGCCCGATCACATCATCAGTTGAGGTCAACAGTGTCCCATCCTTACTGTACACAGCTTGGATGGTTCCCCGTTTTCCCCTTCTGAGGTGCCGAACGGTTTTCCAGAAGCATTTTGGTGCCGACCGAAAGTCCTTCTCCATAGACCACAGCTCACCGCCGCAGCTTCAGCAATAGAAGCTTTGAACATTGCCCACTCAGGTTCAATGCCCCCAACCTCCACAGGGATGCCTGAAAAGCTCCGCCGGAGGTGTGAGTTAAAGATCTTTCAGACAGGGGCCTCCTCCAGACGTTCCCAGTTCACCCGCACTACCCGTTTGGGCTTACCTGGTCTGTCCAAAGTCTTTCCCCACCCTCTGATCCAACTCACTACCAGATGGTGATCAGTTGACAGCTCTGCCCCTCTCTTCACCCGAGTGTCCAAAACATGCGGCCTTAGATCAGCCGATACGATTACAAAATCGATCATTGACCTTCGGCCTAGGGTGCTCTGGTACCATGTACACTTATGCGCCTCCTTATGTTCGAACATGGTGTTTGTTATAGACAATCCATGACTAGCACAGAAGTCCAATAACAAACGACCGCTCGGGTTTAGATCAGGGAGGCCGTTCCTCCCAATCACGCCTCTCCAGGTGTCTCCATCGTTGCCCACATGTCCGTTGAAGTCTCCCAGCAGAATGATGGAGTCCCCTACTGGAGCCCTATATAGGACTCCCTTCAGGGTCTCCAAGAAGGCTGAATACTCCGAACTGCTGTTTGGTGCATAAGCACAAACAACAGTCAGAGTTTTCCCCCCCACCACCCTTAGGCGTAGGGAGGCAAACCTCTCATCCACCGGGGTAAACTCCAACACCACCGTGCTCAGACGTGGGCTCGTGAGTATCCCCACACCAGCCCGCCGCCTCTCACCCTGGGCAACTCCAGAGAAGAACAGAGTCCAACCCCTATCCAGGAGTAAGGTTCCAGAGCCACGGTTGTGCGTAGAGGTAAGTCCCACCAGATCCAACTGGTATCGCTCCACCTCACGCACAAGTTCTGGCTCCTTCCCCCCCAGTGAGGTGACGTTCCACGTCCCCAAAGCAAGCTTCTGCCGCCCGGGTCTGATCCGTCGAGACCCCCCACCTTCACTGCCACCCATATGACAGCGCACCCGACCCCTGCGGTTGTTCTTGTGAGTGGTGGGCCCACAGGATGGAGAGGAGAGAGATGCCATGTATCTCGTTCGGGCTGTGCCCGGCCGGGCTCCGTGGCAAACCCGGCCACCAGACGCTCGCTTTCGAGCCCGCCGTCTGGGCCTGGCTCCAGACGAGGGCCCTGGGCTTCCTCCAAGCAGGGTATTGATCCTTTTCCCTCTATCTTTCATGGGGTCTTGGTGAACCATTCTTAGTCTGGCCCCTCGCCTGAGACCACTTTGCCTTGGGAAACCCTACCAGGAGCATGAAGCTCCAGACAACCCAGCCCTCAGGTTCATAGGGGCACACAAACCTCTCCACCACGTTAAGGTGATGAACGGTATATATACAAGAAGACTACAGAACAAGAAGAGCCAGGCAGAGATGAACGGTATATATACAAGAAGACTACAGAACAAGAAGAGCCAGGCAGAGATGAACGGTATATATACAAGAAGACTACAGAACAAGAAGAGCCAGGCAGAGATGAACGGTATATATACAAGAAGACTACAGAACAAGAAGAGCCAGGCAGAGATGAACGGTATATATACAAGAAGACTACAGAACAAGAAGAGCCAGGCAGAGATGAACGGTATATATACAAGAAGACTACAGAACAAGAAGAGCCAGGCAGAGACGAACGGTATATAAGAAGACTACAGAACAAGAAGAGCCAGGCAGAGATGAACGGTATATATACAAGAAGACTACAGAACAAGAAGAGCCAGGCAGAGATGAACGGTATATATACAAGAAGACTACAGAACAAGAAGAGCCAGGCAGAGACGAACGGTATATAAGAAGACTACAGAACAAGAAGAGCCAGGCAGAGATGAACGGTATATAAGAAGACTACAGAACAAGAAGAGCCAGGCAGAGACGAACGGTATACAAGAAGACTACAGAACAAGAAGGGCCGGGCAGAGAGCAGTGTTAAAAAACAGAGTCACGAGCTGGTACACAGTAAACAATCACAAAAACTCTCTATATAGGCGCAGTATGTCACACAAAACAAACAGTACGTCACAATATTGCAGAGTGCAGGACCGAACTAAATAGGGAACATAATTACGAACAGGTGTGAAGTGACAACAGGTCAAACCAATAACGACACAAGACAAGACAAACTGAAAACTGGACATAGATATACAATACTGGAACGGCAACAGAAAACAAATAAAGTAGGTCTATAAATGTACATGTGGGACATCTAGTAGGCTAGAATAATTACACGAGCGAATTACCAGCGCATATACCTATTATCGGTATTCAGTCTTTTCGGTTAGTGAAACTGGTAATTCTTCATCTTTGGAAAGTTGGCAGTCAGTTCTAAACAGTAATCACGGAGTAGTTGAGATATGCTGACAACAAGTGTGGTCAAATAAGTGTTGTCAAATAAGTGTTGTCGAATAATTGTTTTGGGTCTCTAAGGCCGCTAATATATATTTTTAAAAATAGTATCTTGTTTTAATTGACTTGCCTGGTAAATTAAAGATTTAGTCAAATAAAAATACAACATCTGTGACCACAGAGTTGATTTTAGAGATCTGCGCTGAAAGTACAATACTTAGCTATCATATTATACTTGACATTAACCATATATCATATTAACCCACTGAGGTCATTTAATTTTAGTTAAACATTTGTGGTCACAGACAGACTACATAACAGTTTTATGACATACAGTTCTAGCACGAGCACAACCTCGCAAGCAGTTGTCTAATAAAGTGGCCTGAACAAGCGTAGCATGTTATTCTAGTGCAGGAGGGGTCAAAGGGGACTGAAACAGTTAAACACAATTCTTAAAACTATTCATGAATTCATATATCACCTGGAAGGGTCATGGGTTAAGAGTCATGGAAACGTTAAGGGATTCGCTACAATACTTGACTGCAAAATGTTCAGTGAGATTATTGTTCAGAAATCAAAGTGCTCCACCCAGTGGTGGAGTTAAGTAAGTAACATTTTAGAAAACATTCCACAAACACAGTGTATGAAGGTAAAATATGAAGGTAAAACAGCGACATAAGTTTTTTTCTTGTAATTTGTTTTTTTCTTTTGAAACTCGTTTTGTACTTAGGTTTTCTTTCTTGTAATTGTTTTTTTTCTTTTGAAACTCGTTTTGTACAAAAGTTTTTCTTTCTTGTAATAGGTTTTGTACAAAAAACCAACGCGCAGAGTTTTGTCACTAAAATTCCACCAGCACTGTGACAAAAGCGTGGCACTTTGAACTTCAACCAATCGTTACTCCTTGCAAAGGGTAGAGGAAAAGCCATGGCTCGGCATGGTCAGCATCTGTTACCTCAAGTAAGTTTTCAATTGTAAAACGTATTTTCATGTCCATGCAGTAGTAATTAAAATATTTTTTTATTTAATACTGCATGGACATGAAAATAAGTTTTACTTGAGGTAACAGAATTTTTTTTTATTTTTTATTTTTTATTATTGAACATATTGCACAGGGGATACAGGTATCAAGCATACAAAAACACAACAGAAACACAGAAAACAAAAAGACAGAAAAGACTCAGTAAAGCAAGGCATTAATATGAAGGGGATATACTACTACAATAACCACAAATATTACATATAAAAAGTTGTATATGTACATAGGAAATACAAAAAAAAAAAAAAACCTAAAGAGATTCCCAAAGAACAGGGGATAATTTATAATGAAGCCACAATTTCTTTAAGCAGTGAAGAGGTTTTAACAGCTTTCTTATTTGTAGATAAACAAAGAGAGTCATAAAATAGTTTTAAATCAACACAAAAAAGAATAAAATTAGGCTTAGAATCAGTTACTCTACATTTATGAAGATGAAACTCGCCACATAAAGTAAGTAGCTTTAATCTGTCATCCATCACCTTTGACCCTGAGTCCCAAAACAAAAACAGCACATTCACAACTTCAAAAGTAAAGAGTTTGTAATAAGCAGAAAAAATAAGACCAGCTACCTTCCTCCAGAACTCCCTTGAATTATCACATTCAAAAAACAAATGTGGTATTGTTTCAACATTAGAGTTACAGAAAGTGCAGAGTGAAGAGAAGTCCAAACTAAACCTAGAAAGAAATAAGTTACAGGGATAACTTGAGGTAACAGATGCTGACCATGCCGAGCCATGGCTTTTTTCCTCTTTGGAAGGAGTAACGATTGGTTGAAGTTCAAAGTGCCACGCTAAGATAGCTATCCGTTCATTGGTCAGAATACGTTTGGGGTTTCTGTTTGGAAACGCAGTGAAACGTTTGGACACAGACTGATTTACAAGAAAGAAAAACTTTTGTCACAGTGCTGGTGGAATATTAGTGACAAAACTCTGTGCGTTGGTTTTTTGTACAAAACCTATTACAAGAAAGAAAAACGTTTGTACAAAACGAGTTTCAAAAGAAAAAAATGAATTACAAGAAATAAAAACTTTTGTCACAGTGCTGGCGGAATTTTAGTGACAAAACTCTGCGCGTTGGTTTTTTGTACAAAACCTATTACAAGAAAGAAAAACTTTTGTACAAAACGAGTTTCAAAAGAAAAAAACGAATTACAAGAAAGAAAAACTTTTGTACAAAACGAGTTTCAATAGAAAAAAAACAATTACAAGAAAGAAAACCTAAGTACAAAACGAGTTTCAAAAGAAAAAAAACAATTACAAGAAAACAACTTATGTCGCTGTTTTACCTTCATAACAGTGTAACGTTTTTTTTACACCATTTGAATAAGATACTCTGACAAGCGTTGAAAAACATAAAATATGCAAATAATTAGCCTACATATCCGCTTGGGATATGTTACGATTTGTAAAACAGGGGTTCAACGTTGAATGCTGAATGACCAGTTACATGGTGGTCTAATTGCTATGTTGGCCTTCCAAGAGATTGTGTGAGTGAACTTTAAATAAGCAGTCTTAAGCCCATGTTACATTTATAAGCCTCAAATTGCTGCCGGATGCCTCCATCGCGCCGACAATATGGTATAATTAGAAAGTCTGTCTGGTTCAAAAAGCGGTAAGGCACACTCAAATCTACACATGGTAGACATTTTAGTACAATGATAATAGTAAAAAACATACAGGCTAAATACAATCTAGAGTGCAGAGTGTATTTTTATTGTGTCCGCAGGATCCCTAGTTTTTCACAGTATAGAGACCAGAGTAAATCCCTACTCTCAATAGTTACAGTGGCCTGCAGGACCAGTAGAATGCCAATATTATCTGGAAGTCCATCCTGTGTGCTGATCCCATAAACACTTCAGCAGTCAGGATGGTCCTGAGAAGGTTTGCTTGTTCAGGCTCAGGTCAACGTTCTGTATCGGCTTCAGAGCTGATAAAGCAGGCTTCGCCGTCCCAGAATGCTGTGCAGAATGTGCCGACCAGCACCAAACACAATCAGGAGTCCTCCTTCCTTTCATGTAAGCGGTTGAGAGACAGCCTTGACCAGCAACTGAAACAATCCAACCATAAGAGGCCAAAATTGGTGGTGAAGGACCACAGCGCTCTCACTCAGAAGCAGCGACTAATGAGGAACAAGCCCACTGGTACATCAGTTCAGACATCTGGCAGCCGGGGGCAGAAGAGAGTAGCAAGCCGAATAAGGAGAAGCCCTCTATTACACTTACATATTAGATTACATATTAGAGGTTGGGTCAACTTAATTTCACTTTAGTCAATTCAGGAACAAAAAAAAGAACATTTAAAACTTCATAAGAGGCAATGAAGTTAATTGGAGTCAACTTTTGAATTAACTGAATTTCAATATTCTATATATTCCAATATATAACTTTTTCCAATTCTAATATTCTATAAGACTCTCTGCATTTAGAAAATGCATTTAAACATCATTAACTATTATAAGTACACCCAGCACAGCCAGAAAAGTACTGGCCATCAGAGCCTGGTTCCTCAATAGGTTTCATCCTAAATTCGATCTGGCAGTTGTTCCTAGCCTAGGCCATACTATATTTTTCGGTTACATTCATTCATACATCAACATATTTCTAAGTTCTCTGGACTTAATTAAAGAGAAAATTTCTCCCCCACGTTCCCAATTTCTTTCTCTTATGAGAAAATGTGAATGTCATTCTTATTTTACATCATTTGTCTCACTAATTTGCCCCCTTACAACGGACATGTGGTCAAGCCGCACCAGAGAGCCGTATATCACTCTAAGAATTCATTACATCGACCCCGATTTCAATTTGAGGAGTATGTCCCCTAGGGGCTAAAACCCTGTAAGACATGAGATGACAGTTACTGACTGGAATATGTTGAATATAGGCTTAGTTTAGCAATATGTGAAAAAACATTTTTAATTTGTTTTCAGTTTTCAGTAGGCTTTGGCAGTGTACTAAGAACATACTTGAAATAATACATTTTGAGCTGAATTTATATTTCGTCATTTTAAATGTTTTCTGGTGCGTGTGAGTGAGTGTGCATGTTAGCATCCGGAACTGTCTGACTGAATTCCACTACCTGCCGGCATTCCAGCTCATTGTTTATTCAACCCGGCACGTCCTGGCACGCCCTGGCACGGTTGCTTAGCACTGGTTCAGTTTATTATTAATATGTATGTTATTGGAAATGCCCGTTTTATTCACCTCGGTTTTCAGCGCTGTGTTGGTTGACCTCCACGCTTACCTACAGCAGTGTGAAGCTGGGGAGAGATAGCCTTGTCCTTCCTCTTCCTCATTCTGCTCCCTAGGTTCGGGGGGCTAAGAGGTCTGGCGCTGGTCCTTCTAGTGCTCGTGTCTCTGTTTTTACACGTCTTGCTATTCCAGCGGCCTATCAGACGCAGCAGGACCCCCACATTGTTCCCCTGGCGTGTCTCTAATGCTGGGAGGGAAGGTCAGACCGCTTATGCCGACCAGTGAAGGTCGTGCACGGTCCCTTTGTGTACCCTTGCTATCGTGATGTGTGGAGGCAGCCTTCGGTTTGTTTTGTCGGCCCCCCCGCTTCAGGGGTTGTTGGTGTTGCGGGCGAAAAGCTTTGCTGGTCATTTGTTGATGAAGGCGATTGCTTCGCTGCTGGTGGCCTGATTCATGTAGTGTCTCTGGAGGAGACGCTGTACAGTTTCTACGGCTGGTACTTCCTGGTGCCCAAGAAGGATGGGACGTCCCTATTCCATCGACGTTGTCGTACGTTCAAGTTCGTGTACTCCACATTTATATGCTGTATCACATGCAATTGGTTGTTTCCCCAAGTATTATCTCAGTGGGTGGTGTTCACCTATCCAAATTTTCACTTATAAAATCAGACGTTCCAGATTTTTAAAATGTATTTTTATTCCAGGCTGTAAGGCAACAAAAGTTGAACATTTGAAAGCTGGTAAAGACTTTCTATGTCCAATGTGTTTGAAAAGGGTCACGTCATATATCGTGAGTCTCATCAGCTATTCTCTTAATTATATTTCCATGGTATGGCAGAGTAGATACATATAGCTGAGAGACAGCTATAAAAGGACAGAGTGGATAAAGATAGCTGAGAGACTGGGGAATTAAATAGGGGTCAAAATGCTTGTGAGAACGCAAAGTCTGTGCAAAGCTTTTATCAAAAACAATAAGGGGTATCCAGACAGACTGCATGTCCAGTTTAACTATAAACCCTGTGTACTCCAGACAGACTGAATGTCCAGTTTAACCATTAACCCTGTGTACTCCAGACAGACTGCATGTCCAGTTTAACTATTAACCCTGTGTACTCCAGACAGACTGAATGTCCAGTTTAACTATTAACCCTGTGTACTCCAGAATGGCAGGCTGCAGGTCTTTGAACAGAACGCAATTAATTACAATGGTAATCCAGTGGATAGATGTGAATTGTTGCTTTGCAGTCTCAGAAACCAAAGGTAGACCATGTGTACCA
Organism: Dallia pectoralis; assembly: GCA_029465975.1. Classification (NCBI taxonomy): domain Eukaryota; kingdom Metazoa; phylum Chordata; class Actinopteri; order Esociformes; family Umbridae; genus Dallia; species Dallia pectoralis. Next base: position 11,110,389 of record CM055744.1, read on the forward strand.
TATTTAGAGCTTTCAGAATGATTCTCCCTCCTAGACACAAAAAGACTCATATACCACAAGGGCACCCAGTCTTTATTTTTGGTTATTAATGGGTTTGTTAATTGATATTGCCTCTATATCTAACAAACCCATATTTTCATTCCTTCCGCCCTTCACCTGACCCTTGACACCAAACTAAACATGCCACTCTTAGATTAGAGTAAATCGTTTTACAGGATATAACAAAAATATCGCCAAAGAGATGGAGAGCTGGTTAAAAATAACAGGGCGGTTTAGCCCTACTTGAGTAGCAGCCATTGTTCATTACTTTACATAATACCCAATGAAATGAACCTTTATTGTTCTGTCCGAAGGTAACACCATAAACCATTAATCTGACCAATCACACAGTGCCTGTATTTGGGACTACTATTTTCACTTGCAGAGATGGAGTAAATATAGCATCCAATGCATTTAACATTTCAATACACTTTGCAACAATGGCAAAATTTGAAACACGTCACAATGAAAAAAAGCAGAAATGTTTGACCAGATGTACAACCTCCTCTCTGCCCAGATGTCCTCCAGGTTCCTGTGGTCAGTTCAGACGAGGAATGGGTGTTCTGGCCCCTGGAGACAGTGCTTCCACGCTGACAATGCCTTGATAACAGCTAACTGCTCACGATCATCAACGTTGTTGTTCTGCACCACTGGGCTGAGGTTGTTCAAGAAGAAGCGACAGGGCGAAGTTTGGGAGGAGTACCCGAGCATTGGGAGGGAACAGAACCTTCCCTAACTTCAGACGCATCCATCTCCACTATAAACGGTAATGGGGTATTTGGCCCGTTCAGGTGTACCAAAACCAAAATCAAACCAAAACCGCTCTCACTGCAAATTGCAGCACCATATAATTCCCTCTGCTGTATGTCTAAATGGTCAGGTATTCATCAAGATAATGACCCAAAACATAACTCCAGGCTGTCAGAAGAACAAAAACGTCAGAATTTTTTTGTTCGCAAAGTCTGTTTACGTACACAAGGACTCATCACTTCATCACTTGGTCTGGGATGGACTGGGCAGAAGAGGAACAGTAAAAGAAAAGCACCTAAAAGTGCACCTGCACATCTGTGGGAACTTCTGCAAAAGTGTTGGGATTAACTTCACAAACAATATTTGATTTCCATTGTAAAAATATTGCCATCAGTGTGTTCGGCGGTTATCTCTGCAAAATGTGTCTGCTTTGATGAGAAAGAAATTTTGTTTAAATCTTCTTTAACAAACAAATTCTGATCGTTTATTTGTTATGTGCTTTAATAAAATACATTTAACTGCATGAATTTCAATAAAAATTTAAAATTGAGGTGTTCTAAAACATTTGACCGCTAGTGAACGTGCTGGCAAAAATCCTGTTTGACCAGGCATAATAATAGGGACGCAGAATGACTTTGCGATATGTACTTGGGAGGACACATTTTAACCTTTGACTTTTCCGAGCCTGCTGGATTTTCTGCTACAAGGCAAGGCCATAAGACAAAATGTGACTTCAGAGAAAGGAGTAGATAGAACACATGAAAACATTTTATATATGTTGGAGACAAACAAGGTGATGCAGAAAATATAATTCTCACAGAGAGTACCCTTTATATTAATAACTAAGCAGACACCAAATATGTGTACAATAAATTAAATGTACCCATGAGCAATATCTATTTAATAATCTGTATGTAAGTAACTGTATTGAACATTCCATTAACTAATATACTTATGATGGTATGATGGATGCAATCACTCAAAAGAAACATCCCTCAACAGATTACCTACAAAGGATCCCAACGTATGAAAGACATTTGTCATGATACAACATCTACTGTAGCCGCAATTTTGTTTAATATTAAATATCCTCACAAAAACCATATGACATCAAATATGTCTTTAAATTCTTTCTTGGCTAAATAACTCTTAGCATTCATTTATGGTAGGCTGCTGCCTATCTGCAGATTCTCTTCCCTTACTGTATCCATGGAAACTATGAAAACCACCAGTGCATGGTAGAAGAGGCGGCCCTGGAGGTGTGGCCTGGAGGTGTGGCCTGGCTAGCTGGATGGAGGTGTTTGTCACAGAACAATAGCAGGAAGACAAACTGGTTTGTTTTACTGACCTCGGTGTTCGTGATCAACAGCATGAGTATGACTGACTGAAGTGTCTGCAAAGAAACAGAAAGAAAATGAAAACAAAAACAGGATGGATTAACTTGAAGATAGGATGAAACAATAATATATATTATTTCCTCAGTCCGAAAGCTGACTGTTGGTTTACTTTAGGCCAGAATTGTATAGTGAATAGCATCCACATGTAATTGTATTGCCTACAATTTATTAACAGTGACACGAGTTGTGATGTTTATAGCTTTGTGTTGTTAACACTTTGGAGTTGAAATGATTCAATGATAGTTGGGTTACAATACATCGTTATGAAAGAGCAAGAAAGCATAGCTCACCTATGGCAAATTACCTACCAGAAAACGAAGACCATCACAGTGGATGACAAAAATACTCAGCCGAGTAATACAGCAAATAACCATGATCGATCAGGAACTGGAGGTAAAAGTGGATGTGTCGCCTACGACAATTTACAGACTTCAAGGTGCAAAACACTAGTTAGGCTCCAAAACAGAGCCTAGTTCAGAAAAAGGGTATTGTGGTCAGATGAGGAAAAAAATAATAAAAACGTTATTTATGGTTGATTTCCCCAATTAGGGCCTCTCCTGATCCCCTAAAGGTGTACAAAAAGGGGATAATGCATATGTAAAATTGAACATATTAGTTATTTTGTAGAAAAAAATAACTAAAACTTTCACCATGCATCCAAAATTATATGGACCACATTGTATATTGTAGCAACACGTCTGATGTGATTCATGAATGTGTTTATTTTAATATCCCAGTTTACGTTATGCTACCCTGAAAAGGCATTAAAATTCATATTTGAATAATAATAATTATTAATATTGTACAAAACTATTTATATGTTTAAAATAAATTTGAACATATACAAATATGTAACAACAGTCTCAGCATGCAATTTATTTATCTAAATATATATATATATATAAATATAATATATATATAAATATATCATAGTTGTTATGGACAGCAGCAGTCATTGGCGATCATCAACTGGACAACACGTTGTTATGTGCCCATATACTGCCGTACTGTAGTGATGACGTCGCCAGCCGGGTGAGTAACTGTGGATCATGGCAGCACCATCTGTTAGCTGCGGTTTCACTGCGGTCAGATTGTCGTGTAGGTGTTACCGAAACAATTACATTCAATAGGACCTTCACACGGGGTCGAATGTTTGTCTCAAAGGTAAGAACCATATTATGTTTGCGCAGCAGTGGGTCAAGTCATCAGTATTTCACATATTTTTTTAGGTGGTATGAATTTATCTTAGTATCCGTTGTGTGTGTTTTTACGTCTACTGTCGCGTGTCTTGTAACTAGTCGCAGATTGAGTTGCTAGGGTGTTGAGACGTGTTGCTATGGTACTGTCTACCGCGAGTGTGTGGAGTCCTGTTGCTATGGGCGTGTTGTGTGGGGGGGGTCGAGGCTTGCTGCTATGGGCGTGTTGTGTGCAGGGGGGGTGTTGAGTCCTGTTGCAATGGGCGTGTTGTGTGCAGGGGGGGGGGTCTTGTTATGGGCGTGTTGTGTACAGGGGGAGGGGGGGTCGAGTCTTATTGCTATGGGCGTGTTTTGCGAAGACTCCTTTACAAAAACAATGCAGAAAGTAATAGAATTTATAGATTTTTTTTTACTATAAATGCCAATAATGGTGAACATCTGTCCATGAAATATCATTCATGTCTACCCACTGATAAAGTATAAGCTTATGATATTCTTTGTTTGTCGTTGTATGGGACATTTTTTTGTGTTTGGTAGAACCCTTTGTGGTGTTTTTCAAATAACTCACTATATATGGTTTCACCAGAGGGTATTCCTTTTTTATTTTTTATGAATGATTCTAGAATAGGCTTTAAACTTAAATTATTTCTGAAAATAAATTAAATTTAACTGCCGTTATATACTATCTATATAAAATCTTAGTTATTGGAGTTCTGTAACTTGAGTGGAGCGAAGTCCCATAGAGGGAGCTCTGTTCCTATTGGTTTATCCTTTTTCACTAGGGCAGCCAGCCTGAGAATATGAATGTAAACAGTAGCAGCGTATATATTACGGGTGCATTTGTCCTCCCAAAAACTTTTACATTTTACAGAACTCTGATAACTATTGATCTAATTTGTTGAGCAACGCCCCATAGGGGAAGCTCCGCCCCATAAGGGAAGCTCCGCCTCACAAGGAAAGCTCTGTCCCTTAAGGGGGGCTTTGCTTCTATTGATTTAGGGCGGAGCTACATGCTGCCAAGATGTACTCCCCGACACATACACAAAAAGTACCCACAAGCACACGAGTGTTACACTGTTTTGACACCAATCGCGTAAATGGTGGAGCTACGTATATCAACAGACAAGCGGGCGGCCATGTGTGAACGCCATAACCAGACAAAAGCACTAACAGACGATCTACACAAATAACCTTTTAAGCAAAGAGGCGACTAAAAGACGAGGTATCACATTGGAATACCATACCTCACTCAAACCGTCACCGTGGCAACACCAGTACAGACTGTGCCTGACAACCCCCGGACATGCCCACAAGATTGTATTTAATAAAAGAGGAAGGCGTTGACCAAGACGCCGCTTCGCAAGTATTCTCACCCACCTCTAAACAGCGCAGCAGAACAGCCTTACTAGATATAGGGAGGCCAGGCCTGACAACAGGGTTCTGGCGGTGAAGGAATAGGTCCGGACGAAGCTGAGCGAACCGCCTGTGTCCTGCACATGTGCAGAAGTCCCACAGGGTTAGAGGTTAAAGGTTATGGTCACACCGCGGGCACTAGATGCGCCAGCACAGAGACAGTGTCCAACTGGAGACCCAGAGCACCCACTAGTTGACAGAACCCAGATGCACTCTCTGTATAATTCACTGCACAACCTTGGCACAACCAAAATTGCAGTTTGTTTCTTAGCCAACGCAGCTGAGCTTGCCTGAACCAGTAAGTGGTCCAAATGAGCCCACATTTAGACTGTTTTTTTACGTAGAGGCTCTAACGCAGATCACAAACATTTAGAGAATAGGAAACACTCAAGGAACGTACATATCTGATCTGTAGGTTCAGGTGTAGCACAGAGGGAATTGTGAGGGTAATTAGATTACTAGATGAACTGGTTTACACTCCACCCTTAAAAAATCCCATGCATTTCATACATAAACACATCATGAATGGAAAGGTTCTTTAAATACATTTTTATTTGATCACATGAGATGTACATGTGATTACGTGAAAACAGTAGCTGGGGAACGTTTTAATGGGTAGACTACACTGTTTGTTCATACAATGGGGTGGGTTTTATTTAGATAACTCCGTTTAAGGTAGCAAGGTAATTAAATAGTAGATAGTCTCACCCACCTGCGGGTCAACGCAACGCTGTCACTCTACGTCCAAAACTGACCAATAGTGTTATCGGATACGTCCTCTACCCCGCCCATCATCCCCCCCGCCAAGTTTGCAATGATTGTGTCACATTCGCAAAGCCAGAAAAAATATTTTGCATACGTCCGAACCCCGGAATCGCAAAAAAAGTCTAAATCGCAAAGCCAATAATATAGCAAAGTCAAAAATAGTAGTTGTATTGATAAGGCACCCACTAAACATATCCCCTGCCATGTGGGAGCAGTAGCTTGTAGCTAGGCTAGTTAGCTACCAGGTTTGCTACCAGCCAGGCTCTGGTGACTTAGCGACCGAGCTGCACGTTAAATATTCGGTTAACGTGAATATTTTTAGGCACTATGGGCGATTTAAAAAGTAATTCCAATTCAAGTTTAGCTATGGACAATGTTTAGGTACGTTAGCTGATGGGACGAGATGCTATGCTAATTTACCTTTGGCTAAGCCCCGCCCCCTCCCTTAGTTACTGTTGATACGTTCAACAACTTCATCTGGGCTCTGGTTTTGTCAGTGTTGATGTAGGTGGCGGAAGGATGGAGCCAGACAACCCACGGAAATACTCTCGAGTCTTTAATACAGCACGGAAGAAACCCGTAGTATACTCCAAGCCACACAGGCAAAGTAGAAGAGGCGACGCAGCGCACAAACGAACCACTCCTCACACGGAGGTATAATAAACAAAGAGCCCCGAGCTCACAACAAGACTCGGGCTGCACAATATCACACGTAACATGTAACAATTCCACACAAAGACAACCAATACAAAGGGAGCTTATATAGACCTCTAATGAGGTAATGGACACCAGGTGAGTGATGACGAGACTGAACAAGGTGTGCAGGGAGGCGGAGCTTCGGTGACGACTAATAGGCCGGGGAGGACGACCGCCGAATACCGCCCGCAGGTGGAGCTGCCGCTTCTCCCGTCATGACAGTATCCCCCACCTGACGCGCGGCTCCGGCAGCGCGTCGACCCCGACCTCGGGGCCGACCCGGAGGACGAGGAGCTGGACGATCAGGGCGCCGACGATGGAACTCCCGTCGTAGTTCTGGGTCCTGAATATCCCTCGCCGGCACCCAACATCGCTCCTCCGGGCCATACCCCTCCCACTCCACCAGGTACTGGACGACCCCCCCCCGACGTCTGGAGTCGATGACGTTGTTCACCCTGTACGCCGGGACCCCCTCGATGTCCAGGGGGGGCCGGGGGGTCTCCAGCACCCTAGATCGCTGGAGGGGACCAGCCACCACCGGCCTGAGGAGAGAAACATGAAACGAGGGATTAATGCGATAGTCAGGTGGCAGCTGCAATCGATAAGTCACCTCGTTGACTCTCCCCAGGACTTTAAATGGCCCCACAAACCGCGGACCCAACTTCCGGCAGGGCAGGCGGACGGGAAGGTTCCGGGTCGAGAGCCAGACCCGATCCCCCGGGGTGTAAACGGGCGCGTCACTGCGCCTCCGGTCAGCGGCTGCCTTTTGGCGCTGTCCAGCGTGCTGAAGGTGAACGTGTGTGGCGTCCCACGTCACCTCAGCCCGCCTGAACCAGTCATCCACTGCCGGTACCCCGGTGTCAGGCTGGCTCTGCTGCCACGGTGCCAGGACCGGCTGGTAACCTAGAACACACTGAAAAGGTGTTAGCTGAGTAGAGGAGTGACGGAGTGAGTTCTGGGCATACTCTGCCCACGGCAGAAACTCCGCCCACTCCCCCGGCCGGTCCTGACAATAAGACCTTAGGAACCTCCCCAGATCCTGGTTAACCCTTTCCACCTGCCCATTAGCTTCGGGGGTGGTACCCGGAGGTCAAACTGACCGAGACCCCAAGCGCTTCATGAACGCCCTCCATACACTGGAAGTGAACTGGGGGCCTCGATCTGACACAATGTCCTCCGGAACCCCGTAGTGCCGGAAGACGTGTGTAAATAGGGCCTCGGCGGTCTGCAGGGCCGTAGGGAGACCTCCCAGAGGCAGGAAGCGGCAGGCCTTTGAAAACCGGTCCACGACGACCAGGACCGTAGTATAACCTTGAGAGAGAGGGAGGTCAGTCACAAAATCAATACTCAAATGAGACCATGGTCGCGCGGAATGGGCAAAGGATGAAGCTTACCTGCCGGAAGGTGTCTAGGTGCCTTACACTGGGCACACACGGAACACGAAGACACGTACAACCTCACATCCTTGGCCAAACCAGGCCACCAATACTTATTGGTAAGGCAACGCACCGTCCGACCAATACCTGGGTGGCCCGATGACACCGATGTGTGGGCCCAGCAGATGAGACGGTCGCGAACATCCAGCGGTACGTAAACGCGCCCCTCCGGACACTGAGGAGGCGATGGTTCCACACGCAACGCACGCTGGATGTCCGCATCTACCTCCCACATCACCGGCGCCACTATACAAGAAGCAGGAAGAATAGGTGAGTTATCCACCTGCCTCTCATGTGTGTCATACAGTCTGGACAGCGCATCTGCCTTGACGTTTTTGTACCCGGGATGTACGATAGGGTGAAATCGAACCGGGTAAAAAAAAAAGCGCCCACCTGGCCTGACGAGGGTTAAGCCTCCTCGCAGCCCGTATGTACTCCAGGTTACGGTGGTCAGTCCAGACTACAAACGGGTGTTTCGCTCCCTCGAGCCAGTGTCTCCACTCTGTCAGAGCTCTGACTACCGCTAACAGCTCCCTATCACCTACGTCATAGTTTTGTTCCGCCGCACTGAGCTTCCGCGAGTAGAACGCACAGGGACGTACTTTGGATGGTGTGCCCGAACGCTGAGACAGTACCGCACCTATCCCAACTTCCGATGCATCCACCTCCACTATAAACGGATGTGATGGATCAGGGTGAGCCAAAACCTGCGCAGATGTGAACAGCGTTTTCAACGTACTGAATGCGCAGTCCGTCTCGTTCGTCCAACGAATACGAGACGGCCCCCCCTTCAACAATGATGTAATGGGAGCTGCTACCCTGCCAAAATTCTTGATGAACCGGCGATAGAAGTTGGCGAATCCCATGAACCTCTGTACCGCCTTAACCGTGGTTGGAACGGGCCAATTACGCACGGCCGCCACGCGATCAACCTCCATCTCCACCCCGAATAATAAAAAAATACCAAAAAGGTATTAGAAATAATAATATATAAACTGCTGAGCCAAAACATGATGTCCACTTGCAGCTTAACCGAATAACATTGATCATCTCCTAACAAGGGCACGTGTCAAGTTCTGGGTAGATATGGTAAGTGAACAGTCAGTTTTAGTAGTCAACGTGTTGGATGCAGGAAAGATGGGCAGAGGTAAAGACCTGTGTGACTTTGACAATAGCCATGTTGTTAGGGCCAGATCACTGGGTCAGCTTCTCTCCCTGGCCCTCAGAGGTAGGAGAAGAGGTGCTGTAAAATTCTGTGGCGAGGGGGAGATCTGACGAGCGTGTATCCATGCTCATCCAGAACCTTCTATTCTGCTCAGATCTCTGTTACACGCCTTAGTGACCAAGGCACAATGCATTTGCTACACTCTGCCCTGGCGTAGCCTACCTACCTGCTGGTAATTAAACTAAAGAGTTTAACGTATAGGAGGACAAGACAGTCAGCATCAGCACTGAGAACATGGAGAGTTCTCCCTAAGTTTCACTAAGACTCTGCCTGGGCCCTGGAGGTGGTCATTTTGAGGAAGGGATGAGGTGTATAGAGGGAGATGGAGGGAAATCCCATGGCCAGAAGGTGAAAGCCCCAGGGTGTCTTTCTAATCGGTGGTGATCTGAGACAGTTATAGATAACAGTCCAGGTGGTGACTGGGCAAGGTGCCCATTGGTCTATATCCTTATCCCAACAACAACGTTTAAACTCTCACTCGAATTGTAAGCAATCACAGTCTTTGTCTTTTTCATCGACCTTTTTTCATAACAAAATGTATACTCTATTTCAACATAGATGTCTGTAGTATATTTTAGTTCATGCTATTATCCAGTGACTTAAAATAGATGCCTTCCAATACCATTAATTGATTAAGACAAACTGGCAGAATGTGTGATATTATGGAAAACCATAAGGAATGGACGACAGCAGCCCTATATCTGGGAAAGATTGAAAATGGTGATGTAAAATGGTGATGTAAAATGGTGATGTAAAATGGTGATGTAAAATGGTGATGTAAATGGTGATGTAAATGGTGATGTAAATGGTGATGTAAAATGGTGATGTAAAATGGTGATGTAAAATGGTGACGTAAAATGGTGATGTAAAATGGTGATGTAAAATGGTGATATAAATGGTGACGTAAAATGGTGATATAAATGGTGACGTTAAATGGTGATGTAAATGGTGATATAAATGGTGACGTTAAATGGTGATGTAAAATGGTGATGTAAATGGTGATGTAAATGGTGATGTAAATGGTGATGTAAAATGGTGATGTAAAATGGTGATGTAAAATGGTGACGTAAAATGGTGACGTAAAATGGTGACGTAAAATGGTGACGTAAAATGGTGATGTAAAATGGTGATATAAATGGTGACGTAAAATGGTGATATAAATGGTGACGTTAAATGGTGACGTAAAATGGTGATATAAATGGTGACGTAAAATGGGGCTATAAATGGTGACGTAAAATGGTGACGTAAAATGGTGACGTACAATGGTGACGTAAAATGGTGACGTAAAATGGTGATATAAATGGTGACGTAAAATGGTGATGTAAAATGGTGATGTAAAATAATAATGTAAAATGGTGACGTCCTTCAGTTGATTCTGACCCATCAATGTGATAGTTCCCTTTCTGAGTTTTCTGTTTGTGGGTTGTTGGGAGATGTGAAAGTACGCACAGGCAGTTTCAATACTTGTTGGGGTATTTTGTTGTGCAGGTATTCATGGCATTTTGATGTATTTTGTACATTTATGAAGGAGTCATGCTTACTGAGAATAAGGAAGTGGCCTTGTCCATTGTAGTGTTAGTTTAACAGTAGCGAGGACACATATAGTGTAGATACTCCACCACTTTTTTGCTCCATCTGTCTGTTGATACCCGTGGTATGTGTTATTGGCACGCTGGCCAGTCCCAACCAGACACACTGCACAACCATTCAGGCCCTAGTCCAGCTTCTTTCCTGCTTCAGGATGTGACAGACTGCATGACGTCCCACTAACACAGTGAGTTCAATGAAACAGTCCCTGTCCCGACTTCCTCGCGGACCGTAATGTGTTTACGGCCAGAGGAGATTACAAGGAAGCAGCTTGGAGAGTGTAGAGAGCAGGGGGCACAGCTAGGCAGGAGGCAGCTGCTGTTTCCTATAGTGCGACCACGCCATAGCAGACTGGCAACAACAGCCTGCCCAGGGGAGAACGGGAGGATGCCATTATGGAGAAGTGGCTCCCGGGCCGGGCAGACAGGCTCAGGAAAACCCACTGGACCACTCGGAGTCAAAGCCAGGTAGGCTTATCTTACGCCAGGACCTTACAGGTCTTAGTATCAACGCTGGGATTATAGAACAGTGCTAATGATGGTTTGGGTCAGTTAACACTGTTCTGTAATACTCACTCTCTACAAGGCATGTAAGCGTTTGGAACCTCAACTGTGAACGATATGGATTACTTGCATCCATAAGCGTATTTGTACACTGAAGCACAATATCGTGTGCTGAGGAGAATGTTTTTCGATGACTGACTGAAAATGAGTTCTGTTGTCACAACCTGGTCAGAGTCTCAGTTCTTCCCCGTTATTGTGCGATAGTGATCGCTGGTGGAATAATGTTCTCTGTCTCTATCCCAATTCTGCCCAGTTTAGCTGTTGAATTCTCCGGTGTGTAAGAGGATTCCTGAGGAAATAAACCGCTGGGGATTAAGAATGTGTTCTTGTAGCTCTTCCAGAGAAGATTACTTAATTAAGTGAAAGTTGGTCATTTTTGAGCATATCTGGGTAGTTAGTAATTTGTGTTTGAACATGAATGCGGACACGTTTTCCCATTCTTCTCCTTGCCATAAGTTCTAACAGGCTTTGTACATGGGGTTTCAGAAAATCACATTTATCAATAGCTCATATACAACAACAAATTGCTAACTCTAAGTGTAGTTGTCGAAGTTATTTGTGGTGGCCAGGTCTTTGGTTTTCTTTTTTATTGAGACCTCTGGAGAATATTCAGCTGTTGTAAACATTGTGTGGCAGTCTGAATATAATGCTGCTAGTTGGTGTTTATATTTAAAACATGTTTTACAAATAAAACGTAATGCCTTAAAGTTATTTTATTATAAATGCATATGTGTCATCACTGTCCCTTTCGAAACAATAAGCTTTAGATTGAAACATGGCCCTTTTAAATATCCCACAGGGTAAGATTGCACACAACTTTGGTTGTCAAAAGAGATACCTGAGCCCTTATCCAGAGAAATCAGGTCAAGGCAAATGCGAGAAAGACTGACTTGGTATCTGATTTGGCAACTTTTCAGGCAGCTGAGAAATGCATGTACTGAAGTCCACATCCTGTTTTTACTTAAATGCAATATCTAACTCTGCAGGTGATCCATCTGTAAATAAATACGCTACAGCCAGATAACTTTGCTTTTTCCCTGCCATGGTAAATTCATCATTACAGATAAAAATAAGATTCGAAAAGCATTTAACAAACTTTTTATCAGGCTTTATATTTGACAGAAATAATGAGTTGTGTGACCATGTAAAACCTGTTCCTCTCTTCCAGCCCCCCACAGTGCATAGCGAACTCTCTGTCAACAACCTCTGAATCCTTATTTTCATTTGAATCACTTTCTGTAGATGATGGATACACTAATTGGGATTATAGGATGTCCACAGAGGGGGAGATTCCTCTAAGACATGTTTTATTGCAGAATCACTGACACATGCAACTAAACTGGACAATTATCTCAGGTAACATATTTAAACTCTGGAAGACGTACAGCCAAAGCTGATGACCCTGCCGATGTAAATAATACATTTAAAAACTCTCGTACATGGTTAAAATTGTAGAGTATCTGGTAGATAAGGCGCTATGACTTTTAATGACCAAAACTAATATTTCAAAAATATTCACCAGTCAGCTTTCTGACTCTGTAATTTTGAATATTTCAAAGGGATGACAGAGGAATATTTCCATTGTGCTTCCCATACTTTCTATTGTTGTCACAGTTTCTCTAAGTGAAAGTGATTTTTTTTGACAAATGCAGAAACGTTGGTTACTGTTCGTGGTATTTATTCTCTGGAAAACAAACACGAAACAACAAACAGGATAAGCATGAACTGTGAATTAAATAAAACTGTGCATAGATGACCAAGAATCTTGAAGAGCAAATGTGTCTGAATGAGTGGTTCAATCTGAGATGCCAGATTTCATTGACACTATACCGCACAATCACCCCGCAGAATCTATTTCATGACACTAGGCTAAAATGTGGTAGATTGCCAATCTGGCATTGCGATATCACTTAAAATGCTCGTCTACGCTGGTGCCAAAAAGTGATTACTAAAAAGACATGTCTACTGGCTTCAAGTCTAACTTGGCCCATTAATAACTGTTCAAGCCCTCTGACCATCTCATTACAGTCAGTTCTACCTGCAGGCCCGGCTAAACTAAACGCACCCAATTTTTCTTGATTGTTTGCTTGAAAATTTACTGAAATTGTCAAGGTGTCATAATTCGCATCACATACTATGTAAAATGCACATTTTATTTTCTAATAAAGATCTGGCACACTCCTTTGAGTCATAGTTAGGCTCTGAGATCATTTGCTAATGTGCACCTCTCCAAATATCAGAAATATATCAGCTCCTATACCTGTCCTCTATTCACTGGAATGGACAGGTTGAGCTTTGCCAAGATTGAAAGAAAAACAATTATTTTAGCATGCCAATGTATATGAATTGGGCTGTGATAAACTGTAGGCTATAATCACTTTATTTTGTTACAAAACAATTAAAGAAAGATAGCCAACCTCAAACCTGGTAGCTAGCCACTTCCTTGGTGGTGTGTTGGCTGGCTTTTAACTTCACAACAGAACAAGACATGATGATACAAATATTTCCCGTTTCAACCTAAGACCACCAGATAATGACAAAGGCTTAGTTGAACAGAAACTGTGATAGGCAACTCTGTCCCCTCCTCATTCTCATTAATCCCATTGAATATTAGATCAAACACTTTGCAACATGGGTTTTATAATAGAGTGTGTGTGGTAGGACATGTGTGTGTATGATATGTGTACGTGTGTGTGTTGTGGTGGGCGTGGATGCATATGTAGGACAGCGGCGTTGCTGATCCACTCCCCATGGGTGGTGACACAGGAATCCGGAGCACAGGTTCCACAGAGGGAGGAAACAGCTGGGTGTTGCTGACTGACTGACGTGGTGTGGAAGCGTAGCCTCACGCATTCCTGCTTCAGTCAAACCACATAACTCCGTGCATTCCACCCGCCAAAGCCCTGAAGCGCTGGCTGATGTTAGACCACGGTCGGGGAGGAGAGTCTGATTGCTCTAGTGCTATCTGGCACGGCGAAAGAAAGGTGAATCCGCTGTTGGAGACATTTTGTCAAACTGTGGACGACATGGGAGGCAGAGAGGAGCCAGTGTGCAGGTTGACTCCTGTAACAAGCCTCAATGGCAGGAGGTTGCTACCTCACACACAGCTGAACAGATCCAAGTTCCGACTGATCCAGAGCCCGAACCCTCGCCCGGTCAGGGGTCTGCATTCCAAATCACGCTCTGATGTGACAGACAGGTATGTTTCTCCACTGAGCAGAGCCGCGTCCTACGCAGTATAGCCACGGTCTCTGTGTCAGCTTATAGGCACAACTCTGATTTTGAGTAAAGCATGAGGTCTGTGGTCATTTGTGTTGATCCCTGAGTAAAATGGTGTTTTACTTGTACATTGACTATATACTGATGAGCCAAAACATTATGGTCAAACCGTTTATGGCTCGGGTGTGAGGGGTCCCTGTGTGAGGGGTCCAAGCTCTCCGCAAATAGCGCTTGTGCTGGATGTCATTGATGGCGTGGCGCCGGGCACCAATGATCCACTGGGCAGTTTTCACCACCAGCTGCAGGGACTTACGGTCGGCCGCAGAGCACCCGTTGTACCAGACTGTGGCACAAGTGGTTAGAATGCTCTCAGCCGTACAGTGGTATAAGTTCACCAGGATGTTAGCAGATAGGTGGGCCTTATTGAGCTTCCTAAAAAGTTCAGATGGGCTATTTTGACCAGGGTTGTGGTGTCGATGGACCGGGATAGGTCATTGGAAATGTGGACACCCTGAATAATTCGAAGATGAATGTGCAAAATCCTATAGCCTTGTGTTTAGGTGGATGGCTAGTTTTTCTAGTGCTCCAAAGTCCAGTTTCAAAGCTCTGGTGCCTGTTGTATGTGCCATTGACAGTAGGCAGGGGTCGTCATGGGCACTCTGAATGGTCTGCGGCTTCACAGCACCATGTCGTGTAACGATCATTAACATTTTCGGTGAGCTGTTCTGTTAGTTCAGACCAGACAGGACAGCCTTAGCTGCCCTCGTGCATTCATGAGCCTAACGCCCTGTCGTTGGTTTCTGGTTTGTCCCTCCTCTGACCACTGTCTGTATGTACTCACCACTGTCCGTAGGTACTCACTACTGTCTGTATGTACTCACCACTGTCTGTAGGTACTCACCACTGTCTGTAGGTACTCACCACTGTCTGTATGTACTCACCACTGTCCGTAGCTACTCACTACTGTCTGTAGGTACTCACCACTGTCTGTAGGTACTCACCACTGTCTGTAGGTACTCACCACTGTCTGTAGGTACCCACCACTGTCTGTAGGTACTCACCACTGTCTGAATGTACTCACCACTGTCTGTAGGTACTCACCACTGTCTGTAGGTACTCACCACTGTCTGTAGATACTCACCACTGTCTGTAGGTACTCACCACTGTCTGTAGGTACTCACCACTGTCTGTAGGTACTCACCACTGTCTGTAGATACTCACCACTGTCTGTATGTACTCACCACTGTCTGTAGGTACTCACCACTGTCTGTAGATACTCACCACTGTCTGTATGTACTCACCACTGTCTGTAGGTACTCACCACTGTCTGTAGGTACTCACCACTGTCTGTAGGTACTCACCACTGTCTGTAGGTACCCACCACTGTCTGTATGTACTCACCACTGTCTGTAGGTACTCACCACTGTCTGTAGGTACCCACCACTGTCTGTAGGTACTCACCACTGTCTGTAGGTACTCACCACTGTCTGTAGGTACTCACCACTGTCTGTAGGTACTCACCACTGTCTGTAGGTACTCACCACTGTCTGTAGGTACTCACCACTGTCTGTAGGTACTCACCACTGTCTGTATGTACTCACCACTGTCTGTAGGTACTCACCACTGTCTGTAGGTACTCACCACTGTCTGTAGGTACTCACCACTGTCTGTAGGTACTCACCACTGTCTGTAGGTACTCACCACTGTCTGTAGGTACTCACCACTGTCTGTATGTACTCACCACTGTCTGTAGGTACTCACCACTGTCTGTAGGTACCCACCACTGTCTGTAGGTACTCACCACTGTCTGTAGGTACTCACCACTGTCTGTAGGTACCCACCACTGTCTGTAGGTACTCACCACTGTCTGTAGGTACTCACCACTGTCTGTAGGTACTCACCACTGTCTGTAGGTACTCACCACTGTCTGTAGGTACTCACCACTGTCTGTAGGTACTCACCACTGTCTGTAGGTACTCACCACTGTCTGTATGTACTCACCACTGTCTGTAGGTACTCACCACTGTCTGTAGGTACTCACCACTGTCTGTAGGTACTCACCACTGTCTGTAGGTACTCACCACTGTCTGTAGGTACTCACCACTGTCTGTAGGTACTCACCACTGTCTGTAGGTACTCACCACTGTCTGTAGGTACTCACCACTGTCTGTAGGTACTCACCACTGTCTGTATGTACTCACCACTGTCTGTAGGTACTCACCACTGTCTGTAGGTACTCACCACTGTCTGTAGGTACTCACCACTGTCTGTAGGTACTCACCACTGTCTGTATGTACTCACCACTGTCTGTAGATACTCACCACTGTCTGTAGGTACTCACCACTGTCTGTAGGTACTCACCACTGTCTGTAGGTACTCACCACTGTCTGTAGGTACTCACCACTGTCTGTATGTACTCACCACTGTCTGTAGATACTCACCACTGTCTGTAGGTACTCACCACTGTCTGTAGGTACTCACCACTGTCTGTAGGTACTCACCACTGTCTGTAGGTACTCACCACTGTCTGTAGGTACTCACCACTGTCTGTAGATACTCACCACTGTCTGTAGGTACTCACCACTGCTGACCTGGAGCATCCCACTAGCCTGGTAGTTTCAGAGATGCTCTGACTCAGTCATCTGGCCATAGCAATTTGGCTTCTCCTTGATCCAACACAATGACTATGTGAACTGATTGTTTGCTTATCATCTAATCTACCCAGACCTTGACATGTGGCCTTGTTAAGAAATGATGAACATTATTTGCTAAATGTTTAAATGTTTGCTGTAAATGTTTTGGCTCATGGATGTTTAACAGGTTGACTGGATGTTGTGTGCTAGCTTATTATGTCTGTATGATGTGCTGTTGATGTTTAACAGGTTGACTGGATGTTGTATGCTAGCTTATTATGTCTGTTTGATGTGCTGTTGATGTTTAACAGGTTGACTGGATGTTGTGTGCTAGCTTATTATGTCTGTATGATGTGCTGTTGATGTTTAACAGGTTGACTGGATGTTGTATGCTAGCTTATTATGTCTGTTTGATGTGCTGTTGATGTTTAACAGGTTGACTGAATGTTGTATGCTAGCTTATTATGTCTGTTTGATGTGCTGTTGATGTTTAACAGGTTGACTGAATGTATGCTAGCTTATTATATCTGTATGATGTGCTGTTGATGTTTAACAGGTTGACTGAATGTATGCTAGCTTATTATATCTGTATGATGTGCTGTTGATGTTTAACAGGTTGACTGAATGTATGCTAGCTTATTATATCTGTATGATGTGCTGTTGATGTTTAACAGGTTGCAACAAAGTATGTGCTTATTTTATTAGACCAGAGATGGAGACAGAATGGGTTGACATGTTAAGAGTCATTTTGTGTGTGTTGGTTGCATGTGTGTATGATGGGTGGATGTGTGTGTATCATGGGTGGATGTGTGTGTGGTGGGTGCATGAGTGTGTATCATGGGTGGATGTGTGTGTGGTGGGTGCATGTGTGTAGTGTGTGTATGATGCAAAAGCAATTAATTGAGACTTGATTATCTTCATTTGATTTAGTCTGGAAGGATGTGTGAGCAAGCATAATACATCTTCTGAGTTGTGAGGGTTACTCCCAGAAATTATTACATTTTATTTTATCAACATTATTTTATCAACATCATTGATGTGATTTGGAGATCTTAACATTTCTTTAATCTATTTGAGCAGTAGTGTTTGTCCTAAAATTAGTCTTTTGATTAGAACTTCTGTCAATTTGTTTTGAGTGTGTAGTTCATTTCGACGGCTATTCGTGAAATACCTGTTTTTGTAAGAGCTGTGAGCCTGTCCTTGGACATCAAGCCTGGATATTTTTATTTGACCATTGTTCTAAGAAGCGGTTTAAAAGGGTTCACAGAAACCAACCAATCTTCCCTTGTGGCCTTAAAGGCGGCATGATCACAGAACTAGTTTAGCATGTGAAAAGCCAGATCCCGGTGGTATCAAGTGTCACGTATCACGGTGTCTGGACCTACTTGCCAAGTATTTCGCTGAAAATTAATATTTAGTCACTGTCTGTTAAATAACTGGAATAACTTGAAATTTGTAATAGTCATGATTACCCAAAAATGTGTATGCCAAACAGATGCACATGTATGATGTCATGAGCATAAGAGTCTCGGGTATTTGTCTTTGCTGTCTCGTTGAGTGAGTTTTAAATATCTCACATTCCTCTCTGATTGTTTGAGTCAACCACTTAATTCCAGCAGCCAGTAAAATCATTCCGTGGAGTCTTTATGGCGTGGCCTGTGGCCCTGAAGACAGATAATAAGCTGTTGTCAGCGTAAAATATGAACAGCACAACTGGAACTACTAGTCCTATTATTAGTTATGGAATTAATCTCTGTATCCCTAAGTTATTAATAGATTATGAAATATAACTTTGGACTTGGCAAGGCGCTAGTTGCTATCACCATGTGAGACATTGTGTAATCCCAGTGTGTGATGGAGCAATCAGATTTAGATACAGTGAAGGAAGTATTTGATCCCCTGCTGATTTTGTAGTTCGTCCACTGACAAAGACACGATCAGTCTATAATTTTAATGGTATGTTTATTTGAACAGTGAGAGACAGAATAACAATACAAGTGAATTAAGGATTTGAAGAACGTGATTTAGTACTTGGTGGCAAAACCTTTGTTGGCAATCACAGAGTTCAGACGTTTCTTGTAATTGGCCACCAGGTTTGTACACATCTCAAGAGGGATTTTGTCCCACTCCTCTTTGCAATTGTTTTCTTGGTGACTATGGTCCCAGCTGCCTTGAGATCATTGAAAATGTCCTCCTGTGTAGTTCTGGGCTGATTCCTCACTCCATGAGGTGAGATCTTGCATGGAGCCCCAGACAGAGGAGGATTTACAGTTATTTTGTGTTTCTTCTATTTGCGAATAATTGCGCCAACTGTTGTCACCGTCTCAACAAGCTGCTTGGCGTCTTTTAGCCCATTCCAGCCTTGTGTAGGTCTACAATCTTGTCCCTGACATCCTTGGACAGCTCTTTGTTCTTGGCCATGGTGGAAAGTTTGTAATCTGATTGATTGATTGCTTCTGTGGACAGGTCTTTGTCTGTGGGCGAATGTACACAATCAGCAGGGGATCAAATACTTTCTTCCTTCACCGTATATAACCTGTTACATATTGAAGGGTAAACCTACATAGTGCCTCAGTGAGGTGTTGGGCAGAATCGGCCAACATTACTTTAAGGCGCCATGTGATGGATTCTATGAATCTGGAACTCTACTGAATGAATGGACCACCTTTCTCCCTAAATATCTTCTCTTATTTGGTGTTTTGATGGTGTTTGGATGGTGGTGACGGTCAGGGCCGGCCCACTGCATAGGCTGTATAGGAATATCCTAGGAGGGATGACTTGACACCCACCGGCCACTTTATCAGGTACACCTTGTTAGGAGCGGGTCAGAACCCCTTTAGCCTTCAGAACCGCCTTAACTCTTTGTGACACAGATTCAACAAGGTGCTGGATTTTTGGTCCGTATTGATATTACAGTTGCAGCAGATTTGTGGGTTGAACATCCATGATGTGAATCTCCTGTTTCACCACATCCCAAAGGTGCTGTGTTGGATTGAGATCTGGTGACTGTAGAGGCCATTTGAGTTCAGTGAAACCAGTTTGAGATGATGTGAGCTTGGTGACATGGCACGTTCTCTTGCTGAAAGTAGCCTTTGGATGAATTCCTGTACACTTTTAGCATAGAGAACTTTCCGTGCCATTCTCCGTAAACCCTTAGATGGTTGTGCCGAAAAATCCTAGTAGATCAGCACCTTCTGAAATACTCAAACCAGCCCGACTGGCACCAACAACCATGCCATGTTTAAAATCTCTTAAATAATCTTTCTTACCCATTCTTATGCTTGCTTTGAACTTCAGCAGATTGTCTTGACCATGTATTCATGCCTACATGCATTGGGTTGCTGCCACGTGATTGGCTGATCACATATTTGCGTGTACAAGCAGTAAAGGTGTACCTAATGAAGTTGTGCAGTTAGTGTATTTTTAAGCAAGAGAAGCTTGGTTGAAACTCATGCAACAGTGACATCTAGTGATGACACACAGTATCACACCCACAGGCCAGTATTATTTAGAACAATGGAAACCTGAGTCTTTGTGTCCGGTCCACGCTCTCCCTTTCTCCCTCAGGCCCTCCCCCTCGGAGTCCCTCCTCCAGCTTTTGTCTCCATCTCTTCACAATGTGGATCTTTCTCCGTCTCCCTCTTCTCTGTTTATCTAAAATTATTTCTCATTGTATCTTTCTGTCCGTCTGGTTGACAGGAGTCTGAGTTCCACAGAGATGAACGGCAAGCCCTGGGCTGGACCGAGCTACCAGGACCAAGCTGCAGCTGTACAGACACAGGACGACAGCACATCGGCCCAGCAGGACCAACCACAGCAGCAGCACCCAGACAAACTGTCCCTGGACTCGTTCTGGAGCGAGGTGGAGACCATACGCAGCCAGGGCAGCGGATACACTGACCTTGATACTGACCGTGCCAGACGAGACTCCAGGCAGTCTGAAGGTAAACACAGAAACATAGGAACGGTGTCAGTCAATCAGTCAGTCAGATTATCACCCACATTTGTCTGTTGTCCTGTTCTAAAGAGACTGCTTATTATTGGGGGGTGTGTAGGTTTGCGTCATACTGTTTTATGCCAGCTACACATTATAACATTGGGGATTACCTATGTTACTTGTACATGTAATTCATGAAAGCGCATGCAATGCAAAATATGCACATTTACATGCAGAAGCTAGCATTAGTCTATGCAGAATATGCAAATGCACATGCAGAAATTAGCAGTACTGCATGCAGAAAATGCACATTTACATGCATAAGCTAGCATTACTGCATGCTCATATTCTATTTTAGATGCAGTGCAAAGACTGCTAGTGTTTTAGTCAATTATATTATGTTATTATTAAAAGTGTATTCAAATTGATTAGGTTCTAGTGTGTGGCGTGTAGTATGTGTGTGTGCGTTAGAGAGGGAGAACAAGAGAAGCAGTGTATGTGTGTGTGTGTGTGTGTGTGTATCCATTAACATTAACTCCCACTGTGTGTTACAGAGGGAGAACAGGAGAAAGTGTGGCTCCAGGATGCTGGCCTCTCCACTCTGATACGGCAGCAGAAGCCGAGACCAGATCAAGACAGAGAAGCAGACAGTGAGGAGCAGGATGTTGACCAGGCTATCCTGCTGTCCACTCTGACCCGTACACAGGCTGCGGCCGTCCAGAGGAGGCTAGACTCCTATACGCTCTCCCTGAGGAAGAGGAACAAGGCAGCTCCACGTGACGTCAGGGAGATCTTCGGTGCTTCCTCCTCTATTGCGCAGGTCAGACCAAACACTGATACACTGTTGGCACCGAACACTGGTTTTCTTTTCATACGGCCCCTGGTGAAACGTGTAGCCCTTCTATTTCCTGTAAAAACAGGATGCATTTCCTATAGGGACAGTCTCAGCTGAAACTAGACCGAATAATCACATACACACATTGTTTGTAAACGAATAATTCATCTTTTTTCAAATGCATGTTTTATGTTTTGGATTTTACCACAAGATTGCCACTGAAGGAAGGGTTTACAGGGAAAAAAGGTCCTTTTGTTAAGGAGTCATGTTCATTCATGTTTCTTGTGTCTATTCTCACTGGAGGAGATGTAACTGTTTATATTAGGAAAGACAGCTGACCTATCTGACTAAAAGGAAACTGTGACCAAAGGCCACTCTTTGTTTTCTGAGTCTCACAGCAGTCCCAAGATGGGAGACACCCACTGATGATATCAGTTCTGTAACACTAGAAAATACTCATTCTTTGTTCCCATTCACCTGACAGGGAAATGATGCCAGACGACAGCTAGAACCTCAGTTGTAATAGGATAACAACTTCCCTTTATCATTCACCTTCAGATGTCTATTTTCATGCATGTACCCACCCCTCCGCCATTAATGGCCACTGTAGCTTGTCACTGACATCTGATTGAATTCCTGGTCCACCACAGACACCTGTACCTGAGTCTGAGGCCGTAGAAGCGATATCAGAAGACGGCATGGAGATAATACTCAAGGCGCCACTACAAGGTACCAGCTAGCTCCACATATCTGTCCCAGCATGCTTTGAGGTCATGTCTGTGTAAAGTGTTCCATTTAATTATACATTTAATTGGTCATATTTAGTTAAATCGAGTAATAATTGTTTGATCCCTCTGGATAACGATGGAGCTGGTGGTCACGTCGATTTGACAACATCCAAATGGTGTAGAACATCTTTAACAAGGTCTTATTTGTCTTTGTCAGAGGACCAGCATCACAGAGGAGTTCCTAAAGAGGAGATATTCATCACAGACGTGGCCTACTGCGAACAGGCTGCCGTTTCCTTAAAACAGGCCAAGATGCAACAGATACGGAACAACAGTCGGAAGAGAAAAGAGGACGGCACCCTGCCTGTAAGACCTGTCTCTCGCCTCCATGACTGACTGGTTTTTCTATGTGCTACTGGCAGAGATTGGCTATTGTCAAGCCAGCATAAACTTTAGGTTGGAGAATTGTGAACATCATTGGATTGTTTTTTAGAGGCAACGTCATTGCACTTTGGTATGTTTGTAGATGCTCTGATCTAGTGGGAATTTCACCAGTGAGTGCATACGGTTTCGGTTTCTTACTTGTCCTCTATTCATTTTTGATCTGCATGTCCTGGCATTGCAAGCTTCACCGTTTACCAACTGAACCACACAAGACCACACTCTTTATCAACTGAACCACACCAGACCACACATATCACACTCTTTACCAACTGAACCACACAAGACCACACAAGTCCACACTCTTTACCAACTGAACCACACAAGACCACACTCTTTGGCAGCTGAACCACACCAGACCACACATGACCACACTCTTTGGCAGCTCTGGTTAATCCCCATGTACTGTATATTATGTAACAGTGGCTGGAACGAAAGATAGTATTGTTTTATGTATGTATTGTGCAGAGAGAGGTTAGCCAAGTCGTGTCACTATTCATTTTACTGGGAAACTTCTTATGAATATATTTTAGAAACGTATATGAAATGTATATAAAGCCCGTTTTTCCTCAGCAGTTGACACAAATAAGGATTCATGGTTTCTGTCTTCCCAAACAGAGGGTAATCTGCCCCCAGAGTCGTCTGGGTGTGACCCGTACCCAGGATCTGTCCAATCAGGACATGAAGAAGGTTCGTCAGCTGTCCCTGATTGACATGACAGCCCTCTGTGACCTTCTGGAGGTCGACATGAAGAGGCACAAAACCCCTAAGAGAAAGACGCCGGGTATAAGAACTCCCCATAACACACACACACACACACACACACGCCACTCACTCCTCCTGTCACTGCTAATAAACATAAGGTCTGGTAGATGTTGACTCAGGGTTGACTGCTGTGCTAAACCCCAACACTCTGTCACATTAACAGAGAGCCCCCTGTTTGGGGTTCCCCTGACCACGCTACTGGAGAACGACCAGAAGGTTAAACCTACTGCCACCACTCCTTTCATCCTCCAAGCGGTATATAAACAGATACATTATCTATTTTATAAAGTATATAAGAGCAGAACATGTGACTGGAGATTTTCCAGGAAAAAATATTTTCATTATATATTTTGGATGCATTTTCGGGATAAATCCGAGATAAATGTCAATATATTTGTTACTATATCGGTCTTCTGAGGTATCTCTCTTTGTCTCTCCTCTAGCTGCTTTCTTTCCTGGAGAAGAGAGTAGATTCAGAGGGCATTCTGCGGGTTCCAGGTTCACAGTCCAGAATTAAGGTAAGATTTAGTTATAACTAAATGTGTCTAATAAACAACTAAATGTGTCTAATAAACAGCTAAATGTTTCTAATAAAGTACAGGTACAGGCTACACAGTTCAGGCTACACAGTTCAGGGTACAGGGTACACAGTTCAGGGTACAGGGTACAGGCTACACAGTTCAGGGTACACAGTTCAGGGTACAGGCTACACAGTTCAGGGTACAGGGTACACAGTTCAGGGTACAGGCTACACAGTTCAGGCTACACAGTTCAGGCTAAACAGTTCAGGGTACAAGGTACAGGCTACACAGTTCAGGCTACAGAGTTCAGGCTACACAGTTCAGGGTACAGGCTACACAGTTCAGGGTACAGGGTACAGGGTAGAATGGTGCCACCTTTTTGGGGGGGAAGATTAGCACATATCACTCTCAAAGGATCAGTCGTAATTGGTTGCTAGATAACCTTGGAGCGATCACATGGTTCATATGAAAGAGCTCAGATAAATGCAGCCGCTGCTGTGTACTGAGTCTTGTCTGTTATGTCCTATGATATATTCAGAAACTACAGCAGGATCTGGAGCAGAAATTCTACTCCGGAGGGTTCAGCTGGGATGAAGTCAGTCCGAATGACGCTGCAGCTCTTCTGAAGAAGTTCATCAGAGAACTTCCCTCTCCACTGCTGACTGCAGAGCACCTGAACATATTCAGCGCTGTCAGAGGTGAGCACCTGATTACAGTCAGCGCTATTTATTTATAAGTCTCATTCACATACATCAACTCACATCAACTCACATCAACTCAGTATGCTCCACCACATGGTCATTCATTAGTCATAACTTAGTCATGACTTTGTCACACTCATTGCTCTCTCTCTCTCTCTCTCTCTCTCTCTCTCTCTCTCTCTCTCTCTTTCTCTCTCTCTCTCTCTCTCTCTCTCTCTCTCTTTCTCTCTCTCTCTCTAAGCCTTTGCATGTCGTGTGACTCAGCAGTCACAGACCTGTGTATTGTGAATGTGGCATACCAATGCCTCAAACACACTTACAGTCCATTTGTTTTCAATGATACGCTACTTTTGCCTTGACGAATTGCATTAGAGCTTTGTGGCAGTGTATTCTGCGTGGTCAATAGTTTTAATGTATACTTTGTTTGCATACACAACAACATAATCGCTGTATTATACCACATGAAAAACATAATATTGAGTTTAATGTCGAAATATCATCATGTTTTTTTAGTACTTATAATCTCTACACGCCATACAGCCCCTTTAGAACATGTATGTGACCCAATACAGGAACCAGCTCTGGTGACGATCAAAACCTATTTTTCTAAAATGAATACATGCATGTCTGAGAGAGGATAAACTACACAATAACCTTAAATCAATTGATTTAATGCATCAATGCAATGTGCTAGTCATTACCTAACGACCATTGAATAACACAAAATAAATTATGTAAATAAAGATTTTATTTTGTCTGAATGGGGTTTTGAGAGAACTTTCACCCCAACAACTGTCCCCTTTGCGGTTACCGCAGCAACCGCCTAAAGGGGCGTTGCTTCTGACGACCACGCCTCATCAAAATCCTCAGCCAATGCCTGGGCACTGGGATTACATGTGGAGCACCTGCCCGCTTGTCGTCTAGGAGCTGTAGCCACGCCTTATAGCCCCACCCTCCCACTGTCATCTAGGAGCTGTAGCCACGCCTTATAGCCCCACCCTCCCACTGTTGTCCAGGAGCTGTAGCCACGCCTTATAGCCCCACCCTTCCACTGTTGTCCAGGAGCTGTAGCCACGCCTTATAGCCCCACCCTCCCACTGTCATCTAGGAGCTGTAGCCACGCCTTATAGCCCCACCCTCCCACTGTTGTCCAGGAGCTGTAGCCACGCCTTATAGCCCCACCCTTCCACTGTTGTCCAGGAGCTGTAGCCACGCCTTATAGCCCCACCCTTCCACTGTTGTCCAGGAGCTGTAGCCACGCCTTATAGCCCCACCCTCCCACTGTCATCTAGGAGCTGGAGCCACGCCTTATAGCCCCACCCTTCCACTGTTGTCCAGGAGCTGTAGCTCTGCTTTAGGGCAGTACTGTAACAGATGGGCACAGCGGGCGTCGTGCTGGATGTAAGATTTCTATGTTGAGTGTTTTTTTATTCTATGTTATTATAATTTCATCTTCAGTTATTCCTCCCTTAGGTTTTGTTTGTAGTCTTCTCATCTGTGTTTGTAGTATTCTCATCTGTGTTTATAGTATTCTCATCTGTGTTTGTAGTCTTCTCATCTGTGTTTGTAGTCTTCTCATCTGTGTTTATAGTCTTCTCATCTGTGTTTGTAGTCTTCTCATCTGTGTTTATAGTATTCTCATCTGTGTTTGTAGTCTTCTCATCTGTGTTTGTAGTCTTCTCATCTGTGTTTATAGTCTTCTCATCTGTGTTTGTAGTCTTCTCATCTGTGTTTATAGTCTTCTCATCTGTGTTTGTAGTATTCTCATCTGTGTTTGTATTCTTCTCATCTGTGTTTATAGTCTTCTCATCTGTGTTTGTAGTCATCTCATCTGTGTTTATAGTCTTCTCATCTGTGTTTGTAGTCTTCTCATCTGTGTTTGTAGTCTTCTCATCTGTGTCTTTTGTCTACTTACCATATCACCTCTATGTAGTCTCCCCAGTTCCCTGTCTTTTGTTGGTCATTGTTTTTTGTTTTTCCTATACTTGAGTTTTGGATCCTGTAAAGCCTTGTTGTGATATAATGCCTTTTTGAATTGAATTAAATGTATTTCTCAGTGATACTCTTGTCCTGCTTCTTTATAACATTTGGCATTTCGACATTTCTTCTTTCATTAGATCATGAATCGTTAGTTCACCATTCCTATCCCATTCCTATCCCATTCCTATTCCTATCCCATTCCTATTCCTATCCCATTACATTCCTATCCCATTCATATTCCATTCCATTACATTCCCATTCCTATCCCATTCCTATCCCATTACATTCCCATTCCAATCCCATTACATTCCCATTCCCATTCCTATCCCATTCCCATTCCTATCCCATTACATTCCTATCCCATTACATTCCCATTCCCATTCCTATCCCATTCCTATTCCTATCCCATTACATTCCTATCTTATTCCTATCCCATTCCTATTCCATTCCATTACATTCCCATTCCTATCCCATTCCTATCCCATTCCTATCCCATTACATTCCCATTCCTATCCCATTACATTCCCATTCCTATCCCATTACATTCCCATTCCCATTCCTATCCCATTCACATTCCCATTCACATTCCCATTCCTATCCCATTACATTCCCATCTGTCAAGTCTTTCCCCTATGCATGCTACAAATTATTTGGAAAATATGTGAAACAAAGGTCATTTTGTTGTTTGTTTTTCTTTGTAGGAATGAAATGCATATTAACAAATCGTTAATAGTAATCTTAATAACTGATTGGCAAACACATTCTTACCGTTTGTAAATACGTTTAAAAGAGAACAACTTTTTTGACAGTAAATGATATAATTAATTAATTTACTACAGAGAGGATGATGAACCGAGAGAGACAGTGGGGAAAGATGGTCGTTAAGTCAAACGGCATTTGGGTGCTGGAGGATATATCAACATTAGTTAGTTTACGCTCCATTCTGTTGACAATTTTCAGTCTTGTTCCAACACACTTTGCTTTTTGTCATGTTCATTCAAACCTCATCGGCTGTTTGATCTGCCAAAATAGTATTGTAATGATCGTTCTCTGTTCTCTTCTCTCTAGATATCCCTGAACTAAAACAGAAGCTACATGTCTTGAACCTTCTCATCCTTCTTCTGCCTGACTCTAACAGAAACACACTCAAGGTATGTTCATGTATTTTCAACTGGGGAACCTATATTGAGGTCTGTTCAAACAGTCAATTTCATATGATTTCAGTGGCTGAGGACTGTTAATGCATATTCTAAACCAGACAATGGACTTTCTTTTTTAGTAGCCATAATAATCTGACTAATTACTGTATATTATAGGTGTCATACTATACAAATGATGTATATGTTGATGATGATTACGTACTACATCAAACTGGGGACCTGTTTCTTTAAAATTAAACAGAAGCTCTGTAGCATTTCTCTCTGATAAACCCAGATGGCTATAGCATTACATCTCATCCATATCCTAAATCTACACATTTGCCAAACATTTGGAAGCAAAGTCATGAGCTGTTCCGTCAATATATACAGTATCTACAGTTTATACAGGCCTATTAGCTGGCACTTTTACCCAGAATGACTCACAGTAATGCATGCTAGCCTTTTCTGACTGGTTGATGCTGGAATTCAAACGCACCACTATGGGAGCCTACCAACTAATCTATATCTAAGCTTGTATTTAATAATAACACATAGCTAGACACCTTTTGCTGTATCTCATCCAATTAGAAATATTAAATCCAGTTTATATCACATACCAAAACATCTCCAGTTTATATCAGATACTAAAACATCTCCAGTTCATATTAGACACCAAAAAATCTCCAGTTTATATCAGATACCAAAACATCTCCAGTTCATATTAGATACCAAAACATCTCCAGTTCATATTAGATACCAAAACATCTCCAGTTTCTATCACACACCAAAGCATCTTGTCTTCATCATCTATTCGAGTCAACCGTATCGATCTTAGCAACAGCCAAATCTCAACGTTCACAGAATCTGCTGGAGTTCCTGAGTAAGGTCGTTTCACGAGAAAGGAGAAACCGTATGAACCTGTGGGCCGTTTCAACCATCATGGCCCCCAATCTGTTCCTCCACAAGGCCGTGCCGTCTCGCCTCAGTGATGAAGCCTCGGGGGTGGAGAAAGGACAGGCAGAGAAGGCTGCGGACATCATGAGACTCCTTATACGCTACCAGGACCTTCTCTGGATGGTAAATTAAATTGAAAAAAAAATGTCTATGGATCTTTTGAATTTCCTTCCACATTAGCAGCTGAGATGGTACATTCACATCACACAACTGTCCCTGTAAAAACGCAGATCCCAAACTTCCTGATGAGCCAGGTCCGTAAGCTGAATGAGAATAGTAACCGGAGATACCAGTTCTACGACCGGCGCTTCAAGAACCTGCTGAGGAAAATACACCAGGACAGCAAAGACAAGCCTGACAGGAACTCAACTGAGGTAGGTTCTAGTGTCTGGATTTGTTGAAGATGTGGAGTTCATTCAATCGACATTATCTGCATAAAAGATGCGAATGAAATGAGTAGAATATTTTAAGACTGTAATTCCTAGTTATAAACTTGCTGTTTCTCCGCACACCAGCTGTGTCGTACGGTGAAGATCCAGGTGACAGACTTGATGACCAGCACCATGGAAGTTCAGGTCAACGTCAACTTCAGAACGTCAGACCTACTGGCTCAGTTCCACAGGCATCTCCACAGCTCTGAGAACGTCAAGGACCTGCTGAAACGGTACAGTACAGCAACATCTAATCAATCATGTATTAAGTCTCTAGACCGTGACCGTATTCCTGAGTTCCTCAGCTGACC